>JAVANC010000025.1:16901195-17368695 GCA_033319125.1 Parnassius glacialis | reverse complement strand
ATTATTCCTCTCCATTTCTGTATGTATAACGAACAAAGAAGCAAACTATTCATTCATTCATTTCATTTTGTTCGTAAACAACTTTCTCTTCTTTTATTCATCTGTATGTGAACGTTTCGTTTCGTACAACCCGAGAACGCTTTATTGAATTTGAATTGAATAATGAATACCTGGTTAAGTTATTATTAAAAATGTGAGTTAATAGTAACGGCGAACGGAAACGCGTCTAAACACATTATTATCAATAAACCATACTTAAGTTTACCATATAGTGGCGACGTAAGGTAATAAGTTGCTTTATTTAATCCCATGCGTGTCGTAACAGGCAACTGCGGGAAATGCCAGAGAAACGGTATGATTTCCGAACGTGAAATACCATTTCGTTTACATTGGACGTAAAATATTTTACGAGGTGATAGGACTCCTTTACTGCCTAGTAGTCCATTTGGGTAGTGCTTGCACTGATATGTCCTGGTTTGAAGAGTATAGAAGCCAGCTTCATTACAGGCTGTGAGGCATAGCAACTGAGACCTTAGAGGTGAGACAACACATCTGTAGCCTCCATTGTTTGTTGGTTGCAGCTTTAAGTAAGTTAACTGTAAGTTCGTTTGTAACTTTAGGCATACTTTATTATTTACTTTATTAACCGACTTCAAAAAGGAGAAGGAACTGAATTCGATTGTATGTTCTTTTTTCTGTCGGTTTCAAAAAGGAGGAGGTACTCAATTCGATTGTAAGTTCTTTTTTCTGTCGGTTTCAAAAAGGAGGAGGTACTCAATTCGATTGTATGTTCTTTTTTCTGTCGGTTTCAAAAAGGAGGAGGTACTCAATTCGATTGTATGTTCTTTTTTCTGCCGATTTCAAAAAGGAGGAGGTAGTCAATTCGACTGTATGCTCTTTTAAATTTTATGTGTGTTGCCTTATAAATTTTTTTCTGCGTAAACCGATTTCGATGATTCTTTTTTTATTTGAAAGCTGGTGTTTCTCGTGTAGTCTCATATAAATTTGATCTAGGTCTGATCAATAGTTTTTGAGTTATTATCAATAATTTATATTGAAGTTAGTTGTACAAAATTTTCAATTATATATTATTTTAAATGGCTACCTCACAACTTTTTTCTGGATGAACCTATTTCAATTATTCTTTTTTTATTTGAAAGCTGGTGCTTCTCATGTAGATCCATATAAATATCATCAAGGTCTGGCAATAGTTTTTGAGTTATAATCAATAATTTACTTGAAGTCGGTTTTACAAAATGTTTAATTTTATAATTATAAAATAACGCAGATTGGCGATGGGAAGAAACGTTAGAGTATGCCACACGTCTGGTACTGTGATCGTCAATCTCTGAAATGGGAGAACTCCATGACCAACCGTGTAGTTTAACACAAAGATTAAATTAGTAGAATAATGGTAATTCTAATATACTTTTTGTATAGGCCTTCTTATTCGTAATTTGGATATTACCATTAATATCATGGAAAGGATTTTAAACATGAAGGTATCAAGCTCTGCGCTTAAACGTGTCTGCATGGCACTTTGCTCACTATTTAGGAGGACTATTATCGAAAAATATTATAGTAAAATTGATAACATTAAAATATAATATTTTGTTATATAAACACTAGTAGTATTAGGTACACACACACACACACACACACACACATATATATATATATATATATATATATATATATATATATATATATATATGCTTGAAACATACTTTTTAAAATATATAATCATATTTTAACAAAAATGAAGACTTAAATGCCACAACTCACCTTTCAATATAAAATTTCTGGAAGTAGATGTATAAAACACTCTGTCACATTAAACTTTCCTTTGTAACCTTAGATACACTCGTACAACACATGTTTATGACTTTTGTTTAGTTATGAAAAAAAGCATTTGACGCACTGCTTTCAAAAGTCAATCTTCTTCGAGTTTTTATTAAAAGATCACTTGGTCACAAAAGAAAGTGACTTATATGGTTTTTGTTCTACGAGATAACATCGCCAAGTTTTGAACTGACGCGCGCGGGTGGCAGCCACGAAGCCTTCTCGGCGACTGAATTTCGTAACGCCACTGAAAATTATAACTTAAAGCTTTCCGCTGGCACTATCATTTGTAAAAGGCTTGACGTTGTTTATTGTAGGATGTTTTTGTGTGTTCTAGACTGAAATCTTAATTTGTGTTTTTATAGTCACATTCTTCAACCATTAGTAACGACATCAAATAAAGAAAAAAAATGTTTTTTAAATAGAATTAGGGTGACAAACGAGCACATAGTCCACCTGATGGTAAGTGGGTGCTGTGACCTATATGTAGAGGCGTTGTCACCCCTGAGGACTAAGATGTAATGCCTCGTTTCCAGTAAAAATGGTCTCCGGTTCTCTACATTCACCATACGAAACTTCGTGCTACAACAACAATGTAGCTGTAGCATGGCTTTACCACGTAAGATTCCTTACTGCTACGTGCTTTACTTTCCTAATTGGTGCTTATTAACTTTTGAATCATTTATAGCGCAATATTAAACACCTATGCTAAGCAGCTTACAAAATAAATTTTTTTGAATGTAATGTTTAGTATGAGGTATCCTATTAAATTCATTAAATAGTTTTCGCTTAGTCATAACTTTGTGAAATTTTACCAGAAACCTTTAAGAAAATTATTCTCTTTACACACTCATAGATCATAGAATGTGTATCTGTTGCCGTTATAACAAAATATAATTAAAATAAGAATCAATTAAAAATTAGAGAGGCTCCCTTACTATAATATATATATATATATATATATATATATATATATATATATATATATATATATATATATTATAGAAACGTGTTTTACGATGGTACGTAACCCTTCATTCGCTAGTCGGACTCGCACTTAGCCGATTATTCATGTCAGCTGCTTAACAAGTTATTTGTCTGCGAAAAGGACACAATAATTAAACAATAGAAACTGGACTTAACTAAACTACTGGACTAAACACTGGACAGTGACAATGGCTAATGCTAGCCTAGGTAGTAGGATGGTAGGTGGTAGGTAGGCCGTGTAGATGAGATGATAAGTACACAAACCAATATCTTGTCATTATTAATGCCGCTGTCCATTACCAGTCTCACTATACATCGAATCAGACCATGGGCTGGCCATATTGCTCCAAGAAGCAACAACACAGATGGGAAGAAAGAATTTCCCAGCGGTTGTTGGTTGGTTGAAAGCACCTTAACTCTAACATGTAACGTGGCATCTACATTCTTAATCGATAATAGATATTTATGAGCTCCACTTATCATCAGTCAGACTTTGCGCTCGTTTGTCAAACTTATTCTTTAAAAACATATTTCTTTCAGCAAAATATTGTCATACTATAAAATATTTATCTAAGCGTTATAAATAGTGGTAATTCTAATAAGCTACTTGCTAAGTTACTTATTAGCTCTAAGTTCGCCCTCTCAGACAAAAGTCCGATCGATGCAAAAAGGTTCGAATATAGCATCAGTGAAATGAATAACTTACAGGTAACAATACTATCAGGGTCTAAAAGGGAACAATTTGATTGTTGCAACATCTTGGCTTCGGCGTGGGTTATTTTTTTTTTACATTATAATAATTCATTCATTGCTACTCTCGGCAGGCGTATTGACAAACGTAGCCTTTCTATTTTCTAGTGATTATTAGAAAGATGGTGTTACCCATGTCCTGGTTTTATCTCTCTGTCACGTCCTACGAAATCGACGAGACGATATATGGTAGTAGATATTTCTTAATCCACCACTACACGATTGACATCGTCTCTAAACCGTTGAAACAAATTAATACTAAGAGCAGTTCAAGTTCTAAGTACTGTCCATACATTTCTCAATACTCGAACAACCTGGATTCGATCCCCGCTGTTACAATTAATTTTTTAATTGCAATTTTAAGAGCTAGCTAACGACTTACTCTGCGGTGGGGCATACGTCTTGAGGAAACCTACAAGTCTGAGGTAAAAATATTTCAATGAAATGTGAAATCCGCTAACACGCACTTGAAGACCACTGCGGACTAATTGCTCTAATACCGTTTCAGAAATAAGTAGAGACCTTTTTTATAGGAGAGGGGGCAAACGAGCATGCGGCTCATCTGATGGTTATTACTAAGAAGTGATTACCGCCGTCCATGAACAACTGAAACACCAGGGGAACCAGGGAAATTGCAGACGCGTTGCCGGCCTTTTAAAAAGGAGTAGGCTCATTTCTTGAAGGTCCCTAAGTCGTATGTCTATACGTAGGACATCTGTATATAACCTGTGATTATAACTAATCACTATATAAATCAACAAAATAAAAAACACGGAGTTATAAATAAAATTTACAAAAAAGAGAAATTTTTCTGTTAATGGAATGTATTAAAAAAATTAATAAAAGGGAGATTATGAAAGATATAAAACATGACGGACAAAATTGTAAGCAAACCAGTATAATATCTGAGAAATATGAAGACATTTGAACATGCCAAGTCCACTCGCGCAGACTGGAGACGCTTTGCAGACTTTTCCCACGTCATTCACGTCAACCGCTGCGTAATAAATGATGTAGTAAGTCTAGCTGTGGACATTTATGGGCTGTCAAATTATTTACTAGATGGTACCCCTTTTCTGCTTAGAAGTTTGTCTGGGTAGGTTAGGTTAGGTAAGGTTAGGTCCCCCCGAACGGGTTCCCGCCTTGTCCTGGCGGGGGGGCTTAGTAGCCGTGGCTTGGTCACCCACGGTGAACAAAGAGGAACCCCTTGGCTGGCCCGTGGTGTAGGGCCGGCCCGAGGTGGCCACTCCGAGTGGGCTTGACGAGCCCACTTCGGATGTGTGTCGGTGGGCTGCTGCGAGAGGGGTGTCCTCCCCACCCCTACCTCTGCAGCCGGGGTGGAGTCGCGGAGGAAGAGGAGTGTTGGTATGGCGATGCGCCACTCGCCCTATCCTCCGCGACTCAAACGGGGCCGCATCGTTGATGCGGTGGTGGTGGGGCTGCGGGGGGAGAGGAGTGCCGGTATTACGAGGCGCCGCTCTCCCTACCCTCCGCAGCCGAATTTTAGTTGGCGGCGGAGCCATAGACCAGATCCGTCGCTGGGGTCAGGAAGGCTGGTGCTCCTGAGTGCTAGCTTTTCCTGGCCCCATAGCCTTCGCGCATCGGACACGGGGGCGTCCGTTGCGCATGTGACATTGGAGGCCGAGGAGGAGGGCGCGCCATGTGTTCTGGTGCGCCTTACCGGAGAAGGAGATGGGGGAGGAGTGTTCCTCTACCGAGGAGAGGCCGCCATGTGGCGGCCTGCGCAGGTGGGGCCGCGGAAGTGTGCGAAAGCGTTCCCGTGGCCCTGCCAATATGCGTCTAGGGTGGAACACCATGGGGTTTTAGTCGGTGCGAGTCCGACATAACCCGTCCTTGCCCCCGCGAGGCGGGTATGCGTAGGCATTTCCCCATGTAAAAAAAAAAGGTAAGGTTAGGTAACGTAACCTCCGAGGAGGACATTAGCTGGGCAGTGGTCCCGAGAAATCGTAATAGCACTGCGAGGGTGCAGGGAGTAGTAAGTTCTGCCCCTGGGACGTGCTTCCAATAAAGCAAAGCGAGATAGGGGCCCCGGTGGCAATCCGAACGGAGATCCCGAGACCCCTCGTATACGCTGATGGAGACCACCGTGGGGTTTTAGCCGATAGGAGTCTGGCATAACTTTTCGGTTGCCCACGCAGCCAGAGGTATCCATGAGGATTTCCCCCACGAAGAAAAAGGTAATGCTAGATACCCGACTCGTGCGTCTACGTGGGTGGGTCAGTAGCCACAGTGGGGCGGTACATGAAGTAACTAGGGCTCCACCTGGACAGTCGCTGGGGCTTCGAAGAGCACTTTGAGCGCCTAGTCCTCCGGATTGAGAAGGTGGCGGGTGCTATGCACAGACTGCATAGCACCCGCCACTGCTGCGCAATCTAGGGGGCTCGGGGGAGAAAATACGCCGCCTCTATTCGGGGTTAGTGTGGTTCGTAGCCTTATACAGGCCACCTGTGTGGGCAAAAAGACTAGACTTCCGATGCTGTAGATTTAAAATTTACAGTGCCCAGCGGAAAATGGCTATACGGATCTTGCGCGGATACCGCACGATATCCTTTTAGGCGGCAACAGTCCTGGCTCGCTTTCCATCCCTAGATATACTGGCGAATATGGATGCAAGTGTGTACAACTAAATGAGATCAGTCAGAGAGGTGGCAGTGAGCCAGATGAGGCGCTCGAGTCTATAAAACGGCAGGAGCGATAGAACGCTTTGGTGATATGGCGCACTCGACTCAACGAGAAGCGATAAGCCCGCAAACGTGTTATTGGCGCAATCCTGCCGGTATTCAAAGCAGATGAAAGCGGATGCAGCGACGTGTAGGAATACTCACCTACAGACTTACACGGATAGCTATCGGGCACGGGTGCTTCGGTGATTATCTGTGTAAGATCAGATGCGAAGCGACGGCGAACTGCTTCCACAGCGGTGGACAAGACCAGGACTCCGCGTCCCATACGCTAGCGGTATGTCCAGCGTGGGAACGGAAGTGGATGATCCTGGCGAGCCGGGTCGGTCGGAACCTCTCCCTGCCAGTAATCGTGTCAGCGATGCTGAGCGGAGACTCGGCGTGGAGGGCCATAGCCACCTTTTGTGAGACCGTAATGGTCCAGAAACAGGCTGCTGAGCGGGATCTGAGGGGGACAGATCCCATTCGGAGATGACGCTATCAAGGCGTTCGTCACGGCCCTCCCCATGAAGATGGTGTTCCTCTACCAGAAATGACGGCTCTGGGGTTGCAAAGGCTTAGAGCGGGGGCCTCGAATGCCTAGTTAACGGGAGGACAATGGTTCGGAACTGGTCCCGAGACATCGTGATAGTACTGCGAGGATGCTGGGGGCAGTAAACACTGCCCCCGGGACGTGTTTCCAATAAATCACAGTGAGAGAGGGACCCTGCGTTCCAAACGGAGATTCCGGGACCCCTCGTACACGCTGATGGAGACCACCGTGTAGTTTTAGCCGGTAGGAGTCCGGCATAACCTTTCGGTTGGCCCTGCAAAGGTTAACCACGAGGATTTCCTCACGAAAAAAAGGTGGGATTAGGTCACTTATTTCTGCCGCAAAGCAGCGGTGCGTGCACTTCTATGCTTAAAGGGAATAGGGAACCAGTATAAGTATAGGCTGTGAGGCATTCCATCTTAATCTTTAGAGTTTCCAACGCATCTGTGCCTTCTTCGTTCGTAGTTGGTGGCAGGTGTCAATGGAATGCAGTAGCCATTTACTATGAAGTGGACAGTAATTTCATTGTCACTTCAATTTTATGAAAAAAGTTAACAGTGAAACTTAGGGTCACAAAGGGCAGCTAGGGGCATAAAATTGTGGAGAACTAGACTCCGAAAAATATACTGACCTCGGTGTAAAATCAAACTATCCTCAGTTTTCGAAACCATGACGTAAAAAAATGATTGAAGATTCACGACGATAAAGTAAAAGTTTAGGTATGTTTGTCTGTTTTTTTTTATAGGAGAAGGGTGACAAACGAGCACACAGTCCACCTGATGGTAAGTGGTTGCTGTGGCCCATAGACATCTACATCTATCTTCGATTACGAATCAAAATGCAGATGCGTTGTCAGCCGTGAGGACTAAGATGGAATGCCTCGTTTCCAGTAAAAAGGGTCTCCGGTTCTCTACACTCACCATACGAAACAAAGCAGCGTTAAGCTGCTATTTTACGCTGGTATTCTGTGAGAGCGTGGTCCTTCCCCGGTCGAGCCGACCCATTCGTGCTACAACCATTATATAACTGCAGCATGGTTCTACCACGTGTAAAATCACTATATAAAACAAAAAAAGAATAATATTATTTGTTGGTTTTGAGAGTTCATTATCTTATATTCAACTCATGCGTGTACGTGTAGTTATGTGAAATTCTTTATGCTTACTCCACAAGATGTTTTTGTGCATGTTTTGATTCATAAATTCACAGTATATTTGAGCAAGAAACTTATACTAACGTATAATGCATTCTCTTTTATTCCTCTTTATCGCCCGTAAACAGTTCAATGACAAGAGTTTCGTCTGTAATAGTGAAAGTTCAATGTAACGCTTGGCGTTAAAACACCTGGCAAGCGGGTTTTTGAACGCAATTATTATAGTGCCAAAGAACTTACAGTTCATATAATAAGTAAGTGCCTACTGAAGTCCGTTGACAATTGTCGCTAACTTCAAACAAATAAGGCTAAATTTGCGTTGTCACCTCAGTGGACTAAAATCGATTTCCTAACAGCCTGGTTATGTATCTCTTCAGAACGTTTTCTTTTAAAATTTTAATTTTTTGCACTTTTGATGTTGGTCCTGGTCGTCCGGCGTATATGGAATGGTTATCTATTAGAATCCTCAAAAACAAACTCCTATCTATTAGAAACAATGATTGAGATATACCAGGCATTTTATAGACAAATCGCGATAATCATAAAATATATTTTAATAAAGAAAAGATGCTATTTTACCTGCAGATAGAGGTCCAAAATACAAACAAAAATAGGTAGAGTATAATTAGAGTAGTATTTGATTGTACAAAAGTGGCCGGAATTCGTGAGACCAAACGTTATTTCCGTCTAGTCCAATGTAGATCATCCGTTGAGGCCTAAAAAATCTGTTAGTACGTTTTTGATAAATCTAATAATGCAGTATACTACACAGACATTTTTCGATTTGTTATACATTTGTGTAGTATTCGTAAAGCCAAGGATACAAATAAAAACTATTTTGGAGTTAACTTAATTTTTGCTAAAAAATAAAAGCCGACGTCAAACAACTAAAAAGAACAAAATATTCAAAACATAATAAAGTTTATTAATTAATTTATTTTTATTTAAAAACTTTATTGTATTAACCATAAAGATTACAAAGGGCGGACTTACCAGTTGTACCAGTTAGCATGCTCTGCCAGTCAATACATGGCGTGATGAGAAATTAGTGGGAGGTGATTTAAATAATTAAATGTAATTAATTCATATTATATCTATATGAATTAATTACACATAAAATAAGACTTTTAAATCACTCAAATATGCAATCGAATGCATACAAATACATAATAATCTATGTATAACAATTGTTCTTAATTCATATATACATATACTCACACATATCAAAACCTATCTAGAATTATGTCTGTAGGGTTGGTTAATTTATCTTGTATAATTAATATAATATTTGTGCTCTAGAGACTATCGGTCCGTGGGGTACAAATGCGGTGAAGTTCCCAAAGGAACTCTATCCGCGACTGGTTGTTGCTGCTGGTGATAAGAGGGCTGGTTCTTTTCTCGCTCAAAGGCTAAGTATAGCCATGCAGCGAGAAAAAGCAGCCAGCGTTCTCGGCAGGATATTGCGGGGAGTAGGACTGTATGATAATTAAGTTACTAGTTTTAGTTTTTTATTATAGTTTTAAACATAGTAAATAAAACAATTGTATATTATGTTATGTATATAATATGTAGCATAATTTTTGTATACTATAAATTGCAAAACATGTAACTCGTTTTAAAGTTTTTAACACATTTATATTTTTAGTGATGGTTTACAAAATAAATAACTTTATCTTTATCATAAATACACACATAAATACATAATATATACATACATTTATAATAGATCTGGGTAAAGACAGCAGTATTAAATTTCCATTATACAGACGACATTGTTTTCGAAAGATGTACCCGCACCAAAGTTTCTTTTGAAGATTTTGAAGATTCTCTTATTTGATGCTTTTCATAAATTCATATTCGAAACTTGGTGCTAGACATACTCGTATTGTATAGAAGAATTCTATACAGTATAGAAGATAAAAGTCTTTACTCAGAGCGTTTTTAGATTTTTGTGTGGACTTAGGAATATCACAATTTCAATGTCGTCTAAATAGTTCCATTAAAAAATCATCTCCTATTTTGTCATAGTTAGGGGTGATTTTGTTTTCTACAAATTTATATACTCTTGAAGTATACCTATTTATCTAAAAAAAATATTAAAATCCATTCACAACTGATGAAGATTCCCACGAAATACACACGAAAAATATACAGTCAAACTGTTAACCTCTTTCTTTGTTTGGAAATTGCTAGAAAATCTTATTGCGGATCTATTTTTGGACGATTTTCAATCGCGGCAACTATGTACAATTTTTTTAATAGGATAAAGTTGACAAACGAGCACACAGTCCACCTGATGGTAAGTGGTTGTTTTGACCCATAGACATCCACATCTATCCTCGTTTGCTAATCAAAATGTAGAACGCGTTGTCACCCGTGAGGACTAAGATGGAATGTTATCGTTTCCAGTTAAATTATCTGTATAATTATTTTTCTGTCTCGGTCTGCGGTTCTCTACACTCACCATACGAAACACAGCAGCATTAAGCTGCTATTTTACGCTGGTATTCTGTGAGAGCGTGGTCCTTCCCCGGTTGAGCCGACCGATTCGTGCTACAACTATACTACTAATATAGCTGCTGTATTGTGTGCATGTTACACAAGAATGATGATTCTAAGAGTTAAGTTAGCTAAACTAAAATAAAGAAACAGCCTTATGTTAATTATAATGTATTACGGCACTATTCGTATTTGATGATTATCATTCCAATCTGTGGTGCAAAAATAAATAAAATAAAACATTAAATTGATTGATTGATTTAATCCTCTCAAAGATATTTTTGATGCGATAATTATTTATATTTTGACATTTTTTAATAGTATTTAAAGTTTTTTTTCCTTTTTTTTTTGCTTAAGTTGGACGTAAATATGGGCAAAAATTTCCAAATTATATTAATTAATATTAAACATTAGATTTTTTTACTTGATGTAGACTTCAATTTTGATATCAGTAAAATTGGTAACATTAAAATAAAATATTTTCTTATATAAACACAGTAGTATTAGGTATATATATATATATATATATATATATATATATATATATATATATATATATATATATATATATATGCATGAAACATACTTTATAAAATATATAATCATATTTTAACAAAAATCAAGACTTTTAAATGCCACAACTCACCTTTCAATATAAAATTTCTGGAAGTAGATGTATAAAACACTCTGTCACATTAAACTTTCCTTTGTAACCTTAGATACACTCGTACAACACATGTTTATGACTTTTGTTTAGTTATGAAAAAAAAGCATTTGACAAACAGCTTTCAAAAGTCAATCTTCTTCGAGTTTTTATTAAAAGATCACTTGGTCACAAAAGAAAGTGACATGCTTATATGGTTTTTGTTCTACGAGATAACATCGCCAAGTTTCAAACTGATGCGCGCGGGTGGCAGCCACGAAGCCTTCTCGGCGACTGAAGTTCGTAACGCCACTGAAAATTATAATTGTTTATTGTAGGATGTTTTTGTGTGTTCTATACTGAAATCTTAATTTGTGTTTTTATAGTCACATTCTTCAACCATTAGTAACGACATCAAATAAAGAAAAAAATGTTTTTTTTAAATAGAATTAGGGTGACAAACGAGCACATAGTCCACCTGATGGTAAGTGGGTGCTGGGACCTATATGTAGAGGCGTTGTTACCCCTGAGGACTAAGATGTAATGCCTCGTTTCCAGTAAAGTAAAAAGGGTCTCCGGTTCTTTACATTCACCATACGAAACTATATTTTAACGTACCGTATGGCTAGTAAATATTTATGAATATAAATATTTAATATAAATATATACTACACCATACAGTATTTTAAAAGAGCGTGGTCCTTCCCTGGTCGAGCAAACCCATTCGTGCTACAACAACAATGTAGCTGTAGCATGGCTTTACCACGTAAGATTCCTTACTGCTACGTGCTCTACTTTCCTAATTGGTGCTTATTAACTTTTGAATAATTTATAGTGCAATATTAAACACCTATGCTAAGCAGCTTACAAAATTATATTTTTTTGTATGTAAAGTTTAGTATGAGGTATCTTATTAAATTAATTAAATAGTTTTCGCTTAGTCATAATTTTGTGAAATTTTACCAGAAACCTTTAAGAAAATTATTCTCTTTACACACTCATAGATCATAGAATGTGTATCTGTTGCCGCTATAACAAAATATAATAAAAATAAAAATCAATTAAAAATTAGAGGGGCTCCCCTACTAGAAACGTGTTTTACGATGGTACGTGACCCTTCATTCGCGAGTCCGACTCGCACTTAGCCGATTATTCATGTCAGCTGCTTGACAAGTTATCTGTTCGCGAAAAGGACACAATAATTAAACAATAGAAATGTTCATATTTGACTCACTGGAGAGTGACAATAGGTAGTAGGACTAGGTAGTAGGATGGTTGGTGGTAGATAGGTCGTGTAGGTGAAATGATAAGAACACAAACAAATATCTTGTCATTATTAATGCTGCTGTCCAGTCTCACTATACATCGGATCAGACCATGGGCTGGCCATATTGCTCCAAGAAGCAACAACACAGATGGGAAGAAAGAATTTCCCAGCGGTTGTTGGTAGGTTGAAGGCACCTTAACTCTCACATGTAACGTGGCATCTTTCTTAATCGATAATAGATATTTATGAGCTCCACTTATCATCAGTTAGACTTTGCGCTCGTTTGTCAAACTTATTCTTTAAAAACATATTTCTTTCAGCAAAATATTGCCACACTATAAAATATTTATCTAAGCGTTATAAATAGTGGTAATTCTAATAAGCTACTTGCTACGTTACTTATTAGCTCTAAGTTCGCCATCTCAGACAAAAGTCCGATCGATGCAAAAAGGTTCGAATATAGCATCAGTGAAATGAATAACTTACAGGTAACAATACTATCAGGGTCTAAAAGGGAACAATTTGATTGTTGCAACATCTTGGCTTCGGCGTGGGTTAATTTTTTTTTTACATTATAATAATTCATTCATTGCTACTCTTGGCAAGCGTATTGACAAACGTAGCCTTTCTATTTTCTAGTGATTATTTGAAAGATGGTGCTACCCATGTCCTGGTTTCATCTCTCTGTCACGTCCTACGAAATCGACGAGACGATATATGGTAGTAGATATTTCTTAATCCACCACTACACGATTGACATCGTCTCTAAACCGTTGAAACAAATTAATACTAAGAGCAGTTCAAGTTCTAAGTACTGTCCATACATTTCTCAATACTCGAACAACCTTAACAGTTAACTTTAACAGTGGTAGAGCCACGCGGCAGCTTTTGCTGTCGCACGGATGGGCCGGCTCGAACCGGGGTAGTACCACGACCTCACAGAAAACCAGCGTGAAGTAGAAATTTACCTCTGCGTTTCGCTTGGTGAGTGCAGGTGGCCGGAGGCCCTTTTTACTGGAAATGAGGCATTCCATCTTGGTCCTCACGGGTGACAGCGCATCTACATTTTGATTTGTAATAGAGGATAGATGTAGATGTCTGTGGGCCGCAGCAACCACTTACCATCAGGTGGACTGTGTGCTCGTTTGTCACCCTTATCTTATAAAAAAAAAAAAAAAAAAAAAAAAAAAACCTGGATTCGATCCCCGCCGTTACAATTAATTTTTTAATTGCAATTTTAAGAGCTAGCTAACGACTTACTCTGCGGTGGGGCATACGTCTTGAGGAAACCTACAAGTCTGAGGTAAAAATATTTCAATGAAATGTGAAATCCGCTAACACGCACTTGAAGACCACTGCGGACTAATTGCTCTAATACCGTTTCAGAAATAAGTAGAGACCTTTTTTATAGGAGAGGGGGCAAACGAGCATGCGGCTCATCTGATGGTTATTACTAAGAAGTGATTACCGCCGCACATGAACAACTGAAACACCAAGAGAACCAGGGAAATTGCAGACGCTTTGCCGGCCTTTTAAAAAGGAGTAGGCTCATTTCTTGAAGGTCCTGAAGTCATGTGTCTATACGTAGGACATCTGTATATAAGCTGTGATTATAACTACTCACTATATAAATCAACAAATAAAAAACACGGAGTTATAAATAAAATTTACAAAAAAAGAGAAATTTTTCTGTTAATGGAATGTATTAAATAAAATTAATAAAAGGGAGATTATTAAAGATATAAAACATGACGGACAAAATTGTGAGCAAACCTGTATAATATCTGAGAAATATGAAGACATTTGAACATGCGAAGTCCACTCGTGCAGACTGGAGACGCTTTGCAGATTTTTCCCACGTCATTCATGTCAACCGCCGCGTAATAAATGATGTAGTAAGTCTAGCTGTGGACATTTATGGGCTGTCAAATTATTTACTATAGATGTACTCCTTTTCTGCTTAGAAGTTTGTCTGGTAGGTTAGGTTAGGTAATGTAACCCTCGAGGAGGACATTGGCTGCGCAGTGGTCCCGAGATATCTTAATAGCACTGCGAGGGTGCAGGGGGTAGTAAGTTCTGCCCCTGGGACGTGCTTCCAATAAAGCAAAGCGAGAGAGGGGTCCCGGTCGCAATCCGAACGGTGATCCCGAGACCCCTCGTATACGCTGATGGAGACCACCGTGGGGTTTTAGCCGATAGGAGTCTGGCATAACTTTGTGGGCAAAAAGACTAGACATCCGACGCTGTAGATTTAAAATCTACAGTGTCCAGCGGTAAAAGGCTATACGGATCTTGCGCGGATACCGCACTATATCCTTTTAGGCGGCAACAGTCCTGGCTCGCTTTCCATCCCTAGATATACTGGCGAATATGGATGCGAGTGTGTACAATTAAATCAGATCAGTCAGAGAGGTGGCAGTGAGCCAGATGAGGCGCCCGAGTCTATAAAACGGCAGGAGCGACAGAACGCTTTGGCGATATGGCGCACTCGACTCAACGAGAAGCAATATGCCCGCAAACGTGTTATTGGCGCAATCCTGCCGGTATTCAAAGCAGATGAAAGCGGATGCAGCGACGTGTAGGAATACTCACCTACAGACTTACACGGATAATTATCGGGCACGGGTGCTTCGGTGATTATCTGTGTAAGATCAGACGCGAAGCGACGGCGAACTGCTTCCACTGCGGTGGACAAGACCAGGACTCCGCGTCCCATACGCTAGCGGTATGTCCAGTGTGGGAAGGGAAGTGGATGATCCTGGCAAGCCGGGTCGGGCGGAACCTCTCCCTGCCAGCAATCGTGTCGGCGATGCTGAGCGAGGACTCGGCCTGGAGGGCCATAGCCACCTTTTGTGAGACCATAATGGTCCAGAAGCAGGCTGCTGAGCGGGATCGGAGGAGAACAGATCCCATTCGGAGACGACGATATCAAGGCGTTCGTCACGGCCCTCCCCATGAAGATGGTGTTCCTCTACCAGAAATGACGCCTCTGGGGTTGCAAGCGCTTAGAGCGGGGTCCTCGAATGCCTAGTTAACGGGAGGACAATGGTTCGGAACTGGTCCCGAGACATCGTGATAGTACTGCGAGGGTGCTGGGGGCAGTAAACACTGCCCCCGGGACGTGTTTCCAATAAATCAGAGCCAGAGAGGGACCCTGCGTTCCAAACGGAGATTCCGGGACCCCTCGTACACGCTGATGGAGACCACCGTGTAGTTTTAGCAGGTAGGAGTCCGGCATAACCTTTCGGTTGCCCCTGCAAAGGATAACCACGAGGATTTCCCCACGAAAAAAAGGTGGGTTTAGGTCACTTATTTCTGCCGTAAAGCAGCAGTGCGTGCACTTCTATGCTTAATGGGAATAGGGAACCAGTATAAGTACAGGCTGTGAGGCATTCCATCTTAATCTTTAGAGTTTACAACGCATCTGTGCCTTCTTCGTTCGTAGTTGGTGGCAGGTGTCAATGGAATGCAGTAGCCATTTACTATGAAGTGGACAGTAATTTCATTGTCACTTCAATTTTATGAAAAAAGTTAACAGTGAAACTTAGGGTCACAAAGGGCAGCTAGGGGCATAAAATTGTGGAGAACTAGACTCCGAAAAAAATACAGACCTCGGTGTAAAATCAAACTATCTTCAGTTTTCGAAATCATAACGTAAAAAAATGATTGAAGATTCACGACGATAAAGTAAAAGTTTAGGTATGTTTGTCTGTTTTTTTTTTATAGGAGAAGGGTGACAAACGAGCTCACAGTCCACCTGATGGTAAGTGGTTGCTGTGGCCCATAAACATCTACATCTATCTTCGATTACGAATCAAAATGCAGATGCGTTGTCAGCCGTGAGGACTAAGATGGAATGCCTCGTTTCCAGTACAAAGGGTCTCCGTTTCTCTACACTCACCATACGAAACAAAGCAGCGTTAAGCTGCTATTTTACGCTGGTATTCTGTGAGAGCGTGGTCTTTCCCCGGTCGAGCCAACCCATTCGTGCTACAACCATAATATAGCTGCAGCATGGTTCTACCACGTGTAAAATCACTATATAAAACAAAAAAGAATAATATCATTTGTTGTTTTTGAGAGTTCATTATCTTATATTCGACTCATGCGTGTATATAAAGTTATGTGAAATTCTTTATGATTACTCCACAAGGTGTTTTTGTGCGTGTTTTGATTCACAAATTCACAGTATATTTGAGCAAGAAACTTATACAACGTATAATACATTCTCTGTTATTCCTCTTTATCGCCCGTAAACAGGTCAATGACAAGAGTTTCGTCTGTAATAGTGAAAGTTCAACGTAACGCTTGGAGTTAAAACACCTGACAAGCATTGATATATTAAAAGGGGAAGATATGTTACGCGCTAATATCGCAATCACTAAACCTGGGCTCGGCGCATGACTACGTGCACCGAAACTTACACATCTGTTAAAATACATTTACCGATAGACAAGGACAGAGATAGGAACCTTCGTAGTTGTGCGAGCGAAATCGCGTTAGCCGCCGAATGTTTATAATTATGAATGACATTGTGGTAGCTTTAGCTAATAAATATCGAAAGAAAAACATTAAGCAGTTTAATTATTAATTAGGTACATCTACATTCTTGAATTATTAGAGCACTGTTTAGCTGCACAGGAAGTCATTTTAATGCGTATTTAATACCAAAAATACTGAAATTAACGAGATCAACGACGTTCCGCGTACGACTGAGTGTCACTGCGAGCCAAGTACGGGCAATCCCGTAGTTTTGTAGGACCGGGCGCTGTGATTTAGTAACGTATCTTCCCCTTTTATATATCAATGCTGACAAGCGGTTTTTTGAACGCAATTATTATAGTGACAAAGAACTTACAGTTGATATAATAAGTAAGTGCCTACTGAAGTCCGTTTACAATTGTCGCTAACTTCAAACAAATAAGGCTAAATTTGCGTTGTCACCTCTGTGGACTAAAATCAATTTCCTAACAGCCTGCTATTATACTGGTTATCTATCTCTTCAGAACGTGTGTAAGAACTTGTACTTGACGATGGTACCAGATTTTTTGCACTTTTGATGTTGGTCCTGGTCGTCCGGCGTATATGGAATGGTTATACTCCTATCTATTAGAAACAATGATTGAGATATTCCAGGCATTTTATAGACAACTCGCGGTAATAATAAAATATATTTTAATAAAGAAAAAAATGCTATTTTACCTGCAGATAGAGGTCCAAAATACATACAAAAATAGTATTTAATTGTACAAAAGTGGTCGGAATTCGTGAGACCAAACCTTATTTCCGTCTAGTCGAATATAGGTCATCCGCTGAGGCCTAAAAAATCTGTTAGTACGTTTTTGATAAATCTAATAATGCAGTATACTACACAGACATTTTTCGATTTGTTATACATTTGTGTAGTATTCGTAAAGCCAAGGATACAAATAAAAACTATATTGGAGTTTACTTAATTTTTTGCTAAAAAATAAAAGCCGACGTCAAACAACTAAAAAGAACAAAATATTCAAAACATAATAAAGTTTATTAATTTATTTATTTTTATTTAAAAACTTTATTGTATTAACCATAAAGGTTACAAAGGGCGGACTTAATACCAGTTAGCATGCTCTGCCAGTCAATACATGGCGTGATGAGAAATTAGTGGGAGGTGATTTAAATAATTAAATATAATTAATTCATATTATATCTATATGAATTAATTACACATAAAATAAGACTTTTAAATCACTCAAATATGCAATCGAATGCATACAAATACATAATAATCTATGTATAACAATTGTTCTTAATTCATATATACATATACTCACACATATCAAAACCTATCTAGAATTATGTCTGTAGGGTTGGTTAATTTATCTTGTATAATTAATATAATATTTATGCCATTTGCTCTAGAGACTATCGGTCCGTGGGGTACAAATGCGGTGAAGTTCCCAAAGGAACTCTATCCGCGACTGGTTGTTGCTGCTGGTGATAAGAGGGCTGGTTCTTTTCTCGCTCAAAGGCTAAGTATAGCCATGCAGCGAGAAAAAGCAGCCAGCGTTCTCGGCAGGATATTGCGGGGAGTAGGACTGTATGATAATTAAGTTACTAGTTTTAGTTTTTTATTATAGTTTTAAACTAAGTAAATAAAACAATTGTATATTATGTTATGTATATGATATGTAGCATAATTTTTGTATACTATAAATTGCAAAACATGTAACTCGTTTTAAGTTTTTAACACATTTATATTTTTAGTCATGGTTTACAAAATAAATAACTTTATCTTTATCATAAATACACACATAAATACATAATATATACATACATTTATAATAGATCTGGGTAAAAACAGCAGTATTAAATTTCCATTATACAGACGACATTGTTTTCGAAAGATGTACCCGCACCAAACTTTTGAAGATTCTCTTATTTGGTGCTTTTCATAATTTCATATTCGAAACTTGGTGCTGAGACATACTCGTATTGTATAGAAGAATTCTATACAGTATAGAAGATAAAAGTCTTTACTCCGAGCGTTTTTAGATTTTTGTGTGGACTTAGGAATATCACAATTTCAATGTCGTCTAAATAGTTCCATTAAAAAATCATCTCCTATTTTGTCATCGTTAGGGGTGATTTTGTTTTCTACAAATTTATATACTCTTGAAGAATACCTATTTATCTAAAAAAAATATTAAAATCCATTCACAACTGATGAAGATACCCACGAAATACACACGAAAAATATACAGTCAAACTTCTCTCTTCTTATTGCGGATCTATTTTTGGACGATTTTCAATCGCGGCAACTATGTACAATTTTTTTAATAGGATAAAGCTGACAAACGAGCACACAGTCCACCTGATGGTAAGTGGTTGTTTTGGCCCATAGACATCCACATCTGTCCTCGTTTGCTAATCAAAATGTAGAGGCGTTGTCACCCGTGAGGACTAAGATGGAATGTTATCGTTTCCAGTTAAATTATCTATATAATTATCTTTCTGTCTCGGTCTGCGGTTCTCTACACTCACCATACGAAACACAGCAGCATTAAGCTGCTATTTTACGCTGGTATTCTGTGAGAGCGTGGTCCTTCCCCGGTTGAGCCGACCGATTCGTGCTACAACTATACTACTAATATAGCTGCAGTATTGTGTGCATGTTACACAAGAATGATGATTCTAATAGTTGCATTGACAGGTTGCTTTATATTAGTATTTTTTATGTGTACTTCGAACGTTTTCATGAAGAGTTATTGTTCTTGAATCGGCTCTTGCGCTGTTGAAAAATTTATGCCTTTATCACTTGAGGAAGTGTATTCGTCTTGGCATTTGATGAAACGCAGTGAGGATGATCCTTGAAACTTGCGGTCTATACTTGTTATTACATTTTTCATAACAAAGTTTTTCAACGATTTATAGTTCGTTGTATTTTCATATATCATATTCGGGTCCAGAAATTTGATATATTCGCTGACTTTAGCTATGTTAACTATCCGATCATTGATATGGTAAACTGTCTCACTGTATATCAATGGATATAAGATATATTTAGTATTGTTTTGGGATAAAATAGCACAATATCAGTTTTATTGCTGTTGATAGTTCACCGTAAGACTCACAATAATGCAGTCTAATTTGCGTATTATATGTATTAGTAACACTCTCACACATGTATTGAACAGTTTTCTCCACTTTTTTGGTAAATCTAATACGATACAGTTGAATAACTATTTATAAATAATTAAATTACGGGAGCACAATTTTCACATGACAGCTATCATCCATATCTTTAAATTAATTCCAAAAACTCCTCTGAGCAATCCCCGTGGTGAATGTGATAGGAAATACAACATCTCTTCGTAGCGTCAGTGAACCGAGTCAATCAGTAAGAATTCAGTATAATAATTTATAATTATTAATATGTACAAAGTAATAATTAGTTACAAATGATATTTACTTACTAGTGGTTAACCAGGGGTCGAAGATTGACCGTTATTCATTAAATAATTGTATTTCAGTCCATAGACCAACACGGGCCACCGGCGGACCGTGTTGCTCTATGATTTCAATTAGTAAAGTACTTACTCTGAGACATCGGCAGTGTGAACGCCAGCAAACGACTTAATTTGTTTAAGTGACATTGGTAGAATGAACGTAAACAATGTATGTTTTATTTCATTCAACTTAATTTATGTTTAATAGATTATATATAAATTTCTGCTTGCCTCTCCTTCTCCATAGATATAAACATTTATACAGTTTTCTCTTTTCGTATTAATGTACAGAAGAAGATATAGTTAATACAGATAAAGTTTTTGAATGTGTGTCTGGTACAGCGAGGTATTTATCATCAAGGCTTCTCTTAAAAAGACTTATCTAATACTAGGCAAAATCCTTATTCAAGGATATGTTTGCTAGTAATCTATCTTGAATGTGTTTTCTATACACAACATGCTGGATGCCCGTCGGTCGGAGAACGCAAATCAGATATTCTTGTATTGGTACTGTTGCCTCAAATCAACTTGTCTGCGGGATACAGATGTTTCATTTTTGACTATACCAACGAAACTGAGATATATTTGTTCATCATCATGACGATAATTGGTTATTGAAAGTCCACAGATTGTGATGTAAGTAAGAAAAGTGCCATGTAGCAGCGGCCTACAAGAATCCGCTACAATATAATAACATCTCGTGGGTGTGGTAAGAAGTTACTTAAGGAAAATAAATTAGAAGATCGGTAGCAGCATAAATAATTAAAAAAAATGCGGTGGACAACCCGCCTACTGGACTTTTGATATGGTGTAATAAATTAATGAATGCAAAAAGTTGACAGCTGAATTTAGACGTCAACAGAGAACGATAGAGTACATTTCGGAGTCACTTTCCTTTATGAGGTAATTACTCAGTCCTTTATGAGGTAATTACTCGTCTGCTGAGAGATTTTACAAAGTGACGTACAAGCCTGCCACTCAAGGACTTGTGCCTCCAAGGGTTAGTTATTCTTCAAGCTACTCGTATTATGTAGCTGTGTGTCACTGTGTATGTGTCACTTCTTTCTTTACAAATATAAAGAGAATGCATAATTAATGATACTACCATTTTGTTACAAGATTGTGTAAACGATTACACAATCTTGGTTTGTCAAGTGCACTAACATAACATTAGGCTAGCGATTTTTTAAGACATTATGCATTAAGATTAAGAATAATAAAATCACATTATTCCAATCGCTTGCTGGAAGCATTATTTATTATTTATTTTATTAATTTAAAGTTAAAAAGTTACAGCCCATATACGTTCCATTGCTGGGTACAGGCTTTCTCTCATTTTTGAGAGGATTTTAGGGGAAATGTCCGCCGCGCTGCCCCAATGCGTGTGGGCGAATTTCACATGTCTTCAAAATAATTTTTTTCTTATTTATCAGACATGCAGGGCGATAACGAAGAAACATGCAGGTTTCCTCACGATGTTTTCCTTCACCGCCGAGCACGTGGTAAATCAGCACTTAAAATTGCAATTAACAGTTTCATTGGTGCTGGCGGGGATCGAACCCGAGTTTCTCGCGTACTGAGAAACTTACAGCGAGCGCTAACCATCTGAGCTATCGCGGCTCTAATAAATTAATTTAATTACGTTTAATCGTCGAGGTAGTAACTTTATGTACTAAACGATGCACACTATCAAAAGTCTTGTGCTGAACATAGGTCTCACTCATATATTGCTTCATGGGGGGATATATGTTATTGTTTTGAGTTTTTATTAGGAAGATGAAGGATGTCTATTGCCTATTTTATTTTCCTCTTACGACACTCACGGGCTGTTGTAGGGTAATAGATTCTCTAACAAGCGACGTCACTACACCATACATTTCATTACATTGGAATTATCATACTTTATTCATGCCATACATTAGCGGGTTTATACCTGCATATGCCTTTAATACTTGAATTATTTCATAAATGCAAATTAATCGAGTTATTTGGGATTGGCATAGAATGGCTTCCTCTTCCATTCTCCTTTATCAGCTGTTGTCGCTCACTCACTCCTTTCTCAAGCATATCATCCATCCATGTTTTCTACTCTTCCTTCTATTCTTATATCTATCCATTTTCATATAATATGTTAAATAATTGAAATTATTGTATGGAACGCAGATATGGAAAATGCTTTGAATATAATGCAATAGCTTTCTTGTATTTTAATTATTAAAACGTTTATAAAGCAAGTATAATATAATAATAAAGTAGTATTGTCTTGAAGGGATAATAAGAGATATAATATTTCTTTGTACAAAAATGGTCGGATTTCGTGAACTCGTGATATAGCAAACCTTATTTCCGTATAACCGTATATAGGTCATGAAAACGTCATGAAAGCGTGGATACATATTTTATCAATTTAATTTTATTATGTTGCGTCAGATGTTTTGATTTAAGTGGATATTTTTACTTAAACTAAGTAAAAAGGATATCCGGGCGGCGTTTACAAACATATTATCTGTTTTTCTCTGGAGAATGACTCTAGAGGAAACATTTTTTACGACGCTATCTGTATCATCTACCACTTCAAATTTCTTGTTTAATATTTTTTCACGAAACGATAATTTTAAAACTTTTACATTTTAAAATAACCTAAATTGCCCAGTGATACCGATCGGACATCCACCAAACAAATTAAAAAATAAAAGAAAACATGCAGATATAGCGTAAATTCATGTTATAGTGTGCTTGAAAAAAAATTGATCCAGTTTGTGAGGTGACTTCGAGAGATAACAGAGGGAATACAAGATAATGTATGTGTCAATTTTTTAAAATACTCTTGTCAGTTCAAACGTGACAGTCAAGCTGATTCCTCACTACAACGGGCGAAGCCCATATGCAACAGTGGATTTTTATGGGCTGAATAAAGAAGGTGACGGAGTAAGAATATCCGTCACCTAATTTTAACACGATGATATCGTAAGAGACTACTGGGGAAAATGCTAGAAAATATCATGACCATCATCTGTAGAAACAGATTCTGAAAGATTCAACTTGGTTACCGTAGACATTAATGTGGCATAAGGTTGTACCTTGTACTCTTAAGGAATAGTATTGATTGGTAGACTTATCTCTTATTATACTTATTTTCTACGATTACTTCTTTTGTTTTAGATTATGGTTGTATTCATATTAATTTTAAATGATGTTACATATGATATATAATTAATCGTATCTCAAATACTTAGCTATTATAAGTACATTACATATATGTATATAGAGCGCAACTAAAACAACTTTCAAAATTAATATTTCATGTCGGCTGCATGCTCAGCATCTCATCTGTGTGCTGAGAGTATTAATGAAACATGTGGTACATCTTGCATACTGTAAAATGACGTCATGTTGCGTACATTATATTTAAGTAATATAGTGTAAAATGGTAATTTTTCTACGAGAATCGATCACTACATTTGTCCCGTTGATTTTATAAGAGGGCACTATGAGAAATGCCACAAAATCGTTTTGTCGTATAACCATCCTGATAACGCAAGGTGCAAAATATCCGGTGATGGAGCAGCATCAAATATGCGAAATAGCTGGTATTGTAATTGGCAATCCAATAAAGTATGAGCGCATTGCCAGAAGTGGCGCGAAATTAGTTTAGCTTCCTTCGGAAATCCACGCATTCTGGTCTCTCGCCAAGGCTGGCCAAGACAATTTCTGCACAGGGAGTATGACTCACTGGCCCACGCCGCAAAAGAGAAATCCGAACTTTAAGACTCCATATTTGCGTTTAACTCGACTCTCGATGCCGGGGGTACACACTGCCGACCATCCCACAGTGTGATTGCTCTATGCCTGATGTACGATTCACACAAAGCTAAGTACGCAAAGCACTGCTCTCATTCTCCTACTCCCTAGGCGTTATCCCCAATTCATGTAAGACAGCTTCCGTGCACCCGATCTCTAAAAAAGCTAACCGCTCTGATCCGTCCAACTACAGGTTTATCGCTATCAGCTCCTTGTTCTCGAAAATAATAGAGTCCATTATTAACTGCCAGCTCATGCGGCACCTTGAGGAGCACCAGCTGATTAGTGATCGCTAGTACAGTTTCCAACGGGGTCGGTCAGCTTGGATTTTCTTGTTTACCTAACACACATATGAGCGCAGGCGGTCGAGTCCAAAAGGGAGGCTTTGGCAGTTAGTTTGGAAATAGCGGAGGCCTTTGATCGACTCTAGCACAAAGCGCTGCTTTCGCAGATCCCTTTCAATGGGCTTTCCGAGTTTGTGCAATTAAATCACCAGCTTTCTTGCAGATCGGACCAACAAGGTCGTTGTAGATGGTGCATGCTTCGACTACAAGCCTATTAACGTTGGTCTTCCACAAGGCTGTGTGCTATCACCAACGCTGTTTCTTCTACATATCAATGATATGTTGCAAACCGGTAACATTAATTGCTATGTAGATCATAACACTGGCCATGCCAATATTTTTCAGGAAAACGTCGCCGAGTACCGGTACAAACTTGTGTCTGAAGTTGCTGAACAAAGTTTCAGATGGGGGGGACTAAATATAGTCCAGTTTAATCCTAAGAAGACACAAGTTTACGCGTTTACCGCTAAAAAGAACCCCTTTGTCGTATCTCTTCAGTTTCGAGGCACTCCTCTTGTTGCCTCAGTTAGTATCGGAATCCTCGGAGACGACATATCGATTGACGTGTAGTTTCGTGGTCACTTGGGAGAGAAGGTCAAATTGGCCTTTAATAAGCTTGGCGTGCTCACCAGAGCGGGATAGTATTTCATGCCGGCACACTTTACAAGGCGCAGTTTCGGCCTCACATGGAATACTGTTCCCATCTCTGGGCAGCGGCTCCACAGTGCCAGCTCCTTCCACTTGACCGCATCCAGCGCAGTGCAGTTCGAATTGTCGACGACTGAGTCATTTCCAATTGGCTTGATTCACTAACGTTGCTTCCTTTTGCATTTTCTTTTGCGCTTACCACGGGAAGTACTCTGAGGAATTGTACGGATTAATCCCAAACACCAAATTTCATGAACGCACACCGCGGCAAAATTCCCGAACCCATACACATGATGCTCGGATGCTTGACGGTCCACCATTGTGCGTTTCACTAGGATTTTTTTCATGTACGACCTCACTGTAGAATAGCTTCCTTTCTTAAAACTCCATTTAGATATATCACTGCTGGTGCCAGGGATTACTTTCAGGTTTGAAATTTCAGGTTTGAAACTTTGAAATTTACAGCGAGCATCCTAAGCTTGATCTACGAGTTTTTAAATTTTAAATAAAATCAATTTCGAAAGAAAGTGTTTGTTACGGGCATACACTCACTCATACAAATACACAAGTGTATAAAGTATTAAAGATTATATGTGTGTATATTACATAATGGATTAAACAGTATTATTTAAATTATTAATTTATATATGATATTATTAACATTTTTGTCTCTTTACGACTATGCCACTCATTTGTGCAGCATAAATTTGCTTTGTCACTCTTTCCTCACTTTTCTTTTCTTACTCGAGCAACCCGGGTTCGATCCCCGCCGACACCAATGAAATTGTTAATTGCAATTTGAAGTGCTGATTTACCACGAAGGAAAACATCGGGAGGAAACCTGCATGTCTGAGAAATAAGAAAAAAAATATTTCAAAAACGTGTGAAGTTCGCCAACACGCATTGGGGCAGCGCGGCGGACATTTCATTGCCCTAAAACCCTCTCTGAAATGAGACGAGGCCTGCGCCCAGCTGTGGAACGTAAATAGGCTGCAACTCTACTTTACTTTACTCTTTCCTCATTCCTTCTGTCTATTTAAAACTAATAGCTAAGAATTTCATTCCCCTAATTTTTATTTTATTAGCTTATTAGGTAACTTTTTATTCATATGATAAAAATACCGAAAATATATTCAACGTGGAATATAATTGTATTTTAAAAGACTAGGTTGATGTCAATCTCATCTACTGAAAAATAGGTCACGGGGTATTTGAGTGCATTCAATGAAACTTACAAACGGTTAGTAAAAAGATTTTTACTTTGTGTTGAAGGTTTCACATTTAGCAATTACTCATTTTTATTAAATATAATTGAAATTATAAAAGAAAACTGTTAATGAATAAAAAAGTTATCAAAATTTGGACCATAATGAAAAAGCCAAAAAGTTCATACATTATTTATAGAATAAGGAACACTAATCTGTACTCAACACAGTCCATCTGATGGTGAGTGGATGCTGTGGTGCATCTATCCTCTATTATATTTATATCCATCCTCAACTAGAAATTTAAATGCTGGCACTGGCCTGAGGACTAAGATGCCAGAATGTCTAGTTGCCAGTGAAAATTGTCTCTGGTTCCCTACACTCACCATTCGTAATACAGCAGCGTTTAGTTTCTATTTCACTTTCGTATTCTATGAAAACGAGATCCTTGCCCGGTCGAGCTGACCCATTCATGCTTCAACCATAATACAGCTGCTATCACGACATATAAAAATTTTTCGTTACTTGATTTCTTCAGATTAAAACATCTGGCTTGAACTACGTTCGAAAAGTTTTACAATACATCTGTTTCCATAAAACCACGTTAAGCCACTAAACTTTATAAAATTCAAGTTTCAGTTTACACTGAAAGCGTGTTAGATATTAGAAAAATATAATGTTTTGTTTCTACTAGAAAGGGCATTGCTAGTGTGGTTAATGCTAAGAAATTTTAAAATATTTTTAACGACTTATTCTAAATAATTATTATTACGGAAAAACACAACTACCAGTGTTATACTTTTATGTATTTGCAGATTATAAGAGGGTATTTGTACACTGACATAAAATGGGAAATAAAGGTTTTAGAGTTTAGTACGCTCATCGATCACTGGATGAAGAGACGCGTATACTGTGAATAGACTAGACTACTTACCTAATGAGACATGTGAAGAGTTGATAGAATAGTAGGTTACTCAGGGTCGGGCTTGGTGATAATCTGTGAGGGTGGCATAGGCCTTCCGACTTATGTTGATTTGTAATGATAATGAAAGAAAATGAAATGATGAATTTCTAGCTAACACAAATACACTTTCCACAATCTTCAGTGAAAGCTAGTGAGACCGTTAATAAAATCTATGAAACCTATTTGTGACCATTAGACAAATTAAACAAAAGTCTATATAATATACTAGCTATCCGCCCCGACTTTGTGTGTATATGATCTATTAATGAACCGTTATTTATGTCAAGAAACGACACAGGGAAACAAGTCAGGAAATGGGCAGCAGCGTCTACCTATTAAGATCAAAAATAAAAAACTGCGGTTGCCAACCCACTTGCCAAGCGTGGCAACTGTGGATAATACCCCTATGAGGTAATCTATGGGTGAGGCCAATGTTCAGCAGTGGGCTTTTGTAGGCTGTAACGGTAACGGTAATTAAAGACCATTTTTTCGAATTGATCGTATTTACAAAAAAAATATTGAAGTTTTGCGTATAAAATTTATGTTTGATCTCTCCTGGCATTGATATCTATCGGTTCGCAAACTTTTAACACAATCAGTTCAGATATTCCGAAGTTTAGCCCGGTTGATAAAAAAATTACAAATTGTGATTTATGGCATAATATCATGCACATAACCCCTCGAGCTTAATAGAAGCCAATTATTTCAATATTACAGTCGGCCACTTTAATTTTATTTAAATGTATAGATATAGTAGGCACAGGCAAAGAAAATATATAAAACCTGATACAAGTATCAAAAAGTTTTAGCGACGTATGTTGACATCATACGATTTTACGGTTATAGCGTCACACAAATGCTAGAGGCCCCAATAGAGAAATATGTAATTTTGATTTTAGGAATAAGCAACATGTTATTTCTTGATATAGGAATAATTAGATAAAATGCAATGTTTATAACTATCTCTTAAAGGTTTACTACTATAATATTATCTGTGAACTGATTGGTAAATACTTGAATTCGTACGTAATGATCACATTAACATTACTATGCCGCAGGTTCGAATCCTAGTAAGAGTTAACACAAGTTTTTTTTTAAGTTTCCCATCTCTCTACGAATCCATTCTGATCATACGAAAATACAGCAGAGCGTTACACTGCACATGGTTAGACCAGGTAAGAATCTAAATAAGTGAATTTGGAAACCACTTGTGAGCGCCCTATCCTCTGCGACTCTGTTGGGGCCGCACCGCTGATGCGGTGGTAGAGGGGCTGCGGGAGAGGAGTGTCAGTATTGCGAGGAGCCGTTCTCTTCAACCTCCGCGATCGAAACTTGGTTGACGGCGGAACCACAGACCAGATCTGCTCGTTTTTTGGCTTCATGACCTCCACGTATCGTGCTTCGGTGTCTCAGAGAGGTTTTATTTGTTAACAATTTAAGGCTACAGATGCGTTGTCAGTCTGAGGACTAAGATGTAATGCCTCAGAGTATGTAATTATAGTGGCTCTTTGTACCCTTCAGATCGGAACACAGCAGTACAACGCGGCTGAAATAGGTAAGTGGTGGTGGTAAAAAGATGGTACCCACACGAACAGACTCCCAGATAGAAAAATATTCCTACTACTTAGTACTACTACTTAACTTAAGAGAACGGCAGAATCGGGAAGGGACGCGTTAGACGAAAGTTCATCGATCAAATTGGCGATATATTGAAATTGGGCCAGATAAAGAGTACCCTTAACCGACGAGCATGTATGCGTAGATATATGGATGTAAATGATGCGAGAGAGGTTTTTCAGGATCATACCAAATGGAAGACCGTAGTCTCTGCATACTCCTCTGGGTGACAGGCGTGAGTGATTATGAATTATGTATGTAAGCAATAAATAACATTGATTGGACCGTGTTATTGCGGAGTTAGGGAAACCATCGCTTCAATTCGTTGTGGTAAGAGGCAACTTTGGGAAATACCAGAAAGATTATGTGACTTTGTCTTTACACCAGTCGCAAAGTATCCAAATTAGTAACTAGGAGCAGCGGTAGAGGTGCAAGAAGTCTGGTAGATACTGAGAGAACTTTAATCTGCCTGAAATGTGTGGCGATTAAATATAATTCTCCCTTCAACAGTAAATATCCAACTGTGCACTTATATCGGAAGATGATGAAGGAGAAGAATAAGATTATATATTTTACACGTGGTAGAGCCATGCTGCAGCTATATTAGTAGTATAGTTGTAGCACGAATGGGTCGGCTCGACCGGGGAAGGACCACGCTCTCACAGAATACCAGCGTAAAATAGCAGCTAAACACTGCTGTGTTTCGTGTGGTGAGTGTAGAGAACCGGAGACCATTTTTACTGGAAAAGATGCATTTCATCTTAGACCTCACGGGTGACAACGCATCTGAATTTTGATTCGCATACGAGGATAGATGTAGATGTCTATGGGTCACAGCAACCACTTACCATCAGGTGGACTGTGTGCTCGTTTGTCACCCCATCATATAAAAAAAATAATTTAATAATGTAGCTAGAGTGCACAGGAACTAAAAGTAATAAAGCTACATTAGATGCTAGGGCACACGTCGTTCGGATGGTAAACCCTTACCGCAAAACTAACTTTGAAGATGTTTGCTTGCCTTTTATCGTGCTTGCGCGTGTAATTTATATAAGTTTTATAATGTTTATATCTAAAATGTGTACTGAAAACATTTACAACGTTTTTATTGTAATCCACCGCTGAAAATAGACCTCGTCCAATAAATGTCACTTGCATCCATTGCCTTCCTGAATGCTTTACCAAGTTGTTAGTCTAACTAAAAGGTGAGAGTCAGGAATGATAATATATTTCTGCTGAAATAGCTTTCTTGTATTTTAATTACTAAAACGTTTATAAAGCAAGTATAATATAATAATAAAGTAGTATTGTCTTGAAGGGATAATAAGAGATATAATATTTCTTTGTACAAAAATGGTCGGATTTCGTGAACTCGTGATATAGCAAACCTTATTTCCGTATAACCGTATATAGGTCATGAAAACGTCATGAAAGCGTGGATACATATTTTATCAATTTAATTTTATTATGTTGCGTCAGATGTTTTGATTTAAGTGGATATTTTTACTTAAACTAAGTAAAAAGGATATCCGGGCGGCGTTTACAAACATATTATCTGTTTTTCTCTGGAGAATGACTCTAGAGGAAACATTTTTTACGACGCTATCTGTATCATCTACCACTTCAAATTTCTTGTTTAATATTTTTTCACGAAACGATAATTTTAAAACTTTTACATTTTAAAATAACCTAAATTGCCCAGTGATACCGATCGGACATCCACCAAACAAATTAAAAAATAAAAGAAAACATGCAGATATAGCGTAAATTCATGTTATAGTGTGCTTGAAAAAAAATTGATCCAGTTTGTGAGGTGACTTCGAGAGATAACAGAGGGAATACAAGATAATGTATGTGTCAATTTTTTAAAATACTCTTGTCAGTTCAAACGTGACAGTCAAGCTGATTCCTCACTACAACGGGCGAAGCCCATATGCAACAGTGGATTTTTATGGGCTGAATAAAGAAGGTGACGGAGTAAGAATATCCGTCACCTAATTTTAACACGATGATATCGTAAGAGACTACTGGGGAAAATGCTAGAAAATATCATGACCATCATCTGTAGAAACAGATTCTGAAAGATTCAACTTGGTTACCGTAGACATTAATGTGGCATAAGGTTGTACCTTGTACTCTTAAGGAATAGTATTGATTGGTAGACTTATCTCTTATTATACTTATTTTCTACGATTACTTCTTTTGTTTTAGATTATGGTTGTATTCATATTAATTTTAAATGATGTTACATATGATATATAATTAATCGTATCTCAAATACTTAGCTATTATAAGTACATTACATATATGTATATAGAGCGCAACTAAAACAACTTTCAAAATTAATATTTCATGTCGGCTGCATGCTCAGCATCTCATCTGTGTGCTGAGAGTATTAATGAAACATGTGGTACATCTTGCATACTGTAAAATGACGTCATGTTGCGTACATTATATTTAAGTAATATAGTGTAAAATGGTAATTTTTCTACGAGAATCGATCACTACATTTGTCCCGTTGATTTTATAAGAGGGCACTATGAGAAATGCCACAAAATCGTTTTGTCGTATAACCATCCTGATAACGCAAGGTGCAAAATATCCGGTGATGGAGCAGCATCAAATATGCGAAATAGCTGGTATTGTAATTGGCAATCCAATAAAGTATGAGCGCATTGCCAGAAGTGGCGCGAAATTAGTTTAGCTTCCTTCGGAAATCCACGCATTCTGGTCTCTCGCCAAGGCTGGCCAAGACAATTTCTGCACAGGGAGTATGACTCACTGGCCCACGCCGCAAAAGAGAAATCCGAACTTTAAGACTCCATATTTGCGTTTAACTCGACTCTCGATGCCGGGGGTACACACTGCCGACCATCCCACAGTGTGATTGCTCTATGCCTGATGTACGATTCACACAAAGCTAAGTACGCAAAGCACTGCTCTCATTCTCCTACTCCCTAGGCGTTATCCCCAATTCATGTAAGACAGCTTCCGTGCACCCGATCTCTAAAAAAGCTAACCGCTCTGATCCGTCCAACTACAGGTTTATCGCTATCAGCTCCTTGTTCTCGAAAATAATAGAGTCCATTATTAACTGCCAGCTCATGCGGCACCTTGAGGAGCACCAGCTGATTAGTGATCGCTAGTACAGTTTCCAACGGGGTCGGTCAGCTTGGATTTTCTTGTTTACCTAACACACATATGAGCGCAGGCGGTCGAGTCCAAAAGGGAGGCTTTGGCAGTTAGTTTGGAAATAGCGGAGGCCTTTGATCGACTCTAGCACAAAGCGCTGCTTTCGCAGATCCCTTTCAATGGGCTTTCCGAGTTTGTGCAATTAAATCACCAGCTTTCTTGCAGATCGGACCAACAAGGTCGTTGTAGATGGTGCATGCTTCGACTACAAGCCTATTAACGTTGGTCTTCCACAAGGCTGTGTGCTATCACCAACGCTGTTTCTTCTACATATCAATGATATGTTGCAAACCGGTAACATTAATTGCTATGTAGATCATAACACTGGCCATGCCAATATTTTTCAGGAAAACGTCGCCGAGTACCGGTACAAACTTGTGTCTGAAGTTGCTGAACAAAGTTTCAGATGGGGGGGACTAAATATAGTCCAGTTTAATCCTAAGAAGACACAAGTTTACGCGTTTACCGCTAAAAAGAACCCCTTTGTCGTATCTCTTCAGTTTCGAGGCACTCCTCTTGTTGCCTCAGTTAGTATCGGAATCCTCGGAGACGACATATCGATTGACGTGTAGTTTCGTGGTCACTTGGGAGAGAAGGTCAAATTGGCCTTTAATAAGCTTGGCGTGCTCACCAGAGCGGGATAGTATTTCATGCCGGCACACTTTACAAGGCGCAGTTTCGGCCTCACATGGAATACTGTTCCCATCTCTGGGCAGCGGCTCCCCAGTGCCAGCTCCTTCCACTTGACCGCATCCAGCGCAGTGCAGTTCGAATTGTCGACGACTGAGTCATTTCCAATTGGCTTGATTCACTAACGTTGCTTCCTTTTGCATTTTCTTTTGCGCTTACCACGGGAAGTACTCTGAGGAATTGTACGGATTAATCCCAAACACCAAATTTCATGAACGCACACCGCGGCAAAATTCCCGAACCCATACACATGATGCTCGGATGCTTGACGGTCCACCATTGTGCGTTTCACTAGGATTTTTTTCATGTACGACCTCACTGTAGAATAGCTTCCTTTCTTAAAACTCCATTTAGATATATCACTGCTGGTGCCAGGGATTACTTTCAGGTTTGAAATTTCAGGTTTGAAACTTTGAAATTTACAGCGAGCATCCTAAGCTTGATCTACGAGTTTTTAAATTTTAAATAAAATCAATTTCGAAAGAAAGTGTTTGTTACGGGCATACACTCACTCATACAAATACACAAGTGTATAAAGTATTAAAGATTATATGTGTGTATATTACATAATGGATTAAACAGTATTATTTAAATTATTAATTTATATATGATATTATTAACATTTTTGTCTCTTTACGACTATGCCACTCATTTGTGCAGCATAAATTTGCTTTGTCACTCTTTCCTCACTTTTCTTTTCTTACTCGAGCAACCCGGGTTCGATCCCCGCCGACACCAATGAAATTGTTAATTGCAATTTGAAGTGCTGATTTACCACGAAGGAAAACATCGGGAGGAAACCTGCATGTCTGAGAAATAAGAAAAAAAATATTTCAAAAACGTGTGAAGTTCGCCAACACGCATTGGGGCAGCGCGGCGGACATTTCATTGCCCTAAAACCCTCTCTGAAATGAGACGAGGCCTGCGCCCAGCTGTGGAACGTAAATAGGCTGCAACTCTACTTTACTTTACTCTTTCCTCATTCCTTCTGTCTATTTAAAACTAATAGCTAAGAATTTCATTCCCCTAATTTTTATTTTATTAGCTTATTAGGTAACTTTTTATTCATATGATAAAAATACCGAAAATATATTCAACGTGGAATATAATTGTATTTTAAAAGACTAGGTTGATGTCAATCTCATCTACTGAAAAATAGGTCACGGGGTATTTGAGTGCATTCAATGAAACTTACAAACGGTTAGTAAAAAAATTTTTACTTTGTGTTGAAGGTTTCACATTTAGCAATTACTCATTTTTATTAAATATAATTGAAATTATAAAAGAAAACTGTTAATGAATAAAAAAGTTATCAAAATTTGGACCATAATGAAAAAGCCAAAAAGTTCATACATTATTTATAGAATAAGGAACACTAATCTGTACTCAACACAGTCCATCTGATGGTGAGTGGATGCTGTGGTGCATCTATCCTCTATTATATTTATATCCATCCTCAACTAGAAATTTAAATGCTGGCACTGGCCTGAGGACTAAGATGCCAGAATGTCTAGTTGCCAGTGAAAATTGTCTCTGGTTCCCTACACTCACCATTCGTAATACAGCAGCGTTTAGTTTCTATTTCACTTTCGTATTCTATGAAAACGAGATCCTTGCCCGGTCGAGCTGACCCATTCATGCTTCAACCATAATACAGCTGCTATCACGACATATAAAAATTTTTCGTTACTTGATTTCTTCAGATTAAAACATCTGGCTTGAACTACGTTCGAAAAGTTTTACAATACATCTGTTTCCATAAAACCACGTTAAGCCACTAAACTTTATAAAATTCAAGTTTCAGTTTACACTGAAAGCGTGTTAGATATTAGAAAAATATAATGTTTTGTTTCTACTAGAAAGGGCATTGCTAGTGTGGTTAATGCTAAGAAATTTTAAAATATTTTTAACGACTTATTCTAAATAATTATTATTACGGAAAAACACAACTACCAGTGTTATACTTTTATGTATTTGCAGATTATAAGAGGGTATTTGTACACTGACATAAAATGGGAAATAAAGGTTTTAGAGTTTAGTACGCTCATCGATCACTGGATGAAGAGACGCGTATACTGTGAATAGACTAGACTACTTACCTAATGAGACATGTGAAGAGTTGATAGAATAGTAGGTTACTCAGGGTCGGGCTTGGTGATAATCTGTGAGGGTGGCATAGGCCTTCCGACTTATGTTGATTTGTAATGATAATGAAAGAAAATGAAATGATGAATTTCTAGCTAACACAAATACACTTTCCACAATCTTCAGTGAAAGCTAGTGAGACCGTTAATAAAATCTATGAAACCTATTTGTGACCATTAGACAAATTAAACAAAAGTCTATATAATATACTAGCTATCCGCCCCGACTTTGTGTGTATATGATCTATTAATGAACCGTTATTTATGTCAAGAAACGACACAGGGAAACAAGTCAGGAAATGGGCAGCAGCGTCTACCTATTAAGATCAAAAATAAAAAACTGCGGTTGCCAACCCACTTGCCAAGCGTGGCAACTGTGGATAATACCCCTATGAGGTAATCTATGGGTGAGGCCAATGTTCAGCAGTGGGCTTTTGTAGGCTGTAACGGTAACGGTAATTAAAGACCATTTTTTCGAATTGATCGTATTTACAAAAAAAATATTGAAGTTTTGCGTATAAAATTTATGTTTGATCTCTCCTGGCATTGATATCTATCGGTTCGCAAACTTTTAACACAATCAGTTCAGATATTCCGAAGTTTAGCCCGGTTGATAAAAAAATTACAAATTGTGATTTATGGCATAATATCATGCACATAACCCCTCGAGCTTAATAGAAGCCAATTATTTCAATATTACAGTCGGCCACTTTAATTTTATTTAAATGTATAGATATAGTAGGCACAGGCAAAGAAAATATATAAAACCTGATACAAGTATCAAAAAGTTTTAGCGACGTATGTTGACATCATACGATTTTACGGTTATAGCGTCACACAAATGCTAGAGGCCCCAATAGAGAAATATGTAATTTTGATTTTAGGAATAAGCAACATGTTATTTCTTGATATAGGAATAATTAGATAAAATGCAATGTTTATAACTATCTCTTAAAGGTTTACTACTATAATATTATCTGTGAACTGATTGGTAAATACTTGAATTCGTACGTAATGATCACATTAACATTACTATGCCGCAGGTTCGAATCCTAGTAAGAGTTAACACAAGTTTTTTTTTAAGTTTCCCATCTCTCTACGAATCCATTCTGATCATACGAAAATACAGCAGAGCGTTACACTGCACATGGTTAGACCAGGTAAGAATCTAAATAAGTGAATTTGGAAACCACTTGTGAGCGCCCTATCCTCTGCGACTCTGTTGGGGCCGCACCGCTGATGCGGTGGTAGAGGGGCTGCGGGAGAGGAGTGTCAGTATTGCGAGGAGCCGTTCTCTTCAACCTCCGCGATCGAAACTTGGTTGACGGCGGAACCACAGACCAGATCTGCTCGTTTTTTGGCTTCATGACCTCCACGTATCGTGCTTCGGTGTCTCAGAGAGGTTTTATTTGTTAACAATTTAAGGCTACAGATGCGTTGTCAGTCTGAGGACTAAGATGTAATGCCTCAGAGTATGTAATTATAGTGGCTCTTTGTACCCTTCAGATCGGAACACAGCAGTACAACGCGGCTGAAATAGGTAAGTGGTGGTGGTAAAAAGATGGTACCCACACGAACAGACTCCCAGATAGAAAAATATTCCTACTACTTAGTACTGTGAGCGTTACCCCTTAGTATATCAAATCGTTATATTTATGCAGTCTAATGGGTGGTGTAATGTAACCATGTGTATTGTAATCATCAAACCTAATGCATGTAGCCGAAGATCGGGCTAAGTGGCGCGCCTTGGGAGAGGACTATGGCCAACAGTGGATTACCGCAGGCTGATGATGATGATGATGTTTGGGTGAAACGTTCTTAGTAACTAGTCTTCGTCCTAAGTGGTGACAACGCATGGACATTTTGATTTTAATCGAGAACAGAAATGTCTATGGGCTGCGGCATCACCTAATGGTGAATGGATAGCATGTGCTCGTTTGTCATCCTTATATAAAATAAAATATAAATGCCTCTCCTGATTTTTTAAGATTTGCTATAATTCACACGTTTGGCAGGAGGATTGGTCATCGCAGTACCGGACGTTTGGTGTAACTACTCTGCAGTGTAATATGACTGTAATTGAATAGGTCGGCTCTACTGGGAAAGAAACACGCTTTCACTAAACAGGTTTTTACAGGCACCGCAGACCCGTTTTCTGAAAACAAGGCATCCCATTTTAATTTTAAAACAAAACACATATGCATTTTGATTCTCATTTGAAGATAATTTAAAGTGTCTATGGGCAACAGCACTTACATACAATCAGGTGGAATTTGTGCTGGCTTGTCGCCCCTATTTGTATTAAAATGTTTCATAAATCCAGAGGTCTCACTAATCAACTCTCTATCTAAATCATTCAAAATATATGACAAAACATTATTAGGTGGTTGGACTTCTCATTGGCCCAGGAGTCTTTCTGGGTCGGACTTTTACCTATTTCTGCCACCAAATAGCAGTGCCAACACTGCTGTCTTCACATCTGATACATATAGGGAGCCAGTCTCATTACAGACTGTGAGGCACTCCATCTTAGACCTCAGAGGTGACAACGCATCTGTAGCCATCTTTCGCTGCAGATGTCCCTGAGCTGCGAAAGCCACTTACCATCTGGTAAACTTTTACTATATTTATCATTGCAGTTTTGTAAAAAAAAATTCAGTCTGTAACCTTGAAATTTACGCATACCTTTATTTTAAAATTTTGTATTATTTTGGTTTAAAAAACGACGGCTCCGTGGCGCAGTGGCTTAGCAATCAGTTGTTGCGCTGGGGCCTGCGGGTTCTAATCCCGCACGGAACAAGTATTTGTAAGGCCTACAAATAGTTGTTCCGGGTCTGGATGTTTGTCCTGGTGCAATTTATGTTTGTAAACTGTCTCCACGACACAGGAGAAAATCCTAGAGTGGGGATGACGTTTTTTTTTTTAAAAAAAAAAAGAAACATTAAATCAGTCAGACCCATGTAAAAAGATTAAAATTTTCAGGGACGGTTGAATTTTGAGTATAGCCGTTATGTACTTAATTTATAAACCGTTGAGTGATTGCATAAATATTTTACTTTTTTTTATTGCAGAATTGAAGCTAAAACCCATTGCTGTAACAGTATTTACATTTGCAGTAATCTGATCCAATATTTATGATAATAAGACATTTATAAAAAATTAAAATTTCGCTTTAGCTGTCATGACGTTTTTAAGTTATTCTTAGGAAGTATGTCGATGGTTAAAATGAATAGATTTTATTTCAAAAGTTAACTTCACAGAAGAACAAAAATCATACTTCTAATTTAAATAGCAAGATACTGGAATTATATGTACAAAAAAAAAGAAAACATGCTGAAATAAGGTTGATATAAAGACATTGGTTTAATATTAGCATATTTAAAGTTTCCGTGAGTTAGGTGGTATTGGTTCTATTCGTGTAAATAATTTCTTAATACGTTGCAGATAGCCGGTTTTAAAATAAAACTATGTAATGAAAAATCGCCTTTTTTAATAATTATCACCATGGTACATGAAATACTGCTTCTAAAATAACGAAGAAAGACTTCAAAATAACTAAAACAGACATTCTAAGTCACTAAAAGAGACATTTTCCCGTGTAGTGGCGGGTAAGAATCTATAATATCTTCCCGGTGTCGTAAAAGGCGACAGAGGGAAACTGAGGCAGAAGATAGGCAGCAGCATCTTTCTGATAACAGCAAAACAACAATAAAAAACTGTGGTTACCAACCCGCTCGCCAAGCGTAACAACTATGGCAATATACCCTTCATGATTAAAGTTACGAAGAGACGTCCCCCAGTCCCCGGCGGCCCCGCTATTCCTGGTTACTGTGGCGACCATGGTAACGGCGGGGCAGGCTGTGCTATGAATCTCCGGTGAAGTTTCGGTTGCCACCTAAGATGACTCGACCTGGCAACATATAACACACGCTCCCCGAGGACTGACGAGAAGATCCTGGAGCTGGAAGTAGAAATAGACAAGTTGCGCTGGAAAATTATAGGATTATCTGAGGTCCGAAGAGAGGGGGAGGATATGGTAATCCTCGAATCCGGCAACTTGTTCTATCACCGGGAGGGCGACCATCTGTCCCAAGGAGTTGTCGGATTTATCGTCCACAAGTCTCTCGTTAACAACGTTGCAAAGATTGAGAGTGTGTCGACGAGGGTTGCGCGTCTTATACTCAGAATCATCAAACGGTGTTCGCTGAAGGTCATGCAGGTCTACGCACCAACTTGGGCACATACCGATAAAGAGGTGGAGGAAATTTATGAGGATATACCTAAAATCATGCATTCCTCCAAAACTCATTTTACTCTCTGGTTCTATTTTGTAGATAATGTGCTCGTGATAAATATGATCATCAATATTACCTTCCTTGTGGCCAACACATACATCACACTTATCTTTTCTCAAAGTATATAGTGCTGAATTATTAATTTTAAATTATATGTAATTGAACACTAAATCCTTCTTGTGAAATAAATATTCGATCAATATAGAATAATTTAATTGCTTTTAAATAATTATTATGGTTGAAAAATTTAACTTACCAAACGTTCGACACGTTTTTCTTTTCGTTTGTCATTTTTCAATCGCGCGTAGAAGAAAAGTGACAATTAACTCCCTCTTGCAAATTTTGAATTTACACATTACTAGCAGAGACGATTCCTAAGTTGAACATTATTTACGTCTATTTTAAGAGCTTTTATTAATAAATGTGCATGAGGATCTGGAGGCAAATATTACAAATATCTGATGAATCTGTGATTAACATTTATATTAAGATATTTTTAATAACTCTCTCTTCTATTTTCACTTTATGATCATCTATTGTACGACAAGTTTTCTTGCTAATAAAGTAAATAAATAAGTACGTAACTAATAGCCCACAGCTAGATTTTAGTCACTGCGATATTTGCCATGCTTGGTATGTAGACGGTGCATACTTTTGATACTGCTTCTTGACGCTGGTAAAGTTATTTTACTTCTGAATTTCTTTCTCCCACCATGTCCTCATACGATACCATCTCTTGCGTAGCCACTACACGATCATGATGTAACAAAAAGTCTCTGTTTGACGACTTGGGTGACCAAGATGTGTCTTAGCGCTATTTCTGTAGATTTTTTCTGGTATTAGCTGTCATGGGTAGCTTCTTCCCACTAAAAACATTATTCAAATATTTATACTTAATTTATATTAAGTCCAAATTTATCGAAGGTCTGATTAAACCATATTTTATGCATGTAAGTATTTATGTAATTTAAATAGCGTGTAAATGACGTAAACAGAAATCCTGAACCAAATACGTTGACCATAAATATCGATCGAACAACTCGTGCTACGCGATCATTAGTCCTAAACGAAATAATATCGATTGCTGAGTAAGAGGGAGCAAATAAAATTTATAATCGATTTGCTAATTCACCGTCATAACGCTTCGCGGAATTATTTGTTATAACAAAAATCACATATGTTGCTATAAAATATGGTATCAGGTGATCTCATTAATTTAGAATATTGATGTTTTAAATCCTTTAATTCAAATGGATTATAATTTTTTTATAGCCTTGCTACTAAATAAACTTTTGAATTTTTATCGAACGCAATATTTTAAAATAACGATGGATATCATTTCTGCGAGCCATGTTGTATTTTTAAATGTTTTAAGCAATATATTCACGATACAATGTATACACAATTTACATGCTGTTATGAGAAGGTCAAATGCCGCCTTGTATTGTCGGCGTATGATAATCCACTACCCCATAATATCATCCCGCGGCTGTCGTAAGAAGCGATAGAGTGATACTAAAACAGGAGATGGACAGCAGCATCTTTATCATAAGAGCTCAAAAATAATTCAAAAAATAACTAATATGGCAATTAGCCCCCTATGACGCAATCTATTGGGAAGCAAAGCAAAGATCTTTGGAATGCGGTGAATTTTTTATAAGCGCCCATTCCATTTAACTGGCAACATTACTTGTATATATAACATTTAGCTGTTTTTTTTTAATGTTTTCGTTTCAATTAAAAGAGATGTAAAATTAAAAGAAAGTTAAATTAACAAATGTAAACAAAAGAAAAAGAATGTAGTCAGTGAACTGTCATCAACATTAATAGGTCAAAGATATTAGAAAATATAATGATCGTTTGTAGGTAGACACTTTTGAAATCACAATTTAAATAAAGAAGGTTTAAATAGAATGACAAAGCAATTCTATGTTGCAGAAGTGACCGGCAGAGTCGCGAAGGGAAGATTCAGACGAAAGTTTATTGACCAAATTGGCGATATATTGAAGATTGGCCAGATAAAAAGTACCCTTAACCGACGAGCATGTATTCAAAGGTATATGGATGTAAGGCGAGAGAGGTGTGTCAGGATCTCGCCAACTGACACGCTGACATGCGTGAGTGTTTATGCATTACGAAAGTTGTTGTAGTTGTGGGCAACACGAATGGGCCGGCTCGTCCGGTCTTGGACCAGCATAAAATAGCAGCTTAATGCTGCTGTATTTCGTATGGTAAGTATAGAGAACCGGAGACCCCGTGTGGTGACAACGCATTTGAATTTAATTCTTATTTGATGATGAATATAGATGTCTATGGACCACAGAATCCACTTACTATTAGGTGAAATGTGATTGTGATTGTATAAAAAAATGTATATAAGAGATAAATAAGATTGATTGGACCGTGTTATCATGGAGTTAGGGAAACCGTAACTTCGATTCGGTGTCGGTTTGGTAATCAGCAACTTTAGAAAATACCAACTTTAGGGGCGTCATTGTAGAAGCGTGCTCGGCGCGACCCCTGCCAGCCCTTTTCAGGGCTGCAATTCTACACAGCTGCGCACCCATACCAACGAGGGTTAGGGCGTCCCCCCAAGGCGACGCACACCAGCTCATCCCCGTTGGTGTGGAATGCAGCACGCAAAGCGGCGATGGGGATCGCCACCCGTCACGCACAGCCCGACACGGCGGAAGGTGGAGGACAGAGTGCACAGTTGGCACGTGGAATGTTAGAGGAGGCATGAGAGATAAGACGAATGAGTTGATCGAAATAATGAAAAAAAGAGAATTAGATGTCGTGTTTATGTCGGAGACCAAACGGAAGGGCAGTGGTACTGAAGAGCTCCCTGGCCGGGTGTTAGCTCTATGGTCCGGAGTCCCTGAGAGCGAGAGCGCCTGCCAGGGAGTGGGGGTGCTGCTTTCGTCTCGGTTGGTCGATGTTATGACTGAATATAAGGTTGTGAACTCAAGACTTCTCTGGGTTCGCTTTAAATTGGGACTGACAAAGTTATTCTTTTTGGCTGTTTATGCGCCAGTAGCTTCGTCGTCCAGGGCTGAGCTGGAGGAGTTTTGGGAGAATGTAAGAGAAGTTCTAGATTTGGCTAGGGGAAACGAAAGAATTGTTGTATGTGGTGATTTGAATGGATGGGTTGGTACCGCTCGACCAGGGTACGAGTCGGTGCTTGGAAAGTTTGGCGATAAAAGGATTAATGGTGCTGACAAGCTTATACTGGCGGTATGCAAGGAAAAGGGTCTTCTTGTGACAAACACTATGTTTAATCACAAGAAAATCCATATGTATACTAGAGAAAGTAAGAATGAGAGAAGTATGATCGATTTGATTCTGGTGGATGACCGACTGCGAAAACAGGTGATTGATACGCGAGTGTTCAGGGGTGCTGACCTGGGAACGGATTACTATCTAGTGATTACTAGATTTAGGAGTCTGTTCGCGGGTTGGCGCTACCGGACGGCAGTAACAGAACCACAGTCGGTCTGTAGCATCCGAAGCTGGAAGCTTCAGGAAGCGGATACTAGGGACAAATATCATGTGAGGGTAGCCGAAAAGCTCGACACCATCGATGGCAGAAAAGAATATGTGGAAAGAACATGGCAGAACCTTAGGGATGGAATGGTAAGTTCAGCGGAAGAAGTGTGTGGAACAATAAAAAGAGGCAGTAGTAAAGGAAGAGATGCATGGTGTAATGATGAAGTGAAAGAGGCTGTAAAGAAGAAGAAGAAAGCATGGTTAGACTACTTGGCCTCTAGTAATGATAAGGATATGAGAGAGAAGATGAAAGAAAGATATAAGCTGCAGAAAGTTCACACGAAAGCATTGATTGAGGAAGTGCGTGAAAGGTGTAGAATGGAAGCGGACGAAAGGTTGTCGCACAACTAACGAGAACGCCAAACTCTTCTGGAAAGAGGTTGGAAGGACCCGAAGTGGTGCGACAGCCTTAAGAATGAACAAAGTGCTTTCGAGAACTTATGACGTCCTCTCAGAAAAATCGGACGTCATGCAGCGATGGAGTGAATTTTATAGAGAAATGTATGAGTTTGATGATCTTAGTGAGGGATCCGGGGATGACGCCGTGACTGCTACGCCAGACCCGGACCTCGATGACACTGAGGTCATGCTAGAGCACTCCTCGTTTGGATGATAAATTCTTCCCGCAGAACTAACTTTGAAAATGATTTTTTGATTTTTATCATGCTTGCTTCTGTAACTTTTATAATGATTATAATGTAAACATACAAAGTGTATACTGAACATATTTACGTTTTTATTTGTAATCGTAAATCATCATCTTTATTTCATCCCTTCATAAATCCACCGCAGAACATAGACCTCATCCAATAAATAACACCTGCATCCATTGACTTCCTGCATGCCTTACAAAGTCTATCTGATAGGTGACAGTCAGGAATGATTATATATTTCTGTTTAAATAACCTTTTTGTATTATTATTACTAAAAGTTTTGTAAAGCAAGTATAATATAATAATGAAATAATATTGTGGCGAGGGGATAATAAGGGATATATTTCTTTGTAGAAAATGGTCGGATCTCATGAACTCGTGATATAACAAACCTTATTTCCGTCTAACCGTATATAGGTCAGATTTTTTAATATAAGTAGATACATATTATATATAATTAATTGTATCTCCCTTGGTGTGCCAATGATAAATCAAAGGGAAGGTGAGTATAATAAAGTAAACACTTTCTAGAAAACATAAAATACTTAGCGATTATAAGTACACTACATATATATATAGAGAGCAACTAAAACAAGTTTTCAAAATTAATATTTTATGTCTGCTGCATGCTCAGCATCTCAGGTGTATGTTGAGAGTATTAATGAAACATATGGTACGTCTTGCATAATATACAGTGACATCATATTACGTACTTTATATTTAAGTAATAAACAATGACCACGTGGTTGTAGTCTAGGAGCATCCATCACATCATTTTGTTTTGTGTGTTTGTATGGCATTGCCAAGAAAATCTTTTGTGGTATGACCTTACCGATAATGCAAGATGCAAAATATCTGGTGACGGAGCAGCATGTAAGGCTATGAATGTCTGGTATTGTAATTGGCAATCCACCCGTCAAAGGAAAATTCTCCCATCAACGTGGGAACTCCATCTCCAGCTCTACTGCCTCTACTGTACTCTACTGGATGATGATGATGTTAATGATGGTGATTCTATACAAGCGTGGTACTTTTCCGATCTATCCATGCATAGCAGCTGCATCCTGCAGCAGCAATACTGCTGAAGCGTGTCATGATGTAGTAACCTGAGAGCAATAGAAATATAACCAATAACTTTACCAAGTATAAAGTATATAAAAAATACAAATATCCCATACAGTTACAAAACATTTAAACAGGTGTACTTCGTGATTACAACTCAGAATTATAAAAACACTGCGGTTACCAACCTAAAATCCAAAAAATAATTGAGCGGTAAACACAGGGTAAAACTGCATTCAGCTATATCAACTTGGCTGGCGCCAGGGATTACTTTCAGGTTGCTCTTATACTTTGAAATTTGCAGCCAGCGTCCTAAGCTTGATCTACGAGTTTTTAAATTTGTAATAAAATCAATTTCGAAAGAAAGTGTTTGTTACGCGCATACACTCACTCCAAATACTTAAGTGTATAAAGTATTAAAGATTATGATGTGTGTATATTACATAAAAGATGAAACAATATAATTTAAATTAATAATTTATATATAATGTAATTAACATTTTTGTCTCTTTACGACTATGCCACTTACTTCTGCAGCATAAATTTGCTTTCTCACTCTTTCTTCATTCCTTCTTTCTATTTAAAACTAATAGCTTAGCATTTCATTGCTTTAATTTTTATTTTATTAGCTTACAAGTAAACTTTTTATCATAATATGATAAAAATACCGAAAATATGTTTAACGTGGATTATAATTGTATTTTAAAAGACTAGGTTGATGTCGATCTCATCTACTGAAATATAGGTCACGGGGTATTTGAGTGCATTCAATGAAACTTACAAACGGTTAGTAAAAAGATTTTTACTTTATGTAGAAGGTTTTAAATTTAAAAATTACTAATTTTTATTAAATAAAATTGAAATTATAATAGAAATAAATTATCAAAATTTGAACCATAATGAAAAAGCCAAATGGTTCGTACACTATTTTATAGACTAAGGGCGACTAATGAGCACAGTTCATCTGATGGTGAGTGGGTGCTGTGGTGCATTTATCCTCTGTGACATTAATATCTATCCTCGATTAGAAATTAAAATGCACATTCATTGCCACCCTTGAGGACTAAGATGGAATGCCTCGTTACCAGCGAAAAGAGTCTCTGGTTCCCTACACTCACCATTCGTAACACAGCAGCGTTTAGTCTACATTTCATTTTGGTATTCTGTGAAAGAGAGGTCCTTGTCCAGTCAGGCTGACCCATTCATGCTACAAGCTGCACATATAAAAATGTTTCTTTATTTGATTTCTTCTAATTAAAAACATCTGGCTTGAATAACGTTTTAAAAACTTTTACAATACATCATTTACCACAAAACGGTTTCAAGCCCCTAATGCTTAATATAACTCAAGTTTCAGCTTATACTGGAGGCATGTTACATGAGAGAAATAGAATGTTTTGTTTCTGCTAGAAAGTGCTTTGCTAGTTTTTGTGGTAGCTAGAAGCGCTGTTATTTTTTATGTATTTTCGAATTTTAAGAGGATATATATAAATATATATACACTTAAAATAAAGGTTTTAGAGTGCAGATCGATCACCAGATGAATTTACGCGTAAACTATAAATAGACTAACTACCTGCATAGGCCTTCTGACTTATGATGGACTGTAATGATAATGAAAGAAAATATAATGATGCATTTCTAGCTATCACGAACACACGTTCCACAATCTTCGGTGAAAGCTAGTCGTACCATAAATAAAATCAATGTGACCTATTTGTAACCATTAGACAAATTAAAAAAAACTCTACATAACATACTAGCTACCCGCACCGGCTTCGCATGTATATGATCTATTAAAGAATCGTTAGTTAGAGTTAAGTTAATTAAAGACTATTTATTTTATCAATTGTTTGTTTTATACAAAAAATCTTTAACTTTTGCGATTAAAATATAGCCTAGATCTCTCCAGGTATTGCTCTTTATCAGTTTGCAACGTTTTATCACAGTCGGTTCGAAAGATTAGCCCGGTTTAGACTGACTGACAAAAAATTTAAAAATGGGGTCAAAAAATTAAAAAAAGGACTTTCAAGAAAAGAGCTTACCCCTTTCTTAAAGGCCGGCAATGCACCTGCAATTCCCCTGGTGTTGCAGTTGTTCATGGGCGGCAGTAATCACTTAACATCAGGTAAGACGTATGCTCGTTTGCCCTCCCTCCTATAAAAAAAACCCGTTCAGAGGGGGTAATTATTCTAATCTAACCATTTGCGGTGTTACGCTCTGCGGTATGTTCGCAAGGAATCAGAATGCATTCGTAGAGACATGGGAACATTAACAAGACTAAAAAAAACAACTTGTGTTAGGCCCTACTAGGATTTGAACCCAGAAACCGCGGCATAATAGTCTGATCACTACGTACGAATTCATTATTTCTAAAATCAAAATGTACATATTTGTATTTTTTTTATAGGATAGGCTGACAAACAAGCACACAGTCCACCTGATAGTAAGTGGTTGCTGTGGCCTATAGATATCTACATCTATCCTCGTTTGCAAATCAAAATGCATAAGCGTTGCCACCCGCGAGGATTAAGATGTAATGCCTCGTTTCCAGTAAAAAGGGTCTTCTGTTCTACAATCACCATACGAAACACAGCCGTATTAAGCTGCCATTTTACGCTGGTATTCTGTGAGAGTGTGGTACTCCATTGTAGATTTGATTGGAACAAAATTGAATTGGAAGCTATGAATTACACAATAAATATACGTTTATTATATACTCGTATAGCCTATGTTAGTAGCTTTTTGAATTCATTCAAAACGATCTAGGACTTTTTAAGAATATGCTACTCGTATTTATATACCTTTTTTTATAGGAGCGGAAGCAAACGAGCATGCGGCTCACCTGATGGCAAGTGACTACCGCCGCCCATGAACAACTACAACACCAGGGGAACCAGGGGAATCGAAGATGCGTTGCCGGACTTTTAAAAAGGAGTAGGCTCTTTTCTTGAAGGTACCTAAGTTGTATCAGTCCGGAAAAATCGCTGATGGTAATCGATACCACAAGGAAGTTGTGCGAGGAAGAAAACATCTTCTAAATCGCACAGTGGTGGATCACCAATCATCCAGATGGTGTGGATGGTATCGGGAGTTCTGCCGCGATGTGCGTTCGTGAAATTTGGTGGCTGGGATTAATCCGAATAATTCCTCAGAACACTCCCCGTGGTAAATGCGAAAGAAAATGCAAAGGGATGCAACATCTCTTCGCAGCGCCAATAAATTGAGCCGATCGGAAAGGACTCGGTCGTCGACGATTCAAGCCGCTTTGCGCTGGATGTGATCAAGTGGAACGAGCTGGCACTGGGGTGCCCCGGCCCAGAGATGGGAACAGTATTCCATGTGAGGCCGAACCTGTGCCTTGTAAAGTTGCAGGCGTTGTGCCGGCATCAAATACTGTCCCGCTTTGCTGAGCACGCCAAGTTTTTTAGAGGCCGATTTGGCCTTCTCTTCCAAGTGACCACGAAACTGCACGTCACGTCCGATACTGGCTGAGGCAACAAACAAAAATCCCTTAGACCTTTTCAGGATAAGCAGAAGAGAAATAATACATGCAAGGAGCAACAAATACAATATGCAAATATTTTTTATGGGATAATGGTGACAAACGGGCACACACACACTCACCTGATACTAAGTGGTTGCTGCAGCCCATAGACATCTACATCTATCCTGGATTACGAATCAAAATGCAGATGCGTTTTCACCCGTGAGGACTAAGATGGAATGCCTCATTTCCAGTAAAAATGGTATACGGTTCTCTACACTCACTAAACGAAACACAGCAGCATTAAGCTGCTATTTTACGCTGGTATTCTGTGAGAGCGTGGTCCTTACACGATCGAGCTGACCCATTCGTGCTACAATGTACTAGTGATTTAGCTGTAGCATGGCTTTACCACGTAACATTCTATACCTAATAATCTGACTGCTACCCCTTAGCCTAACTGAACGTTAAATATTTGTAGTCTGCGTGGTTTAGTTTCACAAATAAGGCATGGTCTTATAAATATCTAGAATATTCAAAACACAAGCATAACTGGCACATGCCCGCATCGAATACCGGGCTCGCTAAACCACCTTAAATCAGTATCCTTTACACTGATTTAGGATCCTAACTGAATTAGTGACCTATAACCATATATATCGTAAAGTCTAATTTGCACTTGTGTACGGCTACGCTTGCGCCGTGACTTTTTATTCTTCTTTAGCACCTAAAAGTCCACTGCTGCATAAGATGAATACCTGCGTAAAATACCTTAATTACCTTATTACCTTATTAAAAGTACCTTATTGTGTGTGCGTAAAATTTCATAGAAATAGAGATTTCATAGATATAGACATTTCATATAAATAGAGATTTCATAGAAATAGATATAAGAAAGTCCCTTTTTACTTGTAACAAGGCATTTCGTGTTTTTAGGGTTTCGTTCCCGACGGGTAACCAACGGGGCACATAGTACTAAGCCTCCGCTGTCCTTCCGTCCGTCATTTCGTCAGTCTGTCAGTCACCGGGCTGTATCTCATGATCCGTGATAGGTAGACAGTTGAAATTTTCACAGAATGTATATTTTTGTTGCCGCTATAACAACAAATAATAAAAATAAAAATTAATTAAAAATTGAAGGGGTTCACCTACTAGAAACGTGTTTATTTTTTTGACTTCTTTGTTCGATCATAATAATCGCAACAAGTAGACGCTTGAAATGCTCACAGTTTGTATTGCTATATTCGCTAAAAAAGTTATAATAAAATAAAATAATATTTAAAAAGTACCTACATAGTATTAAATCTTGTAAATCTTGTATGATGGTAAGGAATCCTTTATGCGCGAGTCCAACTAGTACTTGGCCGGTTTTTTATGAAATATAAGGGACACAGTGTCCAACTAATGGCGAGTGGCTACTGTTGCCCATGGACAGCTATTCTCAACTTAAATGAAGAAGATTACATAAAGCGTTGTGACTTCTGAAGACTATACAATGGCTCACAGCATATGATTATACTGACTTTCTATAGCCTTCAGAGCGGAACCAGATCGAATAGAATAGAATAGAATAATTTTTATTCAATATTGATTATTACATAATACTTATTGAAAGTCATTTTTTATTAACCACTGGTACGGAAAATACCTCTGCCCTGGGAAGAACTAGCAAGAAATTCAGCGGGACTTTTTTTTCAAACATATTTCACTTAACAATAATTTCGTTAATCAATTTTTAAATGATTTTTCATAGAACCAGCTTGGTGGCGATCACCTTATTCCCAGGGGTTATTTTCATTCATGTATTCTTTGATATTATAATAACCCTTTTTGTACAGTTTTTCTTTAATAAAACTTTTAAATTAAACTGCTTTTACGGATTTTATCGCGTTTAATTAGGTTATTTTATATTCCCGACGTTTCGGTTGCTTTCCAGCAACCGTGGTAACAGGGGACTGAGGTGATTGACGTCCCGATGTCAAAGTTAATCCGGAGTATCTTCAGCTTTTTAATTATTAATTTTGGTCCGATCTACGCAGAATGAACTAACTGTGTCTTGAAGTCTTGCAATGGTATGCTTGGGTTGCTGAAGGTACTCCGGGTTAACTTTGAAATCGGGACATCAATCACCTCAGTCCCCAGTGACCACGGTTGCTGGAAAGCAACCGAAACGTCGGGAATATAAAATAACCTAATTAAACGCGATAAAATCCGTAAAAGTAGTTTTATTCAATGTGTAGTGTTCGCGTAAATATAAGAAATCATTATGAATAATTTTAAACTTGTTTATTGACAAATTTTGAATATGTTCTGGGATTTTGTTGTACAAGCGTATACATTGCCCCATAAATGAATTACTGATTCTGTGGAATCTAGTAACTGGCATTACAAGCTTATGTTTGTTCCTAATGTTTAAAGTATGCACATCCTTATTCTTATTAAAGCTATTTATGGTTTTATGTACACACATTACATTACATCGGGATCGAGATCAGACTCTCTATCAAACAAAACAATGACTTTCAATAAGTATTATTTATAGTCTATATTAAATAAAAAGTTTCTGTTTCTTTTTTTGTTATACCCACAGCAGTACAAGCACCGCTATTCAGCGGCTAAATTAGGTAACTGGTGGAGGTAATAAGAGTCCTACTACCTTGTACTCTGAGAGTTATCTCATATTTACGTAGTCTGCGTGGTATTTATTCCACAAAGTATGAACTTAGGATATAGGCAAGAGGATGGTACCTACTTAGATTGTTCGTCCTCAGGGTGTGACAACGAGTGATTTTGATTTTAATCGAGAACAGATGCAAGTGTCATGATTTTGCTCAATGATGCAAAGTTTATGTCTGCAGCGTCCATTTACCATCAGGTAGATCGTGTGCTCGTTTGTCACCCTTATTATTTAAAATAGAATAAAATTTGAATGCCTCTTCTGCTTTGTTAAGGTTTGCTTATAATCCACATGCTCGGCAAGAGGATTAGGATTCAGGTATCTATGGACCAGAACTTGTATTTTGCGCCCTAATTTGCATATTAAAAAACTTCATACATCTAGAGGTCCGGTTAATCAACTCTTCATCTAAATCCTTCAAAACGTAAAAGTTTATAACATAATATTACTTGGTGCTGGGACTCATCATTCTATCTTAGACCTCAGAGATGACAAAATATCTCCAGTCTTTTTTGGCTGCAAATGTCTCTGGGATGCGGTTGCCACTTACCATCAGGGGGACTGTGTTTGTTTGATTTTAGTTTAAAAAATGAATCTTCATTTTCTTGAAATTTACTTATATCTCTATTAGAAAATTGTGTACCATTTTGGTTTAAAATAGCAATTTCGGGAGAGTTGAATTTTGAGTATGCCCGTTATGTACTTAATTTATAAACCGTTTAGTGATTGCATAAATATTTTATGTTCTTTTATTGCAGAGTTGATTCTTTTAGTCCCATCGCTGCAATTACAATTAAATTTGCAGCAATCCGATTCCATATTTATGACAATGAGAGACAAGAAAATGGAATAAAGGATTATGTATATGAGTATATTAATTATTCAGTACATATTTCAGGTATAAGAGTATACGATTGAAATTTCGTTTTAGTAGTCTTTTTTTTCTAAAAAACGTCATAATGTTTTTAACATATTCTTTACAAAAATATGTATAGATCTTCTCAATTATTAAGTGGCAAAGCTTGCGAAGACACTTATTGATTTCACGATGTCTGTCCGTCTGTCCGTCTGTCCGCCTGTCCCACAATTATCTCGAGAACGGTTTCGAATTTTCAAATTCTGTTTTCAGCAATCGATTACTGATCACCCAGGCATCTGAACCTCCTATTTTGAAACTGATTGCTCAACGGCAACCGTAAGAAACCGCTACAAAGCTGATTGCTTCGCACTTTGCTATGCTGTTAGCTTGCGAGGTTTATTATTAACTTCCATTTGGGAAGTTAAAAATAGGAATTTCAATTATAATAACATTCCAATTGGAAGTTATTGTAATAGATTCGGTATTTGAGGGTTTATTGCGTATCTGTGTGTTGTCTATAAAGTCCTAAGATTTTACTGTTACAAAAATATGCGTATTACCTCTATGTATAAAAATCAATTGCTGTCCGTTAGGCTCGCAAAAACTCGAAAATGGCTGTACCGATTTTGATGAAATTTTTTGTGTGTATTTGAGTGCGTCCCTGGATGGTTTAAATTCACAATTAGATCCGGTAGATGGCGCTTTTTTAGAGATCCAGGAATCAACCGCACGAAGTCAGTGCGTATTGCTAGGTATATACATGAATCACGTAAGTCAACAGTTTCGTATTTGCTGTGATTTCAATAAATGTACGTGATCCATACAGGGTTATCTTTCATAGGGTAGCCATATTTTAAAGTTAAGTTCAAATATATAAATAATGATACACTGTTATTGCAGTTTTTGGGAATACGCGTAAATAATGCTTCTACTTTATTTGAAATTATCCAAATTCGAATGCTATTTATAGGCACCAACTAGGTGTATGCGCGCTTCTCTGTGTGCGATTTAGTTCACAATGTTTTTGCCGATCGATTGACCCTTACGAATTTGTGCGTGCGTGGTAAAATAGTAGGTGTTAGATATTTATGAAAGACAATCAGTTAAAATAATGTTTTACCACGCCATTTTAATTTAAAAGATACAAGTGGTGAAACTAAAAAAATTGTAATGAAATTAAAAAATAATTTTCTTCACCATTTGCCTACATTACTAATTATGAATCTTCTCTGAAAATTTGGCCAGTTATTGTAAAATAGCCCTGTATATATGCCATGTTTATGTGAATATTGTATGCATGCTAAGCAGAGAGACAGATAAATTATGAATTATTAAATATTTTTTTAAATTTATTTAAAACAAGATACATTTAGATAAAAATTATTTTCTTCAAAAAAAATTACAATTTGGCTCGAGACTTGTGTTTACTACATGTAATTAAGAGATTATATTTTAATTTTTATTATTGTTTTCATTCATATATTTTTCATTATAAATATATTCACGGATATTTTACGATATGTGGTATGTTTTCCTGTATGTACCCACTATAGTAATTTTTTTGAAAATGCAAAGTATCCGTTAAAATATTGTGAATAATACTAATAAAATATTGTTAACAATCTTATATGCATGTCGAAGCCACCTAGCTTAATTAGCCTTATAGTTAACAGCTTACGTTTTTTACTAAACAGTTTATAACTAAACGGCGCCGTTCAACTAGCGGCCTGAATGATATTGTTGCGAGCTTGGGGTTCAAGACAATTAAAAACTGCCGATTGAATTACCAAAATTGACACTTTAATTACACAACACTAATTACAATCTAAAATCACACTAAAACACAATCACTTTAGTTCGCAGTTATTTCGCTTCGAAGTATTCTCTTGTATCGCCAATTAAATACTGCCCGATCGTGGTCTATACCGGCCTTCTATAGGGCCTCAGATAGTTTCCAGAACCTTCTACTGTAGCGACATCTAGAATGTACGAGTACATATCGGTCCCGAAATTTCTGGAAGGATCTTGACTCTCCTAGTTCTGCTACTCGACACTAGAAGGCGCTAGTGTTACTAGTGTTGCCATGTAAAAGACATTAATAGTGGCACGCAACACTGCCCCCTCCTAAGACATGCTCGTCCCGAGCATTATTGGCCCCATAATAACGCGCCAGTCGATCCACACGGACGTTCTTAGGAGTACCTCTGGCACCTTTCTGTATCTGGTAGGTTACGTCATTGATCCTTGTCACAATCCGGTACGGTCCCGTCCCATTTAGCATAAAGCTTAGGAGATTTCCCTTTGCTGCGAGCTGGATTGTGTAACCACACTAGTGAACCTTCGTCAAACCGTTTGTTGTTCATTTTGCGGTCATACCGTGTTTTCATCTTCTCAGACGTTTGCTGGCCCGACTGTCTGACGTGCTCATAAATGTCATTCATTTTGTTCCGCAAGTCATTTGCATTATCGGTTATACTGCGTGGGGCATCAGGTGGTATTCCGGTGATCAGGTCTGCAGGCAGCCGTAATTCTCTCCCAAAGTTTGCGAAAGCTGGCGTCACTGATGTACTTTCGTGAACAGCGCTTCGATATGACAACAAAAACGGTTGTATGTGCCTGTCCCAGTCTCGTTGCCGTTTTTCCACAACTTTTGTCAGGTACCTTTCCAACATCTGATTAAATCGTTCTACCATCCTTCAGATTGTGGGTGGTAAGAAGTTGTTCGTGTTTTATGAGTACCCATAACTCTGCAAGTTGCCTGGAATATTTGAGACTCAAAATTCCTTCCTTGATCGCTGTGAATCTCTAAGGGTACTCCAAAACGACAGAAGACTTCATGAACTAGTTTATCTGCAACTGTTGAAGCTTCTTGATTTAGAATGGCGAAAACTTCTGGCCACTAAGTGAAGTAATCCATCATCATCATCATCATCATTACAGCCTTTTATAAGTCCACTGCTGAACATAGGCCTCCCCCAAGGAATGCCACAAAGCACGGTCCTCGCATCCATCGACATCCTGCATATCTTACCAGGTCGTCACTCCATCTTGTGGGGGGTCAACCTACACTTCGCCTACCGGACGAGGCTGCCACTCAAGAACCTGTCTTCCCCATCGGTTGTCGGTTCTTAGAGCTATATGGCCGGCCCACTGCCACTTCAGCTTACTAATCCGTTGGGCTATGTCGGTTACTCTGGTTCTACTGCGGATATACTGATTTCTAAGTTTATCACGCAGAGAAACCCCGAGCATAGCTCTCTCCATAGCTCGCTGAGCGACCTTGAGCTTCCTCATATGGCCAGCAGTGACGGACCACGTCTCAGATCCGTAAGTCATCACTGGCAACACGCACTGGTTGTACAATTTCTTTTGAAGGTTTTGAGATATGTCTGACGAGAAGATGTGTAGTTTCCCGAACGCTGCCCAGCCGAGTTTAATCCGTCGATTGACCTCTTGGTCGAAGTTGGACATACCTAGTCGGACTATTTGTCCCAGGTAAATATATTCGTCAACAACTTCGAGCTTAGTGCTCCCAACGACTACCGGCATAGGTGTGACATGAACATTAAGCATAATCTTTGTTTTGTCAATGTCATCTTAAGACCTATCCGTTGGAGACAATATTGAGGTCATTGAGCATTGTGCTTAAGTCCTTCAGCGATTCTGCCATAAGGACTATATCGTCGGCAAATTGAAGGTGAGTGATGTACTCGCCATTGATATCGACGTATCCTTTCCAGTCCAGAACCTTGAAAACGTCTTCCAATGCAGCGGCGAAGAGTTTCGGGGATATTACGTCACCCTGTCTTACACCTCTCTGCATTTGGATAGGTTTCGTACCCTGGTTCTGTACTCGAATAGCCATCGTAGCTCTACTGTACAAACACTTCAGCACTTCGATATACCGACAGTCAACTTGGCACCGCTGAAGGGACTGCAGCACCGCCCAAATTTCGACGGAATCAAAAGCTTTCTCATAGTCCACATACGCAAGACATAGTGGCAAATTGTACTCTTCGGACTTCTGTACAATTTGCCGAAGGGTATGTATGTGGTCTATGGTGCTAAAGCCTTTTTGGAAACTTTTCGGCTTGTTCGGGAGGCTGGAAGTCGTCAATTCTGCGCGCGAGACGATTCGTAATGACTCTCGAAAACAGCACGTAGACGCGGCTCAGAAGGGAAATTGGTCTGTAGTTCTTCAAGAGAGCGTTGTCACCTTTCTTGAAGAACAAGACCACCGCACTTCTGCTCCACGCCTCCTGTGTAATGCCACCATGGAACATGGAATTAAAGAGCCTCTGAAGGACTTCAAGTACCGGTCTTCCACCCGCTTTCAGAAGCTCCGCTATAATTCCATCCTCGCCTGGGGCCTTGCCGTTTTTAAGGTGCTGGAGAGCCCTTCTAATCTCGCTCAGACTGACGTCCGGGATATCTTCGGAATAGTGTCGGATAAGACTCGCTCATGGATCGTTACTCACACTTGCGTGTGGCTCCAACGATGACATGATCAGCTGCCCATAGAACCTCTCAATCTCACTCAAAATCTCAGGTGCCCGGGAAACGATGCTGCCACACTCGGTCTTCGGCTTTGACAGTTGGCTCTTTCTGGCAAACAGATCTCTGGCAAAGACTTTGGAGTCTTGGTTTTGCTCGATCGCTTCTTCAATACAAGCTGTATTGAAGTTGCGTAAGTCCTGCCGAATGCATTTGGATATCTGTCTGTTCAGTTGCCTGTATGTTGTCAAATCTGTTAAAGAATGTAGATTCCCTTCTTCTTCTCCCGTCTAACAGCCATGAGATTAAGAGTGTGATCGGAGAGTTTTTGTGTTCTTCTGCGGCGGGTCTCGCAGAACATAGCTCCGACCGCATGGACAGTTTCCACAAGCTTGTCATTCATATCGTCCACTTCATTGCAGTCTTCTAGGCACTGAAAACGGTTTTGTAACTCGAGCTGAAAGGTATCGGGACTTTGAAACAGAGCACGAGGGGGACGCAGTGTTGACTTCATTAGACGTGACCTCTCCAACTTAATGTTAAGATTCAGTGTGCCTCTAACCATTCGGTGATCGCTACCAGTTTTCACCCTCGCGATCACGGAGACATCACTGAACTGTTGTCGTCTGGTCGTAATAATGAAGTCATTCTCATTTTTTGTGGAACCGTTGGGGCTCGACCAGGTCCACTTTCTGAGGGGCCGCTTCTGGAAGAAAGAGTTCATCATAAAGAGTCTCTCTTTCTTATGAAGTCGGCCAGCTGCTGGCCCCTTGGATTCCGTTGCCCTATATTCAAATTTCCCTACTTTCAGCTCACCGTTCTTTCTTGTGCCTAGTTTTGCATTGAAGTCTCCCATTAACCCCGTATATTGGGTTTTGGAGGAATGCATGGCTCTAGAGATATCCTCATACATTTCCTCCACTTTTTCATCGAGGTGTGCCGATGTTAGTGCGTAAACCTGTATGACCTTTAGCGAATACCGTTTGGTGATTCTGAGTATAAGGTACGCAACCCTCGTCGACACACTCCCGATCTTTACAACGTTGTTAACGAGAGACTTGTTGACGATAAATCCGACACCTCCTTGGAACAGATGGTCGCCCTCCCGGTGATAGAGCAAGTTGCCGGATTCGAGGATTACCGTGTCCTCCCCCTCTCTTCGGACTTCGGATAATACTATAATATGCCGGCGTAAATTGTCTATCTCTTCTTCCAGCTCCACAATCTTCTCGTCAGTCCTCAGGGTGCGTGCGTTCTATGTTGCCAGGTCAAGTCGTCTTAGGTGGCAACCGAACCTCCACCGGAGATTCTTAGCACCCCCTGCCCCTATCCTATCCTATTGGGCCCAATAGCTTTTCGTGGTCGAACTCATTGCTGAGACTTCGCTCCACTTGAGCTTAGGAGCACTGGCCTTCATCCATTCTAGAATCGGCTTAATGTCCAAATCTTCCTGCTGCGCATGTTGTAGGCTGTCCTTCCACTCATTGCATAGCTGGTCTGTCCTGTGTATCCTCACAGATACCACTTCCTTACCCTCTTGCCTAGTACAATGCTTGCAATCTTCCGGACACGGTCTTTTTGACAATGCATCTGCGTTGTGATGAGATTTTCCGCTGCGCTGGGCGGTGCTGTTAGCCGCACTACCCTCTCGAGTTCGACCATCTTCCCTTTCTACAGTTTGCTTAGGGCAGCTGAATCGAAGATGGCCCCTTTCTCCACAGCCATAGCACCTAGGCTAGGCATATAGCATAGCTCCTAGCCATAGCCGTTATTGCGGTCCCGAACTGTAGCTGCTGCAACCTCCCTGACGCGGTAGGAACGATGATCCTGCCGGTCGGCTTCCACCTCCAGTGCATGGGTCAAGGCGTTCTTAAGCGTCTCGTGGTGCCCGAGCCCCACAGCAGCTCTGACTTCAAGCTCGCGGATGCCACCGATGAATGTCTGCACCAGGTTCCCTACAATGAGCGCAGGTACAGACTGGTACGCTTTTCGAAACAGCTTCTCCACCTCAAGGATCCACTGCAGCAGGTTTTCGTTACCGCGTTGCACGCGATCTTTGAGTTGCGCACGAAAGACGTGTTCTAGGTGAGCGTCGCCATATCTCGCCTCCAATGCCTCAAGGAGCTGGTCGTAAGTCACTTCCTTACCGAGAGCTTCCAGAACAGTTAAGGCATGGTCGCGAAGGCCTAGGATGAGAGCAGTCATGGCCTGACTTTTATTCCAGCCGTTCGCTTTCATGACAGCCTTGAACTGGATTTTGTAGGCCAACCAGGAAGAAGTCCCGTCGAACGGTGGTACTGTGAATCTACGTAGCAAAGGTGTTGCTACCACGGGAGCTGTAACTCCATCCCCAATTTTGAGGTCGTCCAGCGTTTTCTTCACGTCAACCATCACGTTTTCAACCCAATTGTTTACTTGGTCGATTCGGGTTTCATCTTCCGACAGGCGGTTGTCATGTTGAGCAACCATATCCTTCACCTCCTTTATCTCTTTCCCGAAGGTAGCGTGAAGGTCCTTCATGAGGAGCATCTGCTCTTCCTTATCGCGTTTGAGCTGTTTTTTTAAGCAACGGGCCTGTTCCTCCTATCCACGCTGCAGCTGCTCTTCCAACCGACGGACCTGTTCCTCCTGTCGGCAAGCCTGATCCTGCAGCATCATCATCAGAGCACCTAAGTTAGGTGCTGCAGATGCAGGAGCTGCTGACGGGCCGGCCTCCGTGGTTAGCAGCTGGCCCTCCGACGTTTGCGGCGTTGCATCACCAAATCGTCTCTGGTTCGTCTCCTGTTGGCGTTGACTTCGGGTACGGATACCCTCCATGTCGTCTTTAGGTAAAATCGGCATATTTGATCCCACTTCTGACACCAATTGTTACGAGCTTGGGGTTCGAGACAATTAAAAACTGCCGATTGAATTACCAAAATTGACACTTTAATTACACAACACTAATTACAATCTAAAACCACACTAATAATATAACACAATCACTTTAGTTCGCAGTTATTTCGTTTCAAAGTATTCTCTTGTATCGCCAATTAAATACTGCCCCGATCGTGATCTATACCGGCCTTATATAGGGCCTCAGATAGTTTCCAGAACCTTCTACTGTAGCGACATCTAGAATGTTCGAGTACATATCGGTCCCGAAATTTCTGGAAGGATCTTGACTCTCCTAGTTTTGCTACTCGACACTAGAGGGCGCTAGTGTAACTACTGTTGCCATGTACAAGACATTAATAGTGGCGCGCAACAATATGCAGGCGATGCGTCTAATGCAACATTGCACCTATCTTGTAATATCAGTGACAGTTTTCCTTGGGCCTTAAGCCGCGTATATTTATATAACATAGACATAATTAGACACAGACTAGCGAGGTAACGTGGTATGATCACCTTATTAATTTCATTCAACGGGAGGGTTTAGTTGAACGGTGCCGTTTAGTAAAAAGCCTAGGCTGATAACTCAAAGGCGAATTAAGCTGGTTTGCTACGACATGCATATATCGAATACATTTTAATAAAACGTGAATTTTCCATTGGTGACAAAATATTCAAAGGTGTAATATGTAAAAAATGCACAAAATCATAAAGAAATAGGTGTGACTAACATATCTTTAAAAGAACAAAAACAACAGTGGTAGAGCCACGCGGCAGGTTTTGCTGTCGCACGGATGGGCCGGCTCAAACCGGGGTGGTACCACGACCTCACAGAAAAACAGTGTGAAGTAGAGGTTTACCTCTGCGTTTCGTTTGGTGAGTGCAGGTGGCTGGAGGCCCTTTTTACTGGAAATGAGGCATTCCATCTTAGTCCTCACGGGTGACAACGCATCTGCATTTTGATTCGCAAACGAGGATAGACCTAAATGTCTATGGGCCGCAGCAACCACTTACCATCAGGTGGACTGTGTGCTCGTTTTTCACCCTTACCCTATAAAAAAAATTGCTAAATAATAAACAAAAACGTGAAATAATTTAAAGTGTAAAAATTCAGTTGCTAAAATGGAAGCTACAAAAGCGCCAAACTCGTTACGTTAATTCAATTCGAAATGTTAACGAAGGCCGCAGAAATAGCGCAGTGAGCTTTTAGTCCCAATTAATATGCACATAACTATATATTCCTATAGAAATGTAATATATTGTGACCGTATTGAATTTGAATTTAAACGAATTAAAATTGTGACAATTAATTTGTTAGAATTATTTAGTAAAACCCATTTTGCGGTGTTGTGGCACAGTAACCCCCGTTATTCCTATTCGATGCGTAAATGTTGTAAGAGGCGACTATGGGAACGGTTTAACGACGTCATGGGGTCGGTAGAAAATCTTATATATATGCTAGATGCCTATATGCAAAACACAATGAGAGGCCTATTTCCTTTTATGAACTGTTACGGTTTGGATTTAAAGAAGAAGCAGGCGCTTTTACAAGCAGAGGCGATTTCCTGGTTGAAGTTTGCTTTCATCATTATTTTAAGGTCTTTTGTAATAAATGTGTATGAAAATCTGGAGGCTAATAATACAAATATCTGATGAATCTGTGATCAAAATTTATATTAAGGTATTTAAAATAAACATCTCTTCTGCTTTTACTTTACTGATTGTCTATTGTACTACGACTTTTCTTGCAAATGAAGTAAATAAATAAGTAGCGAGACTTAGTGGTCAGCTACCGCAGAATACTTAACCTGCGGATACCTCGTTTAGAGACGAAACATGTATCGATTATCGTCAGTGATGTGTCTTTCGTAGTGTAGTGGTGTTGGGAGTAGTGGTGACGGTATTAATGGTGATGGGGATAGTGCACGCAATTGAGGCTGAGTGGGAGGTGCTTTTCAAGCTAGGTAAGACACGTCATTTTATTTTATAAAGCGGATTTTAGCTAATAAATTTTTAACATCTTTAATAAATATATACTCCATAAGCCCCTAACAGTCTACTGCTGGACTTGGTTTTCCGCGAAAACTGTCATGCTTTGTATAACTACGACGCTCCTTTTCGACGTCGATAAAGTTATTTTACTTCTATATAACTTTATTGTGTTTATGCTAATATATATATATATATATATATATATATATATATATATATATATAATATTAATCTATTTTTAATTTATAAATATGTTAATTTTATAGTTGGCACCTATCATATTATTTTCCACACCTTTACGTATTCCTTACGTAATCCATTTATTAATGTGTTCAATAAAGTGTAACTAAATAAATAAATTTTTCAGTGATATACTGTTTTGGATAGCAGCTTCAAATGTAAAACGTTATTTAGATATTCCTATTTAGTGTAAACTTATTAGGTCCAAAATGATTGGGGGTCTAAACTCTATAATTTTTCTCTAAATGTAAGTATTTAAGTTGAAACGCGTGGAAAATTAGGTAAGCAGAATACTTGGACCAAACAGGTTGACAATAAATATCGACCGAACAAAGCGTGCTACGCGGTCATTAGTCCTAACGACCAAATGATATCGATTGCAGAGTAACGGTAGGTTTAGATGACTCAGCCAATGGCAAAACAGATATCTAGTTCAAATATTTTCTCAACACAAATTACCAGCTGTTTTTAAGCTTGCTACATGATATGATTCTAAGAAGGGCGCTAGCTGGATTAAAAAAGTATTGGTAAATCCAATTGAGCATGCCTTCGCATTAAAAAATTACGTATAGCATGATGATACGGAATTTTTTTAAAGAAGTTTAAATACATTTGGCAACACTATCGGATTCAACACCCTCGAAAACCATGAAAATGACACCCATGATGAAAAATTGGTACCTACTTCAGCCGCCATCTTGGATTTACATTTCGACAGCACTATCGGCTTCAACACCCTCGAAACTCATGAAAATTACACCCATGATGAAAAAATTGATACCTATTGCAGCCGCCACCTTGGATTTACATTTCGTCAGCACTATTGGCTTCTACACCCATGAAAACCATGTGAATGACACTCATGATGGAAAAATTTATACCTATTGCAGCCGCCATCTTGGATTTACATTTCGACAGCACTATCGGCTTCAACACCCTCGAAACTCATGAAAATTACACCCATGATGAAAAAATTGATACCTATTGCAGCCGCCACCTTGGATTTACATTTCGTCAGCACTATCGGCTTCAACACCCTCGAAAACCATGAAAATGACACCCATGATGAAAAAATTGGTACCTATTGCAGCCGCCATCTTGGATTTACATTTTGATAGCACTATCGGCTTCACAACCCACGAAAACCATGTGAATGACACCCATGATGGAAAAATTGATACCTATTGCAGCCGCCATCTTGGTTTTACATTTCGACAGCACTATCGGCTTCAACAGTCTCGAAAACCATGAAAATGACACCCATGATGAAAAAATTGATACCTATTGCAGCCGACACCTTGGATTTACATTTCGACAGCACTATCGGCTTCAGCACCCTCGAAAACCATGAAAATAACACCCGTGATGAAAAAATTTATATTTATTGCAGCCACCATCTTGGATTTACATTTCGATAGCACTATCGGCTTCGACACCCTCAAAAACCATGAAAATGACACCTATGATGAATAAATGGATACTTATTGCGGCCGCCATCTTGGATTTACATTTCGACAACCCTATCGGTTTCAACACCCTCGAAAACCATGAAAATTTCACCCATGACAAAAAAAATTGATACTACTTACTTTTAGTACGCACTACTATTATTTATTCTATGCTTTTAAAATATTGATATAAAAAAATCTCTTATTATTATTATAATCAAGTATTTAAGAAATTTGGTTATTCGAATATTGTGTATTTGTACAGCGATCTATTTGAGCCGGTGCAAACAACCGAAACAACGTCCACTCACGACGGCGACTGACGCCGCTGAGGGAGTGAGTAAACTACTCTGTGGCTATAGCTCCCCATTTACAGAAATAATTTACATACGAGGCTACCAAATCATCGAAAATTTCACCATTTTGGAGTCGAAAAAAATTAATTATAGCTAAACAAAACAAAATTACACTGCCATTTATATTCAGTGGCTTACCACATGATAGATGAAGAGATTAAAAAATAGATTGAGTTAAACAATTGATATTTTCAAAAGTTATCGTGTTTACAAGCCTTGGGGGACGTAATAAATCCACACCATAAGCCACTACAACCCCTTTTTTATTTAAAAATAGCAATTAATCGATTTTAAAAAAATATTAATAAGTTCAACAATCATTTATCTTTCTAACAATGTGCTTTTTATATTATTTATATGTATAATATGATTGCTGGATACGATTTCATGCGAAAATACGTTGAAATCTTGATTTTTAGGCGCTAGTAGAACATACCCACGCGCTTTGCGCTCGGCATGCCATATTACGCACATATTTAGCCAGGTTATTTGGACGCAAAGTCGCACTAGTGATTTTGCTAGAGATTTGATTTTATTTTGTAAGTTATTTTTAAAGTTTATTTTGTAAGTGCTTACAATTATAACAAATTTACCAATATTGCATAGCTTCGTAAATACTTTTTTACTTTTTATAAGCCAGCGATTTTAAATTCCTATTAGGTGGTAATTTGTGATGAAACTCTAGGCTTTATATTATTATTAGTAAATCGCACTGACTTATCATAACTAAAGTCTATACACTCTTGCCTTGAATACACCCTCACTGTGATCGATCGGAAATATAGGCCCATAACCTTGGACGAAAATTAGGATATAAGGAAGAACATCAGTTATCTAAATCTTCTGTCTCAATAATAATGTTCATTGCAGGATGTTTCCATGGTCATCTTTGATGATTTTTAACGCAGCTATGGCATGTTTTGTTTGAAGTTGAAGCAGGTTTATTAGTGGTATCTGCCACTTACCATAGCTTGAGCTATTGAACTGTTTGACATTTTAATATTGCAAATTATACGCAAAATATAAGGTAAAGCAAGCCACAGATCATGTGTGTTAAGGTTGTAAAACGTAACGATGGTCGTTACGTCGTTATTCAATGCTATTTTATGAAGGTTATCAAAGATTTATGCAAAGCTTTATTATGCCTCGACACAATTTCCCGATATTAATAGCGACTTTATGTGCATATCTCGTACGTTAGTGTAGCGTATATAAGAAGTATGTTACAGTTCGCTACTGGACACGAACCTTACCTATTGTAACAATTTTGTCTAAGTGACTACAAATTACAGAAACTGAAAAAGTAAAAGCGGAGTTCAAGCAACTAAAATGAATTAGATTATTTCACATTCTGAACTCGACGCTTTAAATATTCTTTTGTACATTATATTGTTTAACAGGATATGGGTGACAGATGAGCACACAGTCCACCTGATGGTAAGTGAATGCTGGGACCTCTAGACATCTACATCTAACCCCGAGAATCAAAAAGCAGAAGTTTTGTCACCACTGAGGACTATGATGGAATGCCTTGTTACTGGTAAAAAGGATATCCGGTTCTCTACATCCACCATACGATGGTAAGTGGTTGCTGTGGCCCATAGACATTTACATCTATCCTCGTTTGCGAATCAAAATGCAGATGCGTTGTCAGCCTTGAGGACTAAGATGGAATGCGTCTTTTCCAGTAAAAAGGGTCACCGGTTCTCTACACTCACCATACGAAATACAACAGCGTTAAGCTACTATTTTACGCTGATATTATGTGAGAGCGTGGTTCTTCCCCGATTGAGCCGACCCATTCGTGCTACAACCATAATATAGCTACAACGTGGCTCTACCACGTAAATACATACGTCGAAACACCAACTTCAGAATGTGTAATTAGTTTATTCTTTTTTACCGACTTCAAAAAGGAGGATATGTGTGTAGCCTTGTAACTTTTTTCTAGGTGAACCAATTTCGATGATTCTTTTTTTATTTGAAAGCTGGTGCTTTTATGTAGTCCCATATAAATTTATTGATTTTTTTTTTTAAAACGTTACCCCCACACTATGATTTTCTCCTGTATCGTGGAGGCAGCTTACAAACACAAATTGCACAAGGACAAACATCCAGACCCGGAACAATTATTTGTAGGCCATACAAATACTTGTTCCATGCGGGATTCGAACCCGCGCCCCCCAGCACAGCAACTCATTGCTAAGCCACTGCGCCACGGAGCCGTCAATTTGATCAAGGTCTGACTAATAGTTTTTAAGTTATTCTTAATATTTTTTATTGAAGTCGGTTGTACAAAATTTTTAATTTTAAATTATTACTTCTTCTCTAAGTCGGCTTTTACTTTTTATTTAAAGTTAACTTTTTTAATCTTTCTATCCAGCACAGTGTTCACAAGACATAGAGTATGGTGATGTATTGCGTGTATCTATTGTAGCTCACCGGCGCCGTTTTTTGTATTTAATATTTGGCGTAAGCGAGATGGTTACACTGGAATCTATCAGAAGCACAAAGATCTTGTTTCATATCCTATTGTTGCCTCTTCCGACATCCGCGGTGGGACGAAATTGCATAATGGATTCTCTGACATATATTGCAATACGGAAAGTTAATCTAAAAAATACCAGTTATCGAGTTCATTTTCTTCAAATGAATTAAGCGAGGTTAAAATAATGCTAAAATGGGATCTTAGCCAAAAGTTTTCAGCGCACTTTTATTGAGGTCAATTCTCGATCTCGCAAATTAAAGTCTATCTGAATAATGGGGTCAGAGCGCAATAAGACAAAAATGGTTATAATCGGAAAAAATGTCTTTAGTAATACGTAATTCGGCGATCCCCTATAAGATGGAGTGACGGCCTGATGAAACACACAGGTATTTAATAGAATGCAAGTGCCTCAGAACTGTACTTCATGGTAATATGTGGACAAAGCCTATGTTCAGTATTGTGCTTGTGATAGGATGTAGTCATAGTGATACTGAAGCTAGAATAATGGTGGTAGTAGATTTAAACACTGGTTGGGTTTCTGCTATCTTTGCAGCTTATTCATACTTAAAAAGGAAGATTATTTAAAATAATTTATATCAATTCATTCTGTTCTCACTAGATGTTATGACTCCATTTCTGCCTGGAAATCCATATGGATACCCTCACCACCCTTTTATTTCCGCCGCCGAACAACAGTGCCTGTACGGCTGTCTTCTGATCTGATAGGTAGAGAACCAGTATAATAACGGTTCGAATCCCACATCATTATCATCATTACAGCCCTTCACAAGTCCACTGCTGAACATAGGCCTCCCCCAAAGAATGCCACAAAGCACGGTCCTGAGCCACCTGCATCCATCGACTTCCTGCATATCTTACCAGGTCGTCACTCCATCTAGTGGGGGGACGCCCTACACTTCGCTTGCCGGTACGAGGCTGCCACTCGAGAACCATTCTTCCCCATCGGTTGTCGGTTCTTCGAGCTATATGGCCGGCCCATTGCCACTACAGCTTACTAATCCGTTGGGCTATTTCAGTCACTCTGGTTCTACTGCGGATATCCTCATTTCTGAGTTTATCACGCAGAGAAACTCCGAGCATAGCCCTCTCCATAGCTCGCTGAGCGACCTTGAGCTTCCTCATACGGCCAGCAGTGAAGGACCACGTCTCAGTTCCGTAAGTCATCACTGGCAACACGCACTGGTTGTACAATTTCGTTTTAAGGTTTTGAGGTATGTCTGACGAGAAGATGTGTCGTAGCTTCCCGAACGCTGCCCAGCCGAGTTGAATCCGTCGATTGACCTCTCGGTCGAAGTTGGACTTACCTAGTCGGACTATTTGTCCCAGGTAAACATACTCGTCAACAACTTCGAGCTTAGTGTTCCCAACAACTACCGGCATAGGTGTGACATGGACATTAAACATGATCTTTGTTTTGTCCATGTTCATCTTAAGACCTATCCGTTGGGAAACACTATTGAGGTCATTGAGCATAGTGCTTAGGTCCTCCAGCGATTCTGCCATAAGGACTATATCGTCGGCAAATCGAAGGTGAGTGATGTACTCGCCATTGATGTTGATACCGTATCCTTTCCAGTCCAGAAGCTTGAAAACGTCTTCCAATGCAGCGGTGAAGAGTTTCGGGGATATGACGTCACCCTGTCTTACGCCTCTCTGCAATTGGATAGGTTTCGTACTCTGGTTCTGTACTCGGATAGCCATCGTAGCCCTACTGTACAAGCACTTCAACACTTCGATATACCGAGAGTCAACTTGGCACCGCTGAAGGGACTGCAGCACCGCCCAAATTTCGACGGAATCAAAGGCTTTCTCATAGTCCACATACGCCAGACATAGTGGCAAATTGTACTCCTCGGACTTCTGTACAATTTGCCGTAGGGTATGTATGTGGTCTATGGTGCTAAAGCCCTTTCGGAAACCGGCTTGTTCGGGAGGCTGGAAGTCGTCAAGTCTGCGCGCGAGACGATTCGTAATGACTCTCGAAAACAGCACGTAGACGCGGCTCAGAAGGGAAATCGGTCTGTAGTTCTTCAAGAGAGCGTTGTCGCCTTTCTTCTTTTTTTCTTTTTTTTTCGAATCCCACACCTACAAATAATTGTTCCGTGTCTGGGAATGTTTGTCCTCGTGCAAACTATGTTTGTAAACTGCCTCCATGATACAGGAAAAAATCCTAGTGTGGAGGTAATGTTTTTTAAAAAAGAAAATAAAATAAAAATAAATAAATTAAATAACAGCAGGCTGTGAGGTATTTCATGTCAATCCTCAATGGTGACAACGTATCTGTAGTCTCCTTAGTTTAAACTTGGTGTCAGGTATCCGTGAGCTGCAGTACTTACCCATCTTACCATCAAGTGGCCTGTAAATTTGTTTTTCACTTCAGTTTCGGTTAATCAGGCTCTTTTACGAATTTGCTTGTAACGCTTTCATGTAAGTCATATTGAACCTTTCCCTAACCTTTCCTTTCCCTTTTGTACGTGATAGAGCCAAGCTGCAGCTATATTTATAATATAGTTGTAGCACGAATGGGTTGGCTCGACTGTGGAAGGACAACACTCTTACATAATACCAGCGTAAAATAGCAGCCTAATGTTGCTGTGTTTCGTATGGTGAGTGTAGAGAACCGGTGACCCTTTTTACTGGAAAAGAGGCATTCCATCTTAGTCCTCAAGGCTGACAACGCATCTGCATTTTGATTTGCAAACGAGGATAGATATAGATGTCTATGGGCCACAGCAAGCACTTACCGTCAGGTGGACTGTGTGTTCGTGTATCACCTTATTTCTATAAAAAAAGATTACTTCTTGTTATGAAGTATACAACTTTAGTAGACAATATAAATTGCGCTTGTCACTAATATTAAAAGTCCTAAGGGCTGTTTTTTCCATCGTCAGGTAGAAATTATCAATTAAAAAAAATACCTAAATTAATATGAAAGTGGAATATTTGAACTATTTTATTTTTGCAAATGCAATTTTTAATTATTTTTTTTTGCCTATGATATGTAGTGGCGGTGTAAAAATATCTACTACCCCAAATCTTCCCGTGGGTGTCGTAAGAGACGACAGAGGGAACTTAATCAGGAGGTGGGCAGCAGCACATTCCTGACAACAACTCAAAATAATTAAAAAAAAGAACGGTTGACAAGCCGTTCGCCAAGCGTGTCAAGTATAGCAAAATCACCATATTATGATCCTCAAATGAGGCAATCTATAGGGGAAGCCTACGTTCAACAGTGGACTTTTATAGGCTGTAATACATGGCTGAATGGATATATTTTGTTTTATACTATTAATATATTGAAAAGATCAGCTCTAAAAAGGTTATATAAAAGCTTTTAAATTAAAGAAAAATCATGGCATTCTATTTTCATTTATCAGATCAAGCTAAGCATACCTACCGCTGTTTGAATGTTTACTGAAATCGATAATATAATTTCATGGTTGGGTCTAACGACCGCGTATCACGTGATGTGCGATCAATATTTATAGCCAGCCTATTCCGTTCAACTGTGTTGCGTGTATGCATCTTAAATACCACTTATCTAATTGACTGGCATGGCAAGAGTCAATTGCTTTTTATCATCTTCGACAGGATGTGCACTTACCATTAAGCAAGATACCAAGTACTAGTTTATAACTGGTCAAATACAGACAGGGAAGAAATAACAATTATTTAGGTCGTGTAGTAGCGAGAATATCCACTACCCCATATCATACTGTCGAAGTCGTAAGAGGCGACAGAAGGAGATAAATCAAGACACGGGCAGCAGCACATTCTTAATAACGATTAAGAGTCAGTTCCACAGACATCAGACCTTTCCTTTATCCGTGATCAGTTCACATAGAAACGCGATGCGACGCGATGATGCTTGAAGAGGCCAGTTTCTCAGAGGCGCATGGTGACGTCGCGAAGCGCATCGTAAAGTCACTGGCAGCGCACCGCTTTTGTATGTTAACTCTTACAAACTTTGTCGCCTAGCCCCTACCCGCCAAATCCATACCGTCCGATAAAGAACTTCGTTCCAATAATGTTGCGCTGTCAAGATATCATAATTACTTAATTCATTCATTCCTTCGTTACTGCCCCTCAGAAGTCCAATGCTAAACAAAGGCCTCCCCTATAGATTGCCTTACAGAGGACATATTTGCCATAGTTGCCAACGCCTGGCAGACGAGTTGCCATCTCAGTATATACACCTCAGTTTATATTATTACTGATTTCCTTTATATATTTTGAATTTCATTATTGTGTACGAATTCAACTTAATTCTTATGCAATAATATGGAGACAGATAACACAGTTCTAATCAACGAACCAACTAATTCGACGCCGAATATGACGCCTAAGGAAACATCACACATGTTTACAGTTTTAACATCTGTAAAGTTATGAAAGATATGCAATGTAATCATTATCAATCATAATCACGTCGGTAATTGCCTGTCACAGTGTTAACAATGTAGTTCTTTAAATAGTGCTTAGTCAAGACTCAGCGGGTACGGCACTATCAGTGGCTTTCAGCCATAGGTTTAGCATACATTTGATAGGGTACTTAGGTCATGAAAGTAGGTGCATTTGTGGAATAACATATTCTGCAGTGCGGTCTTCTTAGAGAAAAATCTAAAGAAATAAATATATTAACTTTGCTTAAAATAAAAATTTTATGCATGTATATAAACGAAGAACAAGAACAGTTTTGGAATGGACGTTCGGGCACTTTATAGCACCTATGTTCACGGATGGGACTGACGTGTTTTGACGTCTTATAGTTAACGAAGACTACCTTCACCTTTTATTTATTAATTTTTGGTCCAATCTACGCAGAACGAGATTACACTGTTTTCATGTCTTGAAGTCGTATGCTTGGAATTGGAATAAATTTTATTAATTATGGGATCCCAAGCAAAAGATAGAACCTAGGTAGATCCCAAGAAGGTAAAAGAAGTTAAAATTAAACGTGATAAAATCCGTAAAATTTCAGTTTTAATCCATGTGTAGTATTCGCGTAACTATAAGAAATTATTATAAAAATAGTTTTATTAAAAAAAAGTAATGTACATTCTGTAATGTCATGGTATTAACACAAGCACAAGCTAGTTATACCAGTTACTCGACTCCGAAGAGTCATTAATTCCTTCAAAGGGCAATGTTTAGGCTTTTACAACAATGTCAGAGAAAATATGCACGACATATTTTTCAAAAAAATAAATTATAAAGCAAAAATTGTTTAATTTATTTAATGATACTACTAATGAGTATGTGATTTATAATAACACCTGAGAATAGTAATCGGTACCATATCCTTAATTGTAAAACATGTTATTTTGCTTATTATTGTTTGAAATACTACTAATATACTAATATAAATCCTCTGGGTTCATTCCGAACCAGTGACCTTCAATATGTATTCCTGTAATCTACATAGAAAAAAAATCATCTCTATTTCATTCTATTCCTTACATTTCCTAATTTATCTAAAGAAATATAATAAAATAAAATTTCACCATCATCATCAATACCGCCTCTCATAAGTCTACTGCTGAACATAGGCCTACAACTATAAATATAATTTAAAGTATTAAATATTTAAGCTATAAAGCCGGAAAACAAAAACGTAAATTCAATTAACTGCTACAGATAGCGTGCAGTAAGCTTTTAGATCCAATGAATATGCATTTAGCAATACCCCATTGTAGAACTGATTGGAACTAAATTGAGTTGGAAACTATGAATTTATTTTAACAGTTTGTATAACAATACTTACACAATAAATATACGTTTGTTAAATAGCCTTTGTTATTAGCTTTTTGAACTCATTGCACGATTTAGAACTTTTTAAGAATATGCTACTCGTATTTAAAAAAAAATCTCTTGCCTTTGCAGCGGAAGGTATCAACACCTTTTTATATCAAGGCATCGGAAACGTATCGTCATGGATTTGGTCTTTCCCATGTCAAAAAAATTCCCTTAGACCTGTTTAGACCTCTTTAAAGTTATTTCTAAAACTTTGCACGTAATTGTGGTTATGGGCATACTTTTTTATATACTCGTATTAAAGCATTATTAACTAATGGCCGAGGAGATATAATGGAGGCAAAGTGCAAACAAATACAATATGCATTTTTTTGTGATAAGTTTGACAAACGGGCACACAGCCCACTTGATGGTAAGTAGTTGCTGCGGTCCATAGACATCTACTAACATCTATCTTGGATTAACAATCAAAATGTGATGCGAAAATGCAAAGATGGTGACAACGCCTTTCAACACGTTGTCACCCCTGCGGACCAAGATAGAATGCCTCTTTTCCAGTAAAAAGGGTCTCCGGTTCTCTACAATCACCATACGAAACGCAGCAGCGTTAAGCTGTTATTTTACGCTGGTATTCTGTGAGAGCGTGGTCCTTCCCCGGTCGAGCCGACCCACTCGTGCTACAAATAAACTACTAATATAGCTGCGTCGTGGCTCCACCACGTATAATATATAAGTACGTAAATATTAATTCAGATTTTTAACTTCCCGCTATGAAAATCAATGATTTTGAAAAATTCGGGAAGTTATTCGTTTTGGTATCATACATCAAAAGTTACGGGTGCCGCATGGCACCTCTAGGCCGATAAGATGTGTTTCAAATTACATGTGGGTATGTTTATTTTTTATTTTCCGTGTATAATAGTATTTATTTATCTTTATAGGGGTTGTTCACTACACGAGGGCCTAGCTATATTAGAAGAAGATGAGTAACTTGAACCGCCGTTGCTTTATATTGAACCTCCAGATCCAGAAATCAACTCTGATCAAAATTCGGGTGACGAAGACGGAGGCGGTCTAAGAAATAACCTTACAGGTCATCAACTCAATGTGGACAATAACCTTCAAGTTGATGAAATTTATACAGACTTCTCAAAAGCATTTGACGTCGTGAATCATTCCATACTAATAAAAAGCTTGAATGTTATGGATTCCACAGCTCCTTTTTAAAATGGGTGTTTTCTTACTTACACAACAGAAAATTAAAGTTTGTAATAAATGGATTTCAATCTGAGGCATTTATAGCATATTCAGGTGAGGCACAGGGCTCACACTTGGGGACAACCCTATTCAATTTTTTTTAAATGATGTAGTAAATTGTTTCTTGAATAGTGATGTACTTCTCTTTGCAGATGATTTAAAATTGTATAAAGAAATAAAAACCGTTAACGATGGAAACTTACTACTAAATGATATTAATAGGCTAGTCTCCTGGAACGAGCTTAAAAATGTAATCCATAATCGTGAAAAATGGTACCAAATATCTTTTAATAAAAAAATCCGTCCGATTTATAATGAACATAATATTAATGATATTGTCATAAAAAGACAAATGTTATTCGATTAAATTTCACTACGCATATGGATCAAGTTATAAAAAAATCATTGAAATTTTTAGGATTAATTAAGCGGATTTTTTATTGTTAATAGTTTTAGTTAAACTTTTAAAAATAAAAAATCGAAAGTAATTCTTTTTAACTCATTTATTCTTAGTATTCTTGAATATTATTCTTCTGTCTGGAATCCATATTATCAAACACATATAAATAGGTTAGAACGAGAGCAAAAAAATTCCTCAAGTACCTTTATTTCAATAATAACAAAATACACAGGCAATTAACTTACATTGAAAGACTAGATAATTGTAATATGATTTCATTAAATTATCGAAGGGTGCTTATGGACTTGTGCTTGTTACACAAAATCGTTAGTTAAAAATTAGCTCGAATAATCTTTTAGGTAAAATATCATATGTTGTTCCTAGACCTAATTCTAGAATAAGAAATCATAGTTTATTCAAAACTAGGTATTGTAGAACAAATGTTGGATTATCAGCTCCAATTAATAGAACCTTAAAAACTTATAATGTAATTTCTAAATTAGTCGACCTTCACATACTCAACGATTCTTATACTACTTTTAAAAATAAAATTAAAAAACATTTTCATAACCACTGAGTTATATGTACTACGTACTAGAGAAGCCATTCCGAACATTGACTATGTTCAACTGAACTGTAGTGCAATCCATACAAACTAAATATTGCGTAAATTGAAGATTTGTGAATTCCATAAAATAATTATTATTACATTTTATTTAGAAATATGTTTGTTTAGATAAAATTAAGATATTTTATATTAAATTCTTATATTTATTTTATATAAATATCTTATTTTTATATTAAATTAGAGTCTTCGCGCATGCGCCACTACTACTCCCGCGCATGCGCGAAGACATAGAGTAGGACACAATTTTAGTTTGGAATGGCTTCTCTAGTACGTAATACATATAACTCAATGTTTATAACAAAATTAAGATCACCTCATGAGTTATTGTAGAAAAAAAAGGATTTTTTTTGTTTTATGCATTAAAATAGGTTATTTTGTTATACTTTCTTCGTTTTTCAACAATAATGTGCGTTAATTATTATTTTACTTTAACATGTTAAATTAGCCTATAGGTATGATATGTACTAAACTTTAGATTAATCAATAAAATTTGTAAACATTTTTTCATTGTACAATATCATGTTGGCTTCCTAATAAATAAATAAAAATAAAAATAAAACTCAATGCTGTGTGGGTAGTGGTGTTCGCGTCTACGTCATTGACACCACGTCGGACACGCTCCACTATTTGCTAAAGTCCACAGGCGGTACCTGATGTACAACCTGTAGCCAAGCCATATTGTACGCCATCTGGTGGTTTACGTTCTTCACGAGGTAGCTGCGGAAGAGGTAGTTGAAATCGTGGAGAAGGTAGCAAAAGTCAAACCTGTTCTAATCAATTTTCCAGATCTTCAAGTGATTCAGACAATACCGAAGCAGAAGAACCGCCATAGAAAAAATCAAAAAAGAAGAATACTTTACGAAGATGGATTGATGAAGATTTAGTTCGGGAGCCGCCAATGTTTCATAGGAGATTTTAGTTCAGTTCGAGGAAAGTCACCTACGGAAATCCTGGACTAATTTTGGGAGAAAATTTTTACAACCTTTTTGTATATGAATCGCAAAAATATACAGCCTTTTTGAATTACATCTCCCCAAAATACTAGTTCCTACCGAATCAAATCGCAAATGTGCTTTAGAGATGCATAAGTGTCAGACAAGACTGCAATGAATCAAATGCGACGTAGGGCTCCGTGCATCCGGCAATTACCAGTTTCATGTTCGTATGTAAACTACAAAACTTAGGCTGCTAATATTATATTATTTGATAAAATATATACTCTATTTTATTTATTAAGTCCTACATTACTTTAAATTAGCATAATTTTATCAATAGACGGTAAAATTTATTAGCCAATGATAAGTTAATACATACTTAATAGAAGGATGTAAAGTGTACGTATGAGCCTAGCGGTGCCGTTCGGCACCCATTGCTTTTTCCAAAAATGATAAATTACTTTAAGCTTTAATGGTCGAAAATAACTTAAGGGACCTTTAAAATTTTATCAAAACATTATCCAATACTAAGCTCCTAAATTAATTCAGGTCATAATGGGTTAATATTACATTAACCATTTTATATATATGACGGCATTTGCACCATTGCACGTGCGGCGGCGTCGGTGTAGCTAGAGAAAATTCTTGTAAACAACACGTGCACAGCACACCTGTGCCATTGCACCCGCGGTGGCGCCCGTTTTGCTTGTATAAAACGGACGGAGCGGCCACCGTTAAGAGAGTCTTGGCTCTGACGTGAAACGGTGCGCTTGTCGTATTCCGTTACTAGTTTATCCTTGACTCGTTGGATAATTAATTCGTGTAAACGAATTAATTATTATTCCTAACTACAAAATTAGTCTCTGTACTATACTCAATTACCCTTTCTACATATATAATATCCATGAATCCATCAGCTAATATAAGTCCATTGCTGAACTTAGGCCTCCCTCGTTGATTGTTTACCCCCTGGAATTTGCCATAGACTTAGCAGCAGGTTGACAACAGCAGTTTTTTATTATTATTTTGAGTTGTTATGAGGAACATGCAGCTACTCATATTATGTTTCTGTAACCCTCTGTCCCTCTTACGACACAAGTATTATGTAGTGGGTATTCTTACACCGTTGCTATACTGTTAGCTATTTATACAATTTTTGTAAAATAATATTTTTCAACTTGGCGGTGTTGTATATTTTCGAGAATTTTGTGGTAAAATCATGCATAACTGAATCTGAGGAATTGAATAACTGGTACTACGTGCTTGGGTATTTTTTATTTTTTTCAATGACCTCAATAGTGCCTCCCAAGCGATAGGTCTTAAGATGAACATGGACAAAACAAAGATCATATATAACGTCCATGTCATACCTATACCGGTTGTTGTTGTGAGCCCTAAGCTTGCCGTAGTTGAAGGGTATGTTTACCGAGGACAAATAGTCTGACTTAGTAAGTCCAACTTCGACCGAGAGGTCAGTCGACGAATTTAACTCGGCTGGGCAACGTTCGGAAAATTACGGCACGTCTACTTATCAGGTGTACCTCAAAACTTAAAAACGAGACTGTAATACCAGTGCGTATTGCCAGGACTGCTCTGGTTCTGTGTTTAGATAGCCATCGTTGCCCTACTATACAAACACTTCAACATTTCGATATACCCATAGTCAATTTGGCACTGCTGAAGGCACTGCAACACCGCCCAAATTTCGACGGAATCAAAGGCTTTTCCATAGTCTACATACGCCAGACATAGTGGCAAATTGTACTTCTCGGACTTATGTACAATATGCCGAAGAGTATGTATGTTGTCTATGGTGATTAATCCCTTTCGAAAAACTGCTTTTCCGGGAAGCTGGAAGTCGTCGAGTCTGCATACGAGACGATTGGTAATGAGAGAACAGCACGTAGACGCGGCGCAGATGGGAAATCGGTCTGTAGTTTTCCAAGAAAGCGTTGTCGCCTTTCTTAAAGAACAAGACCACCATCTCCGTTGAAGTTCAACCATGGAGAACGGTATTAAAGAGCTTCTGAAGGACTTCAAGTACCGGTTTTACACCCGCTTGTAGAAGCTCCACTGTAATTCCATCCTCGTCTGGGGCCGTGGTGTTAGTAAGCTGCTGGAGAGCCATTCTAATTAAGATCAGACTGACGTCCGAGATGTCATCGGAATAGTGTCGGATAAGACATGTTCTTGGATCGTTACTCACATTTGCGTATGGCTCCAACGATGATGACAACAGCTGCCCATAAAACCTCTCAATCTCACTCAAAATCTCAGGTATCCCGGAAACGACGCTGCCACCCTCAGTCTTTAGCTTGGGCAGTTGGCTCTTTCAGGTAGACAGATCTCTAGCAAAGACTTTGGAGCCCTGGTTACGCTCGATCGCTTCTTCCATACGAGCAGTATTAAAGTTGAGTAAGTCCCGCCGCATGCATTTAGAGATCTGTCTGTTCAGTTGCCTGTATGCTGTCAAATCTACTGAAGACGGCAGCTTCATTACCTGTCCAACAGCCATGGGATTAAGAGTGTGATCAGAGAGTTTTAGTTTTCTTTTGCGGCGGGTCTTGCAAAGCTTAGCTCCGACCGCATGGATATTTTCCACTGTCTTGTCATTCATATCGTCTACTGCATTGAAATTTTCTAGGCACTGACAACGGATATGTAGCTCGAGCTAAAAGGTTTCGGAACTCTGGATTAGAACACGAGGGGGACGGAGCGTTGAATTCATTAGACTTGACCTCTCCAACTTATCGTTTAGGTTCAGTGTGCCTCACACCATTCGGTGATTGCTGCCGGTTTTTACACTCGCGATCACCAAGACATCACAGAACAGTTGTCTGGTCGTTATAATGAACTCAATCTCATTTATTGTCGAACTGTCGGGGCTGGACCAGGTCCACTTCCTGTAGGGCCGCTTCTGGAAGAAAGAGTTCATCATAAAGAGTCGCTCTTTCTCCATGAATTCAGCCAGCTGCTGGCCCCTGGGGTTCCGTTGCCTTATTCCAAATTTCCTAACCTCCAGGTCACCGTTCATTCTTATGCCTAGTTTTGCATTGAAGTCTCCCATTAACACCATATAGTAGGTTTTGGAGGAATGCATGACTCTAGATATATCCTCATACATTTCCTCCACCTCCTCATCGGGATGCGTCGAGGTTGGTGCGTAAACCTGTATGACCTACAGCAAATACCGTTTGGTGATTCTGAGTATAATGTACACTACCCTCGTCGACACACTCTCAATCTTTACAACGTTGTTAACGAGATACTAGTGGACGATAAATCCGACACGTCCTTGGAACAGATGGTCGCCCTCCCGGTGATGGAAAAAGTTGCAAGTTCGAGGATTCTTCCTCCCCCTCTCTTCGGATATTCCAGCGCAATTTGTTTATCTATTCTTCCAGCTCCAGGATTTTCTCGTCAGTCCTCTAGGTACGTGCGTTATATGTTGCTAGGTAAAGTCGTCTTAGTTCGGAGATTCTTAGCACCCCCTACCATGCAGTTACCATGGTCGCCACAGTAGCCAGGAATAGCGGGGCCACCTGGGACTGGGGGCCATCTTTTCGTTATTTTAATCATGGAGGATATATTGCCATAGTTACCACGCTTGGCGAGCGGGTTGGCAACTGCAGTTTTTTTTGCTGCTATCTGAAAGATGCTGCTGCTCATCTTCTGCCTGATTTTCCCTCTTATCGCCTCTTACGGCACCCACGGGAAAATATGCGGTAGTAGGTATTCTTACCCGCCATTACACGGGTAAGCCTTTACTATTGATAAGAAACAGTATATACCATCTACCAGGAAGCACTCTTACCTAATTTTTATAGCAAATATATCTAAGAGCAATAAAAAGTTGTGTTCTGTTACTTAAATATAATATATAAATCACTTTTTACACCATAATGTTTAAGTTTTTAGATTAATGGCTCACTGTGGAAACAATCGAAGACTTTTGATATGTCACAAAATATACCCAAAGCATCCTGTGAACTTTCCCATGTTTTAAAAGTATGTTGAATTAGTACAGCACCTTTGAATTGATTTTTATGAAGCAAATTATAACACTAAAAAATAATATTTGATCAAGCAGAAGCAAAAAGCTCTTATTAATAAACAAAATTGGATTATGACAGTGACATAATCCAATTTGTGTGTGTGACGGCAGATTTCATACACGTGTGAAGTCATATCTGGCTACTGAAATTGTCGTGAAGCGACAATTAAAAAAAAGAGAACCTAACCTAAGAACAACAAAACAACAAAAGTAGAACAAGAAAATAATATATTTAATTTTTAAAAGGTATTTACAATTTTATATAAAAAATGAAATATGATGATGGTGATGGATGACGTGAAATTACAATAAGTTAAAAAAAATAAAGATATGACAATATTGTAGTGGAGCCTAAAGGTCGAAGTGACACACGCTGCGCTTGTAGAAGTAGGCACACGCGGAGCTTGTAGTTTCTTGGCGGCGATGGCACGCAGCGCCTGGACCGGGCACACGCAGCGTCCGGAGCCGGCGCACGTAGCGCCTGGAGTAGGTGCACTCAGCGCCTGGAGCAAGCAGTCGCAGCGCCCAAAGGTAGCGCGGGCACTAGCAGGTGAAGGCGCAGGCGACGACTCCAGATGAATGTATAGGCTTGTAGGATCCCGGAGTAGTGCGACTCCGCGCTTGAAGTAGGCTACGCCGACGGCTTCGGATGTAGATAGAGGCCTGCAAGATCCCGGAGCAGTGTGGCCCCGCGCTTGAAGTAGACTACGCCGACGACTTCAGATGTAGATGGAGGCTTGCAGGATCCCGGGGCAATGCGGCCCCGGGATAAGGCCTTTAGTAGATGTTTCTCGTTTGAGAACTGAAGCGAGACTTTTTTTGTATTCTCCGATTGTTCGGCTTTTATACCTTTTTAGAGAGAACGAGAAATTATTTAAATTAAAAGGAAATTTTTGGTAAATGACCTAGAGCAAAAGAGTATTTATGTGGAAATATCGAGATAAAACATCATACCGGTAACGAATATGAATAAAAATTCCCATGACAACGAAATAAATAACGGTTGTCAAAAATATAAATTTTTGGTTTTAGGCATATAATTGAAAAACAGTAACATTTTAGTAAAAAATTAGATATAATTGATATAGGAAAAAAAATAGTGCAGCAGCGCGCACAAAACCCGAAATTGCAGAGTTACGGAGAACTATATAAAAGGTCGAAAAAGGGAAGACTCCATTGACAGCGATTTAGAAAGTGCTGATAGCGTGAAAATACGAAGTAAAAATGATTTGTTATTGTGTAAAAACGTTACAGCATCCTATGGAAATAAAGGTGATGCAAAATATAAATGTAGAAAATCAAAAATAGAATGGAAAAATAGTGTAAAATGATATGTAAGTAGCATAACTGATAGCGTGAAAAGTGATGCAAAATATGAATGCAGAAAATCAAAAAACAGAATGGAAAAATAGTGTAAAAATATGTAAGTAGCATAACACTACATTTTCCCCCCGACCCTGGAAAGTTTTTGACTCAGCAAAAAATTTGACATGTACATTCTAAAATAAACCATAAAAACACAGCTTTGCAGAAACAGACATCAACAGGCAAAATCAGATATACTATCTCTTACATTCATCATCTGCATTCAGGTAAGGGTGGAGTTCACATTCGATGACTACCGCTCTAAAAGTGTGTTTTTGAAACGACATTCAGGCTTATTTAAGGAGTAGTCATCCGCTCCTGCGTGGAAGAAAAAAAAATTAGTCGAAGAAACACTACTCTAAAAGTGTGTTTTCGAAAGGATATTCAGGCTTATTTAAGAAGTTGTCATCCGCTGCTGCGTGGAAGAAAAAAAATTAAATTAAGGGAGTAGTCAGCCACTCCCAAGTGAAGATAAAGATAAAAGAAAATTAAGGGAGTAGTTAGCCGCTCCCAAGTGAAGATAAAGGTAAAGAAAATTAAGGGAGTAGTCAGCCGCTCCCAAGTGAAGATAAAGATAAAGAAAATTAAGGGAGTAGTCAGCCGCCACCAAAATTCGAGGTCTTAAAGCAAGATGTGTTGAAGAACACTGGATCACTAGACAAACAAACAAATTAAAAGAAATAAAAATAATAAGGTGAAAATGGTGATATTTATACATATATACAAATTAACAGTTAATAAATGTTTAGAAAAATTATGAATCGTCTCGTTTCAGCTTTCAAAAACAATTTTATATGAAAAAAATGATTGATGAATGAGTTAAAAATGAAAGAGAAAGCAATTAAATCAAAAGGGAATGGACAAGGCGCAGTAAAGGTGAAGAAAAGAGAAAAAAAAAATTAATTTAAGCAAGCTTTAGTCGAAGAGACCGAAGCTCATATCTTCATCGTCAGACTGGCGGTGCAGCAGCGGCCACCGCGGCCACGGGCGCTGCTCCACCGACGGGCATGGTCGACAACTTCTCACGACCCTGCGCGATCAGCTCTTCAACACTCTTGCCATTGAGTTCCGAGATGACCTTCTTCAGTTTCTCGGAGTCTGCCTCAATACCACAGAGCTGAGGATCTTCTCAACGTCAGCAGCGCCTTGGGAAGCCTTACCGCCCAACACAGCTAAACGCTTGCAGGATTCCAGCGCCTGGCCTGCAGGATCCCGGGGCAGTGTGGCCCCGGGATAAGGCCTTTAGTAGATTCTTCTCGTTTGAAAACTGAAGCGAGACTCCCCGTATTGTCCGATGGTTCGGCTTTTATACCTTTTTAGAGAGAACGAGAAATTATTTAAATTAAAAGGAAATTTTTGGTAAATGACCTAGAGCAAAAGAGTATTTATGTGGAAATATCGAGATAAAACATCATACCGGTAACGAATATGAATAAAAATTGCAATGACAACGAAATAAATAACGGTTGTCAAAAATATAAATGTTTGGTTTTAGGCATATAATTGAAAAACAGTAACATTTAAGTAAAAAATGAGATATTATTGATATAGGAAAAAAATAGTGCAGCAGCGCGCACAAAACCCGAAATTTCAGAGTTACGGAGAACTATATAAAAGGTCGAAAAAGGTAAGACTCCATTGACAGCGATTTAGAGAGTGCTGATAGCGTGAAAATACGAAGTAAAAATGATTTGTTATTGTGTGAAAACGTTACAGGATCCTATGGAAATATAGGTGATGCAAAATATAAATGTAGAAAATCAAAAATAGAATGGAAAAATAGTGTAAAATGATATGTACTCGTAAGTAGCATAACTGATAGCGTGAAAAGTGATGCAAAATATGAATGCAGAAAATCAAAAAACAGAATGGAAAAATAGTGTAAAATGATATGTAAGTAGCATAACACTACAAAATTAAATGCCTGACAGACTAATTATATTGACTCGCTATACACTTCAAAGATAATGTTGTTTCGTATTTATAGAGAAACTTTTTAGGCTTGCTTTAAGCTCTTATAAACGTCAAAATCTGTACCGGTTCGCAAAAACAAGACTTTGTCAGAGAAGAACCGGTAATAACTCTGTGTTCTGTCTTTTAAATGACACGTTATAATTTCATATACAGTTACTTTCTTGTAATAAAATAATATAATGTTAAAGCTCTATAAAATTTTTTGAAAAATGTCAGTTGCAACAAAATATCAATTTCAATAACATTCACAACATCTGGATGAATGGTGGTCCACCACTGTGCGATTTAGAAGATGTTTTCTTCCTCGCACAACTTCCTTGTGGAATTGATAACCACCAGCGATTTTTCCGGACCGATACGGCTTAGATACCTTCAAGAAAAGAGCCTACTCCTTTTTAAAAGGCCGGCAACGCATCTGCAATTCCCCTAGTTCCCCTGGTGCCGTATGCACGTTCGTCCCTTCTCTTATGAAAAAATAATATCAGTAGCTAAGACTTGGAAATGCATACATAATAAAAGTTAATTTCACTCATCATATATATGTTTCAAATAAGAAGAAAACGTTATAAGCTCAGAGAATGTGCAATGCACAAGTGGCCACGGCACATTGATTTAGAGTTCGGCCGCCCCGTAATACTCGTAAGATATAGTATACCAAAGTAACTTAATATAACAAACAAGCACGTGCTGCCTCGTACCGGGAGGCAAGGTGTATGGCGGCCCTCCACTAGATAGAATAACGACGTGGTAATATAAGCATAAATTCGGTGAATGTAGATGTTTCAGGACTATGTTTTGGTATTTTTGGAGAAGGCAAATGTAAAGCTTAGTGACAATGAATAAATGTAACAATCCATATAAGAATAAAGCTAAAGATTATCGTCACGACGGCTTCTCCTTTCCTGCCTTTATATTTTAGAGATTTTATTATAATAGTTACTGACACGGCAAACGTTGTTTTGCCATATACATTATTTTTAGGAAATATTAGGTCCTTTTTGGTAAACACCACGAAACGAGAATTTTTGTGCTTGATTATATGGATTTACTCAAAAAATACTTTCCAGTTTCCATCACCGTGACCTATTCTACAAAAGTCGGAAAAATTTAAATTTTTTTTGAAGCAGTCCAGGCCATTTTCGGAACCCTATAACTTCGTTGTGGATAAAACTAAAAGCTTGAATTTTCACTAACCAAGTAAGCATTGTATAAACTCAGTATATTTCAAATTTCATTGAATTTTAACAAGTATTTTAAGAATTATAACTAGTCAAAGTTTCTTAATTTTGTTACTCACGGACTGACCGATCATCAAAACTCTCAAGCACTTTTAGCAGACATAGAAGCTTCAAATTTGGAATGCAATTATTGTTTAATATATAAATTAAGGAAAAATCTAAATATTTTGCAATTTCAGTCCAGTTTTCGAGATACACCAACTGCATAAATAACTTTGTAATCCCATATAAATATATAGGATTACACAGTTACATTTGCATTGAATGAATTAGTGTACCTATATATGTATAATATAATGGAATAATAGGTGTAGGGTAAGTACCTAGATATAACTATCTACAAAAATAAATGAGATGCCATCAAAAACATAACTTGTAAAAAAAGCCAAGTCTCGCAACTCAGTTCTTCTATCGTAAAAAGTTGTGAGATCCACGTAATACCAAGTCGGTTAATTTATTCAGTCCCTACTTAAGGGTCCTTCTGTCTTAAAATTAGCTAACCTAACAAAATCTTATAACTAAACTTAGCACTAAATAATCTAATTTAATACAATATGTATTACTTGAGAGATACATTGTGTTTTCATGCGATGGCCAAGTCAATCAATTTATTTAAAACATAAAAGATTTTTGATATTGATATAGTCACTATAAAATTTTGTTAGGTTAGCTAATTTGAAGACAGAAGGACCCTTAAGTAGGGACTGAATAAATTAACCGACTTGGTATTACGTGGATCTCACAATTTTTTACGGTAGAAGAACTGAGTTGTGAGACTTGGCTTTTTTTACAAGTTATGTTTTTGATGCCATGTATGAATATTCTTAGTAACTGTTACGATATTATAGTATTAACAGAAACCTGGCTTGCCTCTAACATATGTGATAATGAGTTTATAGACCAACGTTATGTTGTATTTCATTGTGATCTTGATTCTGATGGTGGTGGTGTATTGATAGCTGTTCTGCAAAGCCTAAAGCCAACATTATGCTCATTGTCGAATGAAACAAGTTTGTCTAAATATCTAGAACATGTTATTATTTATTTCTACAGCTCTGATAGTAAAAGAAAACATATCATTAGTGCTGCTTATTTGCCACCTAATCTTGATAAAGTAATATATGAATTGCATCTGAATATTGTTCAAAATATATATGCAGATTCTCAATATGATAACTTCTATGTACTGGGTGATTACAATTTACCTTATGTTGATTGGATCCCTAGTGACACGGGATAGGGACTAGTTTGCACTGGTACATCATCAACTTGCTTACAAATGAATTGTTTCTTATCTTTTTTAAATGCTTTACAATTCAATACTTTTCGAAACTCTAAACATAAAATTTTAGACTTGTTTATCTCGAATAAGCAGTGCTCTGTGCTATTACCCCAAGATACTTTAATACAGGTAGATGATTATCATCCACCTTTTTGTGCTTTAATTCCCCTTGAAAGTAAGATTTTCTCTATGAAACGTTCTCAAAATCGCAAATATAACTTTCATGAGGCAAATTATGAATTAATTAATTCTAGTTTGAAGAATATTAATTGGGAACAATTACTTTCCTCACTCTTATTAGAACAAGCTACAAATGCTTTCTATGAAATTATATATGGGATTGTTAAACATTATATACCACTCTCCGATTCAAGATTACCTAAATATCCTAAGTGGTTTTCACCTTCTTTAATTCATATCTTTAAAAGTAAAAAGAAGGCATGGCCCTAATGGAAAAAATACAGCAACATATCAGACTTTGAAACATTTTCTATGTTCAGATCAAGATTTCGTGACCAGTGTAAAAAAGCATATGTTAAATATATGGAATCACTTGAGGATGCTATTCCTCATAATATAAAAAAAATCTGGACTTTTGTATCTCATAATAGAGGTAAGACAGGTATTCCATCAAATATGATTTTTAAGGGCAAATCTTCGTGCGATTCTGAAGAAAATTGTAATATGTTCTCATCATTTTTTGAGTCTGTTTACGAAATTTTAACTCTATGTCTAGTGAGTGGACACCACCAACGAACTTTGTTGACAATGGTGTTCTAATAAATTAACTTAATTTTAATATTGATAAGGTTAAAAATGCTATAAAATCTTTAGATACTGTCGTGAAGCGACAATTAAAAAGAAAAAAGAACCTAACCTAAGAACAACAAAACAACAAAAGTAGACCAATAAAATAATATATTTAAAGTTTTAGAAAGGTTTTTACAATTTTATAAAAAAAATGAAATATGATGATGATGGATGATGTGAGATTACAATTAGATTTAAAAAAAAATAAAGATAAGAGAATAGGAGAATATAGTATTATAGTGGAGCCTAAAGGTTGAAGTGACACGCTGCTTTTGTAGAAGTAGGCACACGCGGAGCTTGAGGTTTCTTAGCGGCGACGGCACGCAGCGCCTGGACTGGGCACACGCAGCGTCCGGAGCCGGCGCACGTAGCGCCTGGGGTAGGTGCACTCGGCACTTGGAGCAAGCAGTCGCAGCGCCCAAGGGTAGCGCAGGCAGTAGGTGCACTCGGCGCCTGGAGGAAGCAGTCGTAGCGCCCGAAGGTAGCGCGACAGTAGGTGCACTCAGCGCCTGGAGCAAGCAGTCGTAGCGCCCAGAGTAGTGTGGCTTCGCGCTTGAAGTAGACTTCGCCGACGACTTCACGTGTAGATGGAGGCTTGCAGGATCCCGGGGCAATGCGGCCCCGGGATAAGGCCTTTAGTAGATGTTTCTCGTTTGAGAACTGAAGCAAGACTTTTTTTGTATTCTCCGATTGTTCGGCTTTTATACCTTTTTAGAGAGAACGAGAAATTATTTAAATTAAAAGGAAATTTATTGTAAATGACCTAGAGCAAAAGAGTATTTATGTGAAAATATCGAGATAAAACATCATATCGGTAACGAATTTGAATAAAAATTGCCATGACAACCATATAAATAATGGTTGTCAAAAATATCAATTTTTGGTTTTAGGTATATAATTGAAAAATCATTACATTTAAGTAAGAAATGAGATATTATTCATATAGGAAAAACTAATGCGCGGCAGCGCGTACGAAGCCTGAAATTGTAGAGTTACGTAAAACTCAATAAAAGACCGAAAAAGGTAAGACTCCATTGACACCGATATAAAAAGTGCTGTTAGCGAGAAAATAAGAAGTGAAAATGATTTGTTATTGTACAAAAACGTTGCAGGATCCTATGGAAATAAAGGTGATGCAAAATATAATTGCAGAAATTCAAAAACAGAATAGAAAAATAGTATAAGGTGATACAAAATATGAATGCAGAAAATCAAAAACAGAATGGAAAAATAGTGTAAAATGAAATGTAAGTAGCATAACACTATATTTTTCCCCCGACCCTGGAAAGTTTTTGACTCAGCAAAAATTTTGACATGTACATTCTAAAATAAACCATAAAAACACAGTTTTGCAGAAACAGACATCAACAGGCAAAATCAGATATACTATCTCTTACATTCATCATCTGCATTCAGGTAAGGGTGGAGTTCACATTCAATGACTACCACTCTAAAAGTGTGTTTTCGAAAGGACATTAAGGCTTATTTAAGGAGTAGTCAACCGCTCCTAAGTGAAGATAAAAAATTAAAGGAGTAGTTAGCTGCTCCCAAGTGAAGATAAAGGTAAAGAGAATTAAGGGAGTAGACATCCGCTCCCAAGTGAAGATAAAGATAAAGAAAATTAAGGGAGCAGTCAGTTGCTCCCAAGTGAAGGTTTATACATATATACAAATATACAAATTAACAGTTAATAAATGTTTAGAAAAGTATTTATACATATATACAAATTAACAGTTAATAAATGTTTAGAAAATTTAATGGTTCGTTTCGCTTCAGCTTTCAAAAACAATTTTATATAAAGTGCAAAGTACAAAGTTAAGTTTAAGAAATAAAAATTAAAAATTGTACCTCTTTAAGTTATCTAGAATAAAAATATTAGAGTGATGAATGTAAGTGAAGTGTTATATGTAGTTCTAAATATAATCCAGATAAGTTGAAAAACTAGAAGAAGTTTTGTTTTAGAATTTTGAAGGTATGAAAAGGATGAATAAATGAATGATGAATAATGATTTAAGAACGAAAGGGAAAGCAATTAAATCAAAAGGGAATAGACAAGGCGCAGTAAAGGTGAAGAATTAAGAGAGAAAGAGGACTTTTACGTTGGGCGCGAAACTGTCGTGAAGCGACAATTAAAAAGAAAAAAGAACCTAACCTAAGAACAACAAAACAACAAAAGTAGACCAATAAAATAATATATTTAAAGTTTTAGAAAGGTTTTTACAATTTTATAAAAAAAATGAAATATGATGATGATGGGTGATGTGAGATTACAATTAGATTTAAATAAAATAAAGATAAGAGAATAGGAGAATATAGTATTATAGTGGAGCCTAAAGGTTGAAGTGACACGCTGTTTTTGTAGAAGTAGGCACACGCAGAGCTTGAGGTTTCTTAGCGGCGACGGCACGCAGCGCCTGGACTGGGCACACGCAGCGTCCGGAGCCGGCGCACGTAGCGCCTGGGGTAGGTGCACTCGGCACTTGGAGCAAGCAGTCGCAGCGCCCAAGGGTAGCGCGACAGTAGGTGCACTCAGCGTCTGGAGCAAGCAGTCGTAGCGCCCAGAGTAGTGTGGCCCCGCGCTTGAAGTAGACTTCGCCGACGACTTCACGTGTAGATGGAGGCTTGCAGGATCCCGGGGCAATGCGGCCCCGGGATAAGGCCTTTAGTAGATGTTTCTCGTTTGAGAACTGAAGCGAGACTTTTTTAGTATTCTCCGATTGTTCGGCTTATATACCTTTTTAGAGAGAACGAGAAATTATTTAAATTAAAAGGAAATTTATTGTAAATGACCTAGAGCAAAAGAGTATTTATGTGAAAATATCGAGATAAAACATCATATCGGTAACGAATTTGAATAAAAATTGCCATGACAACCATATAAATAATGGTTGTCAAAAATATCAATTTTTGGTTTTAGGTATATAATTGAAAAATCATTACATTTAAGTAAGAAATGAGATATTATTCATATAGGAAAAACTAATGCGCGGCAGCGCGCACGAAGCTTGAAATTGTAGAGTTACGGAAAACTCAATAAAAGACCGAAAAAGGTAAGACTCCATTGACACCGATATAAAAAGTGCTGTTAGCGAGAAAATAAGAAGTGAAAATGATTTGTTATTGTGTAAAAACGTTACAGGATCCTATGGAAATAAAGGTCATGCAAAATATAAATGCAGAAAGTCAAAAACAGAATGGAAAAATAGTATAAGGTGATACAAAATATGAATGTAGAAAATCAAAAACAGAATGGAAAAATAGTGTAAAATGAAATGTAAGTAGCATAACACTACAATACCTCCAAAGGAGCTGGGCCTGATGGCCTTCCCGCAATATTTTTTCTCGAACCAAAGATAATATATGTGTGCCTCTGCATATTTTGTTTAATAAATGCATGTGAGAGGGAACTTTTCCTAATATGTGGAAGCGTGCTAATGTCGTTCCCGTACATAAAATTGGGTCAAAGTATAACATCGAAAATTATCGTCCAATTTCAATCTTATGTACTGCATCAAAACTTTGTGAAAGATTAGTACATAATGAAATCGGCCCGATTCTTCATAATGTTATCATACCAGTGCGACATGGCTTCGTAAAACAAAGATCAACTATAACTAAAAGAGAAGCCATAATTTAAAAGAAGAAGAAGAACTATAACTAACTTGACCCTTTATGTTGGTGAGCTATTTTTTAATATCGATAATCGAATACAAACAGGTACCGTATATACAGATTTCAGAAAGCATTTGACAAAGTTGACCATGAACTACTTTTTAAATAGATAGGCATTTAATGGAATAAGAGGCAATCTATTAAGACGGTTTTCTTCATATATTTTAAATAGGACCCAGACAGTTGTTTTATATGGCCACTGCTCTAAAACAATAACAGTAACATCTAGTGTGCCACAGGGATCTATCATTGGTCCATTGCTCTTCATCCTCGTTATTAATGACAAATGAATATTTTAAGCACTCAAAATTTTTATTATATGCTGATGATCTGAAGGCTTATAAAACTATAAAAAATGTAAATGATTGTGTATTGTTTCAAGAAGATCTTAATAATTTGAGTTTGTACTGTATAAAAAATAAGCTTTATCTTAGTATCCCAAAGTGTCTTACAATATATTTTACTAAAAATAAAAAAGTGTTTAAATTTAACTACACCCATTGTGACAAACTATTGCATAGAGCCTCTTTTGTTCGAGATCTTGGTGTAGTTTTGGACCAAAAACTTCACTTCGATCTACATTTAGAAAAAATTATAAGTAAAGCATATCAACTTTATGGTCTTGTTATGAGATCATCAAAAAAATTCAAAAAGCCTTCAACATATTTGTATTTGCTTAAGACCTTGATTTAGCCGCAATTAGAGTATGCATGTGTTATATGGGAAACCCTACTACCTACCTACTACCCTACTATGCAAAATAAAGTGAAGCCATGGAAAGAGTTTAAAGTTTTTACGCACCATGCATTATCGTCTTAAATATTTTACCCTTTCATATGACAAACTTCGTGTTAAATATAACTTAGTCACAATGAGGTCGAGACGTTTATTATTGCAGGTTATGTTTTTGTTTAATATTTGTCATAATAAATTTGATTACCCAGCGCTTTTAAACCAGATAGGATTGATAGTACCTCGCCATAATAACTTACGTAGTGTACGCCGACGATGTGTGTTCGCCATTAGTGCTTACCGTACTAATGCCGGCAAACGCATACCACTGCGACGGTTGATGTTGGTATATAATGATAAGTTTGTAGATATAGATATTTTTGCTACACCTTTACCCAAAGCCGAAAAACAACTGATGCTGCACTTAAAAAAACATATATGTTATGATATTTTTTTCTCTTTTTCCTTTTTATAATATCTTACTTATATTATGCATAAATATATTATATAAGTTTATTTTTATTTTTGTTTGTAATAAGCAATACTAAGTAAGACGTGGATAACGTAGTTGATTCTACAATTATCCATTCAATTTCTAATTTAAATTTCTATTCTGTGTAATACCCATTGTACTATTGTTTGTTGTCCCAAATAAATAAATAAAAATTGTGACTTGTGCAATTGCATACCTATATCTGATATATTATTCAGTTTTTCTAATAATGTTACGTTATGTCCATAAATATTTCGAAAAATATTCAATCGCTTTGTGGTTCTACGCAAGATCCATCACCGGTATTTGATCCATGGGTGCTGTAAGGGGCAACTATGGAAAATACCAGAAAATCTTAAAGCTTCCGACAGATCTATAACTATACTGTTGATGTAATATATTCAGTATAATGACGGAGAGCACCGTCAAAGCCGCGGTACATCTGATATTGTGATCGCCGATTCGCCTGCCAAACGTGGCAATTGTGGCAAATCCACATTTTAACTGGAGGGTCCTATGTCTAGCAGTGAACTTTTACGACCTAATCAAAAAGAAGAAGATTCTATATATAAAGGTATTAAATATATCGCTCTATAGATTGAAATACCAAAAATTATACATCAAGAAGTTTAGCGAATGAAATGAAAATGTAAATTAGTTCTTGTAGATACGGCCCGCGGAGATTTTATTCACGTTACGCGAACGCAGAATTGCGTGCAATTCAATTTAGCTTAACCAAAGAACAAATTCTATTTCTTTTTTCAAATATCCACGAAGAACGACGGTGAAAGATAGGCTTTCTATAAAGTAAAACCTAAAATACGCGTAAAATATAAATTTCCAAAAATAACGTAGTTTAATAAAACTTTAATAAAAAATTACCTAATTAAAAATTGCGTTATTGTATTTAAAGATGTATCTTTAAATAGAACTGCAACGTACAATTTTACAAGACATTTTAATAAATGTTTAGTATATTAATACTCCTAAATAGTTCAATTATCAGACTGTAAGGAATAATCTTGCTTTAATTTTATTTTCATAATTTGCCTGAAATAGTGCCTAAATATTATTCAGTATAATATACTCTCTATAGATTTTAACTTTTTGATACTCGTAACTAATAATGTTCAATGTTATTGATACAATTTGATTATATTTATGGTAGAGACATGCTATAGCTATATTTTGGTTGCAGCACGAACGGGTCTGTTCGACCGGGATAGGACCACGCACTCATAGAATACCAGCGTAAAATAGCAAATTAATGCTGTTGTGTTTCGTATGGTGAGTGTAGAGAACCGGAGACCCTTTTTCTGGAAACAAGACATTTCATTTTGATCCTCAGATGTGACAACGCATCTGCATTTTGACTCTTAATCGAGGATAGATGTAGATGTCTATGGGCCATAACAACCACTTACCATCAGGTGAACTGTGTGCTAGTTTGTCACCCTTATTTAAAAAAAAATACAAATCACTACGCAATAAAGTACAGATATTCTATATCAAGGAATATATACTGTACAAGTCATAAATTTTAAAATCACTGTAAAAGCAGACCAGCCCATATTCATTAATATACTAGTCCACTTGCCCTAATTGTTCAGGTGAGCAAACACGTTATGTGCAATTTATGACAGTTTACTAGAAAACACACTTTTAAATTATAAGGAAAAAATTTAAAAGTTTTATGAAGAAGAACGTAAAGTAATTTAGAAGTCGACATCTCCGCGATTCTTGTAAGGTACTACCACAAAATATATTATTTTGTTCAAAATTACTGCTGTAATAATGGAGGCTGTTATAATAAATTTTACTAATTAAAACGATTCTCTCCTCGTTATATTTTACTACAAAGTCTTTCATTAAGAGATTGAAGATGGAGCCAGTGCTAAATTAAAGCGTTTATTAACTAAGTAAATTAATTGGAATTGCCATGTTTCTTATGCATTCACCGATTCAATCTTGTGGTGATGGCTTAGTGTAGTGGTCTACGGGAAGGTTAAGGTAGCGAGATCTGTAATTGGTACTTTCTGATGACTGAAGATTTTGAACAAAATGTGGTCTCGCAAAATGATATTACGGTGTAGTGGCGGTGTTGCCGTGTAATTGCGGTGTAAGAATATCCACTACCCTATATCATCCCGTGGGTGTCGTAAGAGGCGACAGAATGAAACAAATCAGGAGATGGGCGGCGGCATCTCCCTAATAACAACTAAAAATATAAAACTGTGGTTGACAACCCACTTGCCAAGCGTGGCAACTTTGGGGCAATCTATGGGGAGGCCTATATTCAGCAGTGAACTTTAATAGGCTGTAGCGGCAACGGTAATGATGACAGGTCCAAAGCTATTTTACTAAAATCCATTTCATTCATTCATTTGCAATAGTACATGGTAGGTGGGTTGTGTGGTTGGAGTTGTTGTTAAGAAGACGTTGCTGTCCATCTATGTGTTTGTTTCTCTTTATCGCCTCTTAGGATACCCACGAGATTATATAGTGGATTTTCCTACACTGCCACTATGGGGTAAATTATATTGCTTATTTTTTAGCACACATGTTTTCCTATTTCATTAAATATTATATTCAGTTGTAGTTGGGTAAGCACGTTTTATTTTTTTCAATAATTACTGCCTATTAAAGTGCTGCAACTATTTTGTGGTTGTAGCACAAATGAGTCGGCACGACCGGGAAAACACCACACTCTCACAGAATGCCCGCATAAAATAGCAGCTTTATGCTGCTGTACCATATGAAATGGTAAGCGCAGAGAACCAGATACCCCTTAAAGACTCAGAATAATTATTATAAGAAATTTTTGCGACTTGTGTTACATTATGTAGCATTCATAGAGTCTTATTTTTATATTCCTTCGCGGTTTTATGCAACTTTACGAAATGGAACGTTATATAGAGTTCTACATTTGTTAGGGAATGCAAAATATCTGGGACGCATCAGACTTTTTATGGGACTACTTTATTAAAATTACAATGCGAGATTATAGCTGCTATTGCGGAACTATTCTGCAGAATCTGGGACGATCGGCCGCCATTTTTGTTTGCATTTGAATTTTTGTAAACCTATAATATTTTTTAAACTATTTCAAACAAGGAAGGACAAGTTTGATTAGGGCTTTTAAAAACTGAACCGAATTATTAATGACGTCTACAGAAATAGATATCATCCACATTATCATTATTTTAGCGTTTATTGTTACCTAGTCGTAACTTGGGGCTGTAATAACTATTTTGCACAGCCGATAGATTTTTCGATCAATTATTTCTGTTAGGTATATGACGAAGTCTTCTTATCTTTAAATTAAACGACATAACCTACATAGAATGTCAGTATACAGGCTTTACTAGTTCTAGGGTATTGGTTCTGTCTTTACCAACCCGCCTACCCAACGTGGTAGATAAAGGCAAATCTTTAAAGTTCCTGAAATTGTTCGTATTATCCACTAGTGGATTTAAAAAGGCCAAAAGAGGGAGAAGGTAAGGTACAAAGGGTCTTCAATTTTTTATTACTAGTTTAATGGTTATAATATTTATCTACTACATATCAGAACAGCAGGATATTATATATATATATATATATATATATATATACAGGTTGTTAGTGAAACGCTCCCGTAAATGACGAGACGACGATAGTACTAACGATACCCATCATGGGTCAGAAAGGAAATCAGTCCCGAGGAGAAAAAAATCATTTTTTCACAACGTTTTATTAGCTTTATTAACGCTCCATTATCTTAGCACAGCTAAATGAAACGATAATTTCATTAAAAAAATCATGAAAATACCTAAACATAAAACCAGCAGTGGAATTTAAAATGAATAGATCCAGCTGACAATAGGGTCAATATTCCCGCGGACGCCAAATTCGCACAGCCCGCATCTAGCGATTGTTCCAATACCTAATAATTTACAACACTTCTCTAAATACCTAACTTATCTACCTAATCTACTATTTTGCCACTGTCGGTTCCCGCTAATGAAAAATTTACTTAAATGTAATGTAAACAAGGATATTATTATATATTGTTCAGATAAGTTCAGTACTAAGTTATTTAAAAAAAAGGTATGAGACAGCTTACCGATCTAAATCTTCATTCATTTGGAGGCAAATTCGGGCTCAGCGTTGCGTCTCCTCGTGCAGGCGGGGTACTATCGTGGGGTCTTCGACACAGTTAAAAACATTCACGATCCATTGGCGAATTTCGGCAGCACTATCACACTCATAATTTAATCATTCATATACCCTAACAGAAAGAACTCTAACTGGGTCAGATCTGGTAAGCGAGGTGGCCAAGCGTGTGGTCCTAGTTTGCCGATCCAGCGATCATCAAATAGCTTGATGACATCGTCGAGCTATTTGATGATCGCTGGATCGGCAGACTAGGATCACATGCTTGGTCATCGAGCTATTTAATGATCGTTGGATCGGCAGACTAGGACCACACTCTTGGCCACCTGCTCACGGACGAACATCACGACATATAGAGGTGCACCATCATGCTGGAACTATGTGCAGCGATATTCAGCCAACGATAGGTCGGCTAACATATCAATCAACTGTTAATAAGTTTAGGTTTCGCTGTCCGTTAAGTCGCTGTGGCAGAAACACTAGTTCTAGTATGCGATACTTAAATAAAGCTGCTCATACGTTAATAGATCATTGGCTTTGGTGCCCGATTTGTCAAACAGCGTGTGGGTTAACCTTGGAATACATGTGTGCATTTCTTCAGTTCCACAGCCCATTTCTGGTAAATGTCGACTCGTCCGTCCAGATGACGTGCTCAATGAAACCAGGCACACGTTGTTGCTGATCTAATAACCCACGGCATGAAACTCGTCAGCGGTCATGTTCGCCGGGAACTAAAGCTTTCTTTGTGCAATTTGTATGGGCGCATTTGGTTACGCTTTAACACCTTGTGTGTCCAGTATGACACACAAGGTGTTAAAGACTTATACTTAAACACTTGTTTCATTCCGACGCCTTGACAATTTGGCGATACTTCGTGTACCTAGGTTCGGATTCCGGTGAACGACATCTGAAATTGTGCTCCTCGGGGTGAACAGCCACTTGACTTCAACCTCCTGCCGAACCGAACCGAAGCAATGGGCTGATTTTCCAACACTCGCTGAAATGCTGCCGTTATCAGACGAGATTCAGCTGGGTATCGAGAGGTCGGGAATTTCTCTCGGTAAATTTGTAATGCATATAGAAGCAGCTAATTTAAATATTCTTCCTCTTTCTGAAATTCATTATTTTCCTAACTGTATCCCATCCCTTCTTGATTTGGTATCGTTACTTCTCTCGACCATATTGATAAATTTAGTCAATGTGCTGCTAACGATTTTTTCTATCATGGCCTCCTGTTTCTATCTTATAAAATAAGACCACCGAAAGCCAAATCAAGGATATTTCTGCAGCGTAATTTTGAGGAAATGGATTTGGAAAAGCTACAAAAAGACGGTGCTAATATGGACTGGAGTGTTATAACAAAGGCTTGCTCTGTTGGCGAACAGGTAGCACTCTTTAATTCACTTCTTTTTCAGCTCTATGATACACATGCTCCTATCCATCCAGTGCAAATGCGTCATCTTCCAGCCCCGTGGTTGACTGAAGATCTTGAAAGATTGATAGTTGGAAATAATAATGCAAAGTTAACTTACAGGTCAGGCCCAAAGAATGACAGGATTTGGGAGAAGTACAGACTCCCGCAGAATCAATACAACAAGATGTGTAGAGATTAACGACGCCGCCATATCCATTAAACATGCGAAAAGGGTCTCCGGTTCTCTACACTCACCATACTAAACACAGCAGTGTTAAGCAGCAGCTCAACACTGCTGTATTAAGTGCTGTGCTGAGCTATGCCAGCTATTCTGTGAGAGCGTGGTCCTTCCCCGGTCGAGCCGACCCATTCGTGCTACAACTATACTACTTATAGAGCTGCAGCATGGCTCTACCACGTATATATCTAGTCTGATCATAGTACGACTACACGTTACACAGCGTTACGACTACAGCGGTATTAAAAATCACGAACGACTTTCGCCACGGTACGGAAAATCATCAAACCACATTATTTATGTTACTGGATTTCAGCAATGCCTTCAATACTGTTGATTATGACATCCTACCGAGATATTTTAATATCTCCAATTGCAATTTTCTGTTTTCATAGTTGTTTGTATGGGAGCCGGCAACATATTCGTGTCCAAGATAGACTTTCTTCGTGCCTTGATACAGTAGTTGGCATTCCACAAGGTGGCGTCTTATTTCCTCTTTTGTTCGCAATCTTTATTAAAACTATTACATCTCAAATATCTTCTTTCTACCACTTGTATGCTGATGAACTTCAAATATACTTACAAACAACCATTGAGAATCTTTCTAAAGCAGTAAAAATCCCAAGCCATAATTATGGGGAGTTCAAGAATAATTTGCAAAATAAAAAAATGTCAAATTCAAGCCGTTATATTTAAGGGCGTTCCTATCCCTTAAAATGACGTTGTCAAATGCTTACGTATCCTTTTGGATTCCAGTTTTTCTTCGACTTCCCAAATTAATGCAGTGAGCCGTAAAATGTTTACAGCATATTCTTCCCTCTGGAGGCTTAACTACTAATAAAAACTAATTATGCTTGCACAATCTTTACTATTACCTATCCTTGACTATGTTGACATTTGTTACCACCATTGATATTAACAAGGAGCAACTTAACAAACTTGAGCGACACCAAAATCTCTGTATACGGTTCATATTTGGGCTTCGTAAATATGACCACGTCTCAGAATACCGCAATAAGCTCAAGTGGCTCCCAATCCGTCTTCGTCGAAATACTCATATACTTTCTGCTCTCTACTGCATCTTATTTAATATATCAAGTCGTTTCTATCTAAAAGAACTTTATAAATTGCTCAGCTCCTGTCATAATTTTTCCTTACTCTATTTCCCTCTAATGTGTGCACTCTTCGACTTATTATGACAAATTATTTTCTTTTCCTGGAGTAAGACTTTGGTACTCTTTACTGGACTGGGGAGTCAATTAAAAGTGCTCCATACTTATATGTGTTCTAGAAACAGGTTAAGGAATACTATTTGTCTCTCTAATCGCTCTCTCTCTTCCTCAGATGAATTATGGTCATTGATCAACCTGAGGGATGTTGTCTTTTTAATGCATAAGTTTGTATCTTTATTTTTATTTTATTTCCCTAGTGTTCTGTTTCTTTTTTTTATTTCTTCTTCTGGGTTGTCTGGAAGGGACTGTCACTCACGCGCACGTAATCCCCAACACATAATTGTCTCAAAAACTAAAATTAATAATCAATCCTGCAACAAAAAATATCTACCACTAAGTGCGCGCGTCTCATAGACTGATGATATACTGTACGCCAGTATACTCTAAGTCTATGGTGCATCCTGACGTCCTTGCGGTAAGCACTTTGAACATTTCCATAGATTGATAAACCGTTACGATATTGTCAACTTTTATTTTATAAGATTAGTTCTCCCTACGACAAGTCCTCATATAGAATTTAGAAGTTATAGTTGTCATTTTTAATACAACTAGACAATTAATCGTACCCTGACGCAATAAGCAGTTCATTACTACAAATGATATAGAAATTAATGAACATACTTAATTGGTACCTTATATCTTTGATTTTGTATAAGAAAATAGAAATTAAATAATCTAAACAATAATTCTTTTACTTTATATTAATTGACTTTCCGTTTTTAATACGTTCAATTATCAATTACTTTGAATTTAAAAAGAAAAAGTCAAAGCTATTAAAAATTACTTGTAAGTTTTATTTTGATTGCCGCCTCTAATTCTTATGTCAACTGCAAACAAATCTTAGTAGATAAATTTCGGTGCAACTTGGTCAATTGCACGGCGCGAGGCGATACATGTCGGTATGGTGATGGCAGAGCGTATGTGTAAGGGAAGGGTAGAGTTAATAGTATTTACCTAATGCATTGTTTCGTCCCGAGCTAGATAAAAGAGTTCGGCATCCACGTGAATATCGACCCTGTTGTCAGCTGATTTATTCATTTTAAATTCCACTGCTGGTTTTATGTTTAAGTATTTTCATGATTTGTTTTTAATTATCGCTTTATTTAGCTGCATTAACACAATAGAGCGCGAATAAAGCTAATAAAACGTTGTGAAAAGATGATTTTTTTTCCTCGGGATGGATTTTCTTTCTGACCCATCATAAAAGGTTGTCGTGAAGCGACAATTAAAAGAGAAGGAAAACCTAACCTACGATCAGCAAAACAACCAAATAGACCAAGACAATAATATATTTAAGTTTTTAAAAGAGTATTTACAATTTTATAAAAAAAAATGAAATATGAATGTGAGGATGGATGATGTGATTTACAAATTATTTTTTAAAAAAAAAGGTAATAAAAAAAAGATTTATGTCGTAGCTGAGTCCGAAGATCCCAAGCGTGCTCTCAGCGCCTTGAACGAGCACGCACGGCGTAGGTGGGTAGGCGTGGGCGTCTCTAGGGGACGACCTCAGGTGAATGCGGCGATTGCAGGATCGGCGACTTCAGCCCAGACAGGAGCTTGCAGGATCCTCAGCGACTTCAGACAGCGCAGTGGCCTGCAGAATCCGGTGACTGCAGGCGGGACAGAGGTTTGTAGGTTCCGGTGATTTCGGGCGGAACAGAGGTCTGTAGGTTCCGGCGACTCCAGTTAGAGTAGAGACTTGTGGGATCTCGGCGACTTCAGGCAGAGCAACGTTTTGTAGGATCCGGCGACTTCAGGCAGAGCAACGGATCGTAGAGTCCAGTGGCTTCAGGCAGGATAGAGGCTTGCAGGATCCCGGGGCTGAGCGGCCCCGGGATAAGGCCTTTAGAAGATGCTTCCGATACGAGAACTGAAGCAAGACTGCATTTCTTCACCGATTGTTCGGCTTTTATATCTTTCTAGAGAGAACGGAAAAATTATTTAAATTAAAAGGAAATTTATTGTAAATGACCTAGAGCAAAAGAGTATTTATGTGAAAATATCGAGATAAAAATCATATCGGTAACGAATTTGAATAAAAATTGCCATGACAACGGTATAAATAGTAGTTGTCATAAAAACCAATTTTTGGTTTTTGGACTTTTATTAAGAAATTATTACATTTAAGTATGAATTGAGATATGATTCACATAGGAAAAACTTATGCACGGCTGCGTGCATGAAGCCTGAAATTGTAGAGTTACAGAGAATTCAATAAAAGACCATAAAAGGTAAAACTTCATTGACAGCTATTTTAAAAGTGATAAATAGTGTGAAAATACGAAGTAAAATGATATGTTATTGTGTAAAAACGTTACAGGATCCTATAGAAATAAAGGTGATGCAAAATATAAATGCAGAAAATCAAAAACAGAATGAAAAAAATAGTATAAAGTGATGCAAAACATGAATGCAGAATATCAAAACAGAATGAAGAATTAGTGTATAATGAAATGTAAGTAGTATAACACTACATTTTCCCCCCGACCCTGGAAAATTTTTGACTCAGCAAATATTTTGATATATACATTCTAAAATAAACCATAAAAACACAGCTTTGCAGAAACAGACATCACCAGTCAAAATCAGATATACTATCTCTTACATTCATCATCTACATTCAGGTAAGGGTGGAGTTCACATTCAATGACTACCACTCTAAAAGTGTGTTTTCAAAAGGACATTCAGGCTTATTTAAGGAGTTGTCAACTGCTCCTAAGTGAAGATAAAGATAAGGACATTCAGGCTTATTTAAGGAGTTGTCAACCGCTCCTAAGTGAAGATAAAAAATTAAGGGAGTAGTCAGCTGCTCCCAGGTGAAGATAAAGGTGAAGAAAATTAAGGGAGTAGTAAGCCGCTCCTAAGTGAAGATAAAGATAAAGAAAATTAAGGGAGTAGTCAGTTGCTCCCAAGTGAAGGTTTATACATATATACAAATTAAAAGTTATATTTATACATATATACAAATTAACAGTTAATAAATGTATAGAAATAATAAGGTGAAAGTGGTGATATTTATACATATATACAAATGAACAGTTAATAAATGTTTAGAAAAGTTATGGTTTGTTTCGCTTCAGCTTTCAAAAACAATTTTATATAAAGTGCAAAGTGTAAAGTTAAGTTTAAGAAATAAAAATATTATTAAAAATCGTACCTCTAAGTTATCTAGAATAAAAAATATTATAGTGATGAATGTAACTTAGAGTGATGAATTTAAATGAAGTGTTATTTGTAGGCCTAAATATAATCCAAATAAGTTGAAAAACTAGAAGAAGTTTTGTTTTAGAATTTTGAAGGTATGAAAAGGATGTGTAAATGAATGATGAATAGTAAGTTAAGAACAAAAGGGAAAGCAATTAAATCAAAAGGAACTAGACAAGGCGCAGTAAAGGTGAAGAATTAAGAGAGAAAGAGGACTTTTACGTTGGGCGCCAAACTATCGTAAAGCGACAATTAAAAGAGAAGGAAAACCTAACCTACGATCAGCAAAACAACCAAATAGACCAAGACAATAATATATTTAAGTTTTTAAAAGAGTATTTACAATTTTATAAAAAAAATGAAATATGAATGTGAGGATGGATGATGTGATTTACAAATTATTTTTTTAAAAAAAAGGTAATAAAAAAAAGATTTATGTCGTAGCTGAGTCCGAAGATCCCAAGCGTGCTCTCAGCGCCTTGAACGAGCACGCACGGCGTAGGTGGGTAGGCGTGGGCGTCTCTAGGGGACGACCTCAGGTGAATGCGGCGATTGCAGGATCGGCGACTTCAGCCCAGACAGGAGCTTGCAGGATCCTCAGCGACTTCAGACAGCGCAGTGGCCTGCAGAATCCGGTGACTGCAGGCGGGACAGAGGTTTGTAGGTTCCGGTGATTTCGGGCGGAACAGAGGTCTGTAGGTTCCGGCGACTCCAGTTAGAGTAGAGACTTGTGGGATCTCGGCGACTTCAGGCAGAGCAACGTTTTGTAGGATCCGGCGACTTCAGGCAGAGCAACGGATCGTAGAGTCCAGTGGCTTCAGGCAGGATAGAGGCTTGCAGGATCCCGGGGCTGAGCGGCCCCGGGATAAGGCCTTTAGAAGATGCTTCCGATACGAGAACTGAAGCAAGACTGCATTTCTTCACCGATTGTTCGGCTTTTATATCTTTCTAGAGAGAACGGAAAAATTATTTAAATTAAAAGGAAATTTATTGTAAATGACCTAGAGCAAAAGAGTATTTATGTGAAAATATCGAGATAAAAATCATATCGGTAACGAATTTGAATAAAAATTGCCATGACAACGGTATAAATAGTAGTTGTCATAAAAACCAATTTTTGGTTTTTGGACTTTTATTAAGAAATTATTACATTTAAGTATGAATTGAGATATGATTCACATAGGAAAAACTTATGCACGGCTGCGTGCATGAAGCCTGAAATTGTAGAGTTACAGAGAATTCAATAAAAGACCATAAAAGGTAAAACTTCATTGACAGCTATTTTAAAAGTGATAAATAGTGTGAAAATACGAAGTAAAATGATATGTTATTGTGTAAAAACGTTACAGGATCCTATAGAAATAAAGGTGATGCAAAATATAAATGCAGAAAATCAAAAACAGAATGAAAAAAATAGTATAAAGTGATGCAAAACATGAATGCAGAATATCAAAACAGAATGAAGAATTAGTGTATAATGAAATGTAAGTAGTATAACACTACAAGGTATCGTTAGTACTATCGTCTGTCTTCGGTTTCGGGAGCGTTTGACAAACACCCAGTATATAATATATTATATACTGCTATTTTCAGAGAGTTGTTCTTCTCCGGTTAAGCTGTTTTATTCGTGTTGGAGCTGTAATGATACGTGTTATTAAAACTAAATTATTGCCTCCAGAATCTTGATCATCTAAATAAACAGAACTCTTTTAAAAACAAATACAAAATATAATTGTCTTCAATGTAGAACTCAAAGTACTTGGCGTCGTTTGATAAATTAAATTAGAATTTTAACGCACTGTCGCAGTGAGGGTGCGCAATTATTCCCAACGATCGCGCATTGTAATGAAATATAATGCCACTGGTTTCAGTAAAATTAAATTTCATTTTAAGCGAGTCAATTTAAAAAAAACACTGTGGTGATGGAGTGAATTTCCGGACATTACATTACATCCGTGAACACAATGAGATAAAAAGTACAAAGGAAATTATTACTATAAATTGCTACGACTGAGGAGTAGGGAAATCGATTATGAAGAAAAAAATTTGTAAGAAAATTATAATTTCTAAAAATATAAGAAACACAACAGCTAATTACGTAATAACTTAAGTTTTAACAGTGGTAGAGCCACGCGGCAGCTTTTGCTGTCGCACGGATGGGCGGGCTCGAGCCGGGGTGGTACCACGACCTCACAGAATACCAGCGTGAAGTAGAGGTTTACCTCTGCGTTTTGCTTAGTGAGTGCAGGTGGCCGAAGGCCCTTTTTACTGGAAATGAGGCATTCCATCTTAGTCCTCACGGGTGACAACGCATCTGCATTTTGAATTGTAATAGAGGATAGATATAGATGTCTATGGGCCGCAGCAACCACTTATTATCAGGTGGACTGTGTGCTCGTTTGTCACCCTTATCCTATAAAAAAAAATGCATCCACTATATAAAATATATATATTATTGATTCGCAAGCGAGGATAGATGTGTACGTCTATGGGCCGCAGCAACCACTTACCATCAGGTGGACTATGTTCTCGTTTGTCACCCTTATCCTATATAAAGAAAACTATAAAATATTAAAATAGGTACGAACTAGACAATACATTTACTATGCCATGTTAAGAAATAATGATTTATAACGAGATATAATGGTAGTTATATTATTCTTACGACTATTACAAAACGTAATAATACTAAATTATAATATCTTCGTACTTGTTTTAGACACATATATTTATTAACAATAGATGCCTTTTCATTCTATTTGATAGATTTCTTGTGCAGTGTTTTGGGTAATTAAATTAATGTTTTACGTATCAATTTTGACAGCCCTTTTAAAACTTTTAGAGAATCATTTTTTTAAATCAGAAAAGTAACTGTTTATATTGTGTGTGTATTTAATAAGGTTAAAATGCAAATTTTTTTTTCAATTTTTAGTTGTTTTTCAATCAAACTGAGGTTTTGTGCTGTGTGTTCATCGACAATTGTATTAAATCGTTATAATATCTTTATATAATACTAGCTGGTCCCGGCGCGCAGATGCCACAGAAGAAATAATTGTAAAAATATCGTTTCAAATTTGGAAGTTTTAAATTGTTTAATAAAGAATGATAATACATTCATTGAAATAATTGAACGATATATAAAATTCATCGCTACGATAAATTCGTCGGTACGATACGCGCGCCACCTACAACGTGCAAGCAATAAGTTGACAAAGATTTAACGCAGTCTGATGAACGGTATAGCAGCGCATAAAATATGAACAAACAAACATTAACTTTTATACATTAGACTAGCTTTTACCCGCATATCAATCAGGTGACCATAAATTTAGGAACATCATTATATGCTGTTCCGTGTCAAATTTAGCAAAATACGATTACTTTTAGAGTCGCCTCGGTATCTGTGTCTCTACGTCTGTCAAATATATTTTTTTTAATTCTGAAAGACTATTAGACGTAGATAATTGGTATTTGGCATAGATATAATATGCTACAGGAACACGTGAACGTATACATATGTCTAGAAACACTTACTATTTTTTATATCGGGCATGTCTTCCGATGTATCCATAAGAAAGTTAAATTGTCTTGGAATCAATATTTATTATTATTATTGAAATTTTACTCTTACATTATGAATGAATGTAAAGAGTAAAATTTAATGTGCATATTTCGGCCTTTTTAGTGCATATTTTATCACTTTGTTAGTGCATATAATCCGATGTCTATTCATAATGAAAGTTAATTTCATAATCATTACAGCCCTTCACAAGTCCACTGCTGAACATAGGCCTCCCCCAAAGAATGCCACAAAGCACGGTCCTGAGCCACCTGCATCCATCGACTTCCTGCATATCTTACCAGGTCGTCACTCCATCTAGTGGGGGGACGCCCTACACTTCGCTTGCCAGTACGAGGCTGCCACTCGAGAACCTTTCTTCCCCATCGGTTGTCGGTTCTTCGAGCTATATGGCCGGCCCATTGCCACTTCAGCTTACTAATCCGTTGGGCTATGTCGGTCACTCTGGTTCTACTGCGGATATCCTCATTTCTGAGTTTATCACGCAGAGAAACTCCGAGCATAGCCCTCTCCATAGCTCGCTGAGCGACCTTGAGCTTCCTTATCCGGCCAGCAGTGAAGGACCACGTTTCAGTTCCGTATGTCATCACTGGCAACACGCACTGGGTGTACAGTCTCGTTTTCAAGTTTTGAGGTATACCTGACGAGAAGATGTGCCGTAATTTCCCGAACGCTGCCCAACCGAGTTGAATCCGTCGATTGACCTCTCGGTCGAAGTTGGACTTACCTAGTCGGACTATTTGTCCCAGGTAAACATACTCGTCATCAACACCTTCGAGCTTAGTGTTCCCAACAACTACCGGCATAGGTGTGACATGGACATTAAACATGATCTTTGTTTTGTCCATGTTCATCTCAAAACCTATCCGTTGGGAAACACTATTGAGGTCATTGAGCATAGTGCTTAGGTCCTCCAGCGATTCTGCCATAAGGACTATATTGTCGGCAAATCGAAGGTGAGTGATGTACTCGCCATTGATGTTGATACCGTATCCTTTCCAGTCCAGAAGCTTGAAATCGTCTTCCAATGCAGCGGTGAAGAGTTTCGGGGATATGACGTCACCCTGTCTTACACCTCTCTGCAATTGGATAGGTTTCGTACTCTTGTTCTGTACTCGGATAGCCATCGTAGCCCTACTGTACAAGCACTTCAACACTTCGATATACCGACAGTCAACTTGGCACCGCTGAAGGGACTGCAGCACCGCCCAAATTTCGACGGAATCAAAGGCTTTCTCATAATCCACATACGCCAGACATAGTGGCAAATTGTACTCCTCGGACTTCTGTACAATTTGTCGTAGGGTATCTATGTGGTCTATGGTGCTAAAGCCTTTTCGGAAACCGGCTTGTTCGGGAGGCTGGAAGTCGTCAAGTCTGCGCGCGAGACGATTCGTAATGACTCTCGAAAACAGCACGTAGACGCGGCTCAGAAGGGAAATCGGTCTGTAGTTCTTCAAGAGAGCGTTGTCGCCTTTTTTGAAGAACAAGACCACCGCACTTCTGCTCCACGCCTCCGGTGTAATGCTACCATGGAGGACGGAATTAAAGAGCTTCTGAAGGACTTCAAGTACCGGTTTTCCACCCGCTTTCAGAAGCTCCGCTGTAATTCCATCCTCGCCTGGGGCCTTGCCGTTTTTAAGGTGCTGGAGAGCCATTCTAATCTCGCTCAGACTGACGTCCGGGATATCATCGGAATAATGTCGGATAAGACTAGCTCTTGGATCGTTACTCACACTTGCGTGTGGCTCCAACGATGATAAGTACAGCTGCCCATAGAACCTCTCAATCTCACTCAAAATCTCAGGTGCCCCGGAAACGATGCTGCCACATTCGGTCTTCAGTTTTGACAGTTGGCTCTTTCTGGCAGACAGATCTCTGGCAAAGACTTTGGAGCCTTGGTTCCGCTTGATCGCTTCTTCAATACGAGCTGTATTGAAGTTGCGTAAGTCCCGTCGCATGCATTTGGAGATCTGTCTGTTCAGTTGCCTGTATGCTGCCAAATTTGTTGAAGAATGTAGCTTCATCTCCCGCCTAACAGCCATGAGATTAAGAGTGTGATCGGAGAGTTTTTGTGTTCTTCTGCGGCGGGACTTGCAGAACTTAGCTCCGACCGCATGGACAGTTTCCACGAGCTTGTCATTCAAATCGTCCACTTCATTGCAGTCTTCTAGGCACTGAAAACGGTTTGTAACTCGAGCTGAAAGGTTTCGGGACTTTGGATTAGAGCACGAGGGGTCGGTGCGTTGACTTCATTAGACGAGACCTCTCCAACTTAACGTTTAGGTTCAGTGTGCCTCTAACCATTCGGTGATCGCTGCCGGTTTTCACCCTCGCGATCACTGAGACATCACTGAACAGTTGTCGTCTGGTCGTCATAATGAAGTCAATCTCATTTTTTGTCGAACCGTCGGGGCTCGACCAGGTCCACTTCCTGTGGGGCCGCTTCTGGAAGAAAGAGTTCATCATAAAGAGTCCCTCTTTCTCCATGAAGTAGGCCAGCTGCTGGCCCCTTGAGTTCCGTTGCCCTATTCCAAATTTCCCCACTTTCAGCTCACCGTTCTCTCTTGTGCCTAGTTTTACATTGAAGTCTCCCATTAACACCGTATATTGGGTTTTGGAGGAATGCATGGCTCTAGAGATATCCTCATACATTTCCTCCACCTCCTCATCGGGGTGTGCCGAGGTTGGTGCGTAAACCTGTATGACCTTCAGCGAATACCGTTTGGTGATTATGAGTATAAGGTACGCAACCCTCCTCGACACACTCTCAACAACAACAACGTTGTTAACGAGAGACTTGTGGACGATAAATCCGACACCTCCTTGGGACAGATGGTCGCCCTCCCGGTAATAGAGCAAGTTGCCGGATTCGAGGATTACCGTGTCCTCCCCCTCTCTTCGGACTTCGGATAATCCTATAATATGCCAGCGTAACTTGTCTATCTCTTCTTCCAGCTCCACAATCTTCTCGTCAGTCCTCAGGGTGCGTGCGTTGTATGTTGCCAGGTCGAGTCGTTGTAGATGGCAACCGAACCTCCACCGGAGATTCTTAGCACCCCCTGCCCCGCCGTTACCATGGTCGCCACCGTAGTCAGGAATAGCGGGGCCGCTGGGGACTGGGGGCCGTCTCTTCGTAATTTTCATTATGGGGGGTATATTGCCATAGTTGCCACGCTTGGCGAGCGGGTTGGCAACCGCAGTGTATTTTGCCGTTACCAGGAAGATGCTGCTGCCCATCTCCTGCCTGTGTCCCTTTGTCGCCTTTTAGGACACCCACGGGATGATATGGGGTAGTGGATATTCTTAACCGCCACTACACGGCATTTAGTTACAAAGTTAATTTAGTTTTACCAAATTTATGATAAATTTCATGTTTTTCTATCAATTTACCGTATAATATTTATTCAAATATTTTATTGACATCATTGGTCCTATTTAATATTGATCGGCCCCATAAATAAATGTAGATATTTTTTTTTACGTTCGAGTAGACTTCAAAATTCCATAAATGCAGTGCTATAATGATGTATACTATACATGGAATAAAACTGATGTTATGGATTTTATCACGTTTAATTTTCACTTTTTTTACGTGGGGTTTTTTTACGCATCTTTGGATGAAAGTTCCATAAAAACCCGCATAAAAGAACATATCGTTTGTGTGAAGCACAGACGCTCCGGGAAGTCTAAAGTATGTCAACATATTTAGTAACAGTTTTAACAGTGGTAGAGCCACGCGGCAGCTTTTGCTGTAGCACGGATGGGCCGGCTCGAACCGGGGTAGTACCACGACCTCACAGAATACCAGCGTGAAGTAGAAGTTTACCTCTGCGGTTCGCTTGGTGAGTGCAGGTGGCCGGAGGCCCTTTTTACTGGAAATGAGGCATTCCATCTTAGTCCTCACGGGTGACAACGCATCTGCATTTTGATTCGCAAACGAGGATAGATGTAGATGTGTATGGGCCGCAGCAACCACTTACCATCAGGTGGACTGTGTGCTCGTTTGTCACCCTTATCCTATAAAAAAAAAATCATCCCAACCATTATATCGGATCTGATGGACAACAAATGATGATTCGTGAGGCTATTAAAATTAAAAAAAAATCATCCTAATTATAATAGGGAAGATGGCTGAGTGCTACTGATAAGAACCCCATAATTAAAAAATAAAATTCAAACCCAAGCAGACTACTGCATTTATTCTATTATATTCTTATTCTTTTCTATTCTAACTATGAAATCAGGTCCTCAAACACCTCAGTCCTCCCGTGACCACGGGTGCTGTAAAGTGTCCAAAACATCGGGAATTAAAAAGTTAATATTAAACGCGATAAAATCTTTAAAATTTAATTTTATTCCTTATAAATTTTATTCAAAGTGAACGTGGGAAGTCTTAAAGCTCATGAACGGTAAAAGAAAAATGTTCGCTTTGTTATGGCGGTGAAAGATAATCCGCCACTTCATATCGTCCCGTCGTAAGAGGCGATATAGAAACACAAACAGGAGATGGACAGCATCATCTTCCTGACAACAGATCAAAATGATAATAGCTGAGGTTGCCAACCCGCCTACCAAGCGTGGCAACTATAGCAAATATTCAGCTACTTGACAAATTATGGGGGGCTATGTTCATTTCAGAGGAATTTTGATAGGCTGACGATAATTAGTTCTACTCAACTTTACTGTAGAGTGAAGACAAAAAGTAACATACTCCTAGAAACCAGCACTGTCACAAATATTTTAATATGTCTGAAAATATGAAAGCTATTTTAAATTACAAACTGATTTATAAGTCTCATTAAAGGTAAACAAGTAAATAACGTCAAAAACATAACGTCTTAAGTTATTACGTAATTAGCTAACCTAACAACATCTCATAAAAGTTAAAGTAAAGTTGCAGCCTATTTACGTCCCACTGCTGGGCACAGGCCTCCTCTCATTTCTGAGACGGAGGGGAGAGGGACAACATCTCATAGTGACCATATTAATATTAATAATCTTTTATGTTTTAAATAAATAGATTGACTTGGCCATCGCATGAAAACACAATATATCTCACAAGTAATACATATTATATTAAATTCGATTGTTTAGTGCGATTGCCAAGTCAATCTATTTATTTAAAACATAAAAGGTTTTTAATATTGATATGGTCACTATAAGATGTTGTTAGGTTAGCTAATTACGTAATAACTTAAGACAGAAGGACCCTTAAGAATGGACTGAATAAATTAACCGACTTGGTATTACATGGATCTCACAACTTTTTACGGTAGAAGAACTGAGTTGCGAGACTTGGTTTTTTTACAAGTTATGTTTTTGACGGTATCTCATTTCTTTTTGTAGATAGTTATATCTAGGTACCTATCTACACCTATTATTCCATTAAATTATACATATAAAGGTACACAGATTTATTCACTGCAAATGTATCTTTGTAATCCTATATTTTTGTATGGGATTACAAAATTAACTATGCAGTTGATGTATCTAGAAAACTGGACCAAAATTGCAAAATATTTTAATTTATCCTTGATTTATATACTAAACAGGAATTGTACTCTGAATTTAAAGCTTCTATGTCTGCTAGAAGTGCCTTAGAGTTTTGATGATCGGTCAGTCAGTGAGTGACAAAATTAAGAAACTTTGACTAGTTATAATTCTTAAACTACTGGATCAAATTGAATAAAATTTTAAATATACCGTGTCTATATAATGCCTGCTTGGTTTCTTAAAATTCAGGCTTCTAGTTTTATCCGAAACGAAGTTATAGGGGTCCGAAAATGGCCGGAATTGCTTCGAGAAAAGGACGGTACGGCCGTGCTGCTTTTTTCCTCGACTTGGCGTAGTAGTAGCAGAGTAGCATCTAATATACGTCTCACTACTGCACACAGGACTACTCATTAGCTATAGTGTTTTGTGAGCTGAAAAATAGAGTATGCTGCAATGCTTCAATGCATATTAACGTTTTTTAAATCTCCACGACTATTTTAATTACTCAGACATCTAGGTTTCCCCACTAAGTTCTTCTTCACCACTTTAACGGACATGTGTTAAGTCAGCACGTAAAAGTTTCTATAACAGATTCATCCTCGAGTTTCGTCGTTTTATTTGATTTGAGAGTCGTACACGTTTTGCTCCCGTGCCATAATGAAATCTCACGGCGAGCTACACGGCTCTCGTATTTGTTTAAATACAATTCATAGAAACTGAAACGAAGCTTTTGCTTGATTATTGACCACATCTACCTAGTAATTACATATCCAACGATTCCAAGAACGAATTTTCAATTATTTCCATCGTATATTCACTAGCATTCTATTATTTAATTTTATCAGTGACTTACCATTTTAGTTTATTTAGAAGTAAGTAGACGCTATTATAAGGTGAAATAATGAAAGCTAAAACTATACTACATAGTAATTTCAGCGATAGAAGCGAACGTTTATTAATTATATCCATAACGCATAAAGTGATGTCAATTCTGTTAAAAGTTTCGTTTCTGTTAAAAAATACGCTATCAGGCCCTTAGTGGTGAAAAACAATTTAATGATATCGTCAAATGACCATATCATGAAATAGCAACGTTGCATTTAGTTATTAATAATCGTCTATTATCTATATATACTAAAATCATAAATATATAATATACATACTGAAATCGTATAATATACTAAATATCTATATAAGGGCATATTTTTAAAAAGTGTGATATTTCGATGTCCTTTATATTTCGATTTTTTTTATTTAACCCATTGAAGTAATCTAATATTTTTACGTCATATATTTGAGCGTGTTTGGTAGAAGTTCGATATTTTCTTTTCATATGTTTATTTATCATTTTATATTGTAATAAAGATACCAATAAACTAGTTTTACCATGTCTCCTTGTTAAGTAATAATATTCAAAGTGGAATAACAGTTAGGTTATCAGTACGTGAATTGATTTTATAACATTATTCGATGGCTTAAACCATATATTTTCGAAAAACCTATACAAGAATTAAGTAAAACAATACATTTGTTTTAAATTATATTTTAAGTCGAACTCTCAGAATTTTACCTGGTTCAATTTTTCCCCTGATTAATGCGAGTTTAAATGGTTTGAAGAAAATATACTAAATTAGATAAAATATTTTTCATTTGAAACATTACTAAACATCTCATTGGCCATCCTTATCTTGGCAATCATTTGGCAATACTTGTGGACAAGTGCTACGTTGAGGACGAGCATGTGTGAACACAAAATACATTCCAGTGACTAGTAGCGCTTTTAAGGTATTTTAGCAATTTCTCACATTTTTAGTACTTAATTATCATAACTTACAGTCAACCGGTTAATAGTTTCATAAATTCTTACATTATTTTATTGATATAACTGCGAGTCATGAAAATAATAAAGAAAACATGTTTGCTGTCGGAGTTTCGTAATTATTTTAAAAATGATACGTGGGGCACACTGCAATGATCAGGAATAAGAAAAACTACATGCACGGTATAGCTAAATTGTATTTTATTGTTTTTCTAAGTATTCTCCGTTCAACTTAATGCACTTTTTCATCCGTGCAAACCAATTATTAAAACAGTAATTCCAGTTTGAAGTTGATGTTGATAAAATGGCTGATTTGTACGCTTTCACAGCTGCTTCGGAGTCTTCCAACCGTTGACCGCGTAGTAAATCTTTCATTCTAGGGAATGTTAAGAAATCGTTTGGGCTTAGGTTAGGACTGTACGGAGGATGGCTCATCAGCTCAACGTTTTCCGGCTTCAAAAAATCATTTGTCTTCCGAGCCGTATGGGAGCTCGCATTATCGTGATGTAAGATGATGCGACGTTTCGGGTTATTATTTCGGAGTTAGGCTATCATTTCTGGCAAACAAACCGTGATATACCACTCAGCTGTAACCGTTCTGCGTTCCTGTTAAGGAATTGTAGCAACATCCCCTTTCTTCGAGACAAATGTAGCGACCATTTTCTTTGACACGCTGCGGGAGCGAACCACTTTCGTTGGTTTGACCTCTTCGAAGACCCAAACTGCTGGTTGTATGAATAAATCCATGATTCGTCACCTGAGACGATATTATAAACAGCAATTGACTTCCCTCCGTTGAAGCGTTGCAGAGTATTCCGGCACCAATCTACACGAGCCACCTTTTGCTCTTCGGACAAATTGTGGGGAATCTAGCGAGAAACTAGCTTTCTTAAACACAGCTCATTATGTAATATCGACTGAATTGCAGTCATTCCGATATTGATAATAGCCCGAATCTGCTCGTATGTCACATGACGGTCCACTTATATAATAGTTCGCACAGCTGCGATGTTTTCAGGCGTGACCGCTGTTATTGCTCAACCTGCAGATGAAACAGTGCTGAGCGACACACGACCGCGTCGGAATTATGAGGAACTCGGCATACCGCTGGTATGCCGAGTTCCTCATAAATCGAAACAAGTTCACTGAGACATTTATCTTGAGATAAGCCGCGACGAAAATTGTGATAAATTATGGCATGGAAATGTTAACGCGTGAGCTCCATTTCTGTTAACGACGTGTCAACTTTAAACCAACATAGTTTTTGTTTTTAAGCATTTTTTAATTGTTTGAATGTCATTTAAATTCTAAGAGGCCAGTATTCAAATTCTAAAAAGGTTTTATTGTAACTCAATCCGAAATATTCTATTCCCGATCATTTCAGTGTACCCCTCCGTAGTCAGTGGAGCAAATTCTTACACAGTGGAACAATAAAGCTGCGTGCATAACGACGCATTTCTTTAATTTCAGTGATAATTTTTATATTTTATTGTTTAATTAAAATAGAGGCAAATTATTTTAAAACTAAAAACTAAACAAAATGCACATTTTTATATTTGTTTTTGTAGTGCATTGGAATATAACTGACTATAGTAAAAATTTTAATGGTTTTTCAATTTCTTTGAGCTTAAAATCATAATAATATCAAGTATATCTACTAATAATACTTTGCTTAATAATTACCTATGAAAAACGCATTTTAATATAACTTGCATTACATATCTTTATGATGAAACAGATATTTTAGGTAATTATTATAAACACGACTTTCTGAATAAGAAGTTGTATCATTTTAAAGAGCTGTCGTAGCTTAGGGGCTAAGCGTTCGCTGTAAATTTCACAGGGGGCCAGCAATCTCAGTTCAACTTCATCCGGCACTAATGAAATTGTTAATTGCATTTTTAAACGCTAATTAATCATGTGCTTTGCGATAAAAGAAAACATCGCGAGGAAATCTGCATGTCTGAGAAATAAAAAAAACATTGAATAAGAAAGCGTAAAGTAACTTTAAAAAATCATAAAATTGAAGACGAATTAGAAAATTTCTACATACTTGACGATATCAGCATATGTACTGCTGGTAAAAGAGAATGTCGTATTGAAAAAGGAACTAAGAGAGAAGAACAAATACGATATCTTACAGATACATTGGTCAATCTAAATAAAATATATGTAATAGTTTTAAAGTTTTGTATTGTTTTGATTAAAAAAGCGTATTTAGTTTTCTTAGTTAATATATTTAAGTAAGCGAAAGAATTTAAATATGTTTGTAAGGAAATTAAAATTGGCAAAAAAATCCTTCATTGTAATCAGAGACCTTACTTTTCCACTGACTATCTTCAACGTTCCAATGACTAACTATCTCACTAACAAAAATCCAAAAAGGGGTTTATTTTCGGTTTCATGTTCAGTCAATATTATTCTAATTTTTGTAATGAAGACAATTATTAACACAACAAAAAACTAAATGTTAGTGTTTTATAATAACAATGGTATTAAACTCTGTGCATGCAGCCTCATTTAAAAAATTTAAGTTTATTTTATCTACCTTAAACCTGTTTTTCTTTAACAAGAACTGCAGGAACAAAAAAAATATAAGAACTAGAGTGAAAACAAAAAAATATAACCAACTTCAATATAAATAAAATGAGAACATCATCAATGTAGTGAAGTCAATTAAAAACGCATTATTAAGTATAACTCAAAAACTACTGATCATATCATAATTAAATTTATATGGGACCACATGAGAAGCACAAGTTTATAAATAAAAAAGATTCATCAAAGTCGGTTCACCTAGAAAAAGTTTTGAGTTAACACAAAAATAATACAGTCGAATTGAGAACCTCCTCCTTTTTTGAAGTCGGTTGACTATAGCAAGAATGTTTATGCAATTGAGATAACATTATAACTTGTGCTTGTATACCGTAGTGAGCTAAAGTTTAATCAAGTAACATTATGATTACTAGTGCTAGATAAGACACATAAAACCCTGCCCTGTCCCGGTCCCGAACCCTTTTTGGATATCTGATATACTTAAACGGGTTCTCATAGTTGTGTTAACTGTATGCTTAGATTATGGCGCTATTTTACATAACACAATTTTAATTACTAAAGCTAGTACTTTGATATACACACCATACACTTAATTAGCAAAATTATGTATAAATGTAATGTAACAATATGTAGAAATTCAATAGTCTGAATAGTAATAGGTCATGCATTATACTTGAAGAACGTATAGGTTTTTGTGGTATTAACAACATGTGAAGTTATAAATTCCTTCACATACCGAGGTCCCTTTTTGTAGTCGTTAAGTTAGAGTCTTGCTCTCCTTTTTAATTTTTTTTGTGTACGTATGTTAGTGATATTTTCTATTTCGCATATCTCGAAAATAAACGATGATTTCATATCTAAACTAGTGTTATTAGGCACGTAATTGCGTAAAGAATTTATCTCATTACATTTTAATTAATATAAGTTGAAAAAAACTTTTAAATGGCAAAATGGGAAATTGATAGTGAAGCCATTTTGTTCATACATGTCTGAATGTCTAATTATTTTATACTCAAAAATTACAGCAGATTATCTGTGCGTGAAACAGACGCAATAGTTAAACAATCGGAATGTTCATAATATGACTCACAGAACGGGAAAGTGGTTACGCTGAAAATTAAGATAAAAACTGATCGAACTGTTTGAAAAGAATAGATTATTATATTATGATATGTCTGTATAAAAATAAATATTCAAAATAAAAGAAGACGCTGAACAGAAGGAGTAATAACATTATATAATAATTTATTGTATGTACGTGTTAAAAATAAGTTTTAACAGCAAAAGTGCTTTTGTATTGTTTTTGTATAATAATATATACTTAACGATGTTATAACTGCTGTAGTACTCATGTGGCGAACCATTATAAATATGTTAACTGGAAAAAATTTAGAGCGCCTAGTAAAAGTTTGTAAGTTTCTTCCACTTCTTGCAAATAGATTACTTGGTGCAATTGGCAGGCATTTATAAAAAGATTCAGGTTGGGCAGGCGAGTTGGTATCTACGGAGCCGACATCTTCTGTTAATGCAGTTTCCCGCCACCAGCTTGTTGGGTTTGGCTTCAGATAGATATTTCAAGATTTAAAGTGTTAGAGCCACGCTTAACCTATATTTTGGTTGTAGCACGTGTAGGTCGGCTCGACCGGGGTAGGACCACGCTCTCACGGAATACCAGCGTAAAATAGCAGCTCAATGTTGCCGTGTTTCGTATGGTGAGTGTAGAGAGAGAAACGGAGACCCTTTTTACTGGAAACGAGACATTCCATCTTAGTCCTCAATGATGTTGTAACACTCCCACCACTCTCACAATTTTTTTCTTTCTTTGAAAGCTATATCTATGAGACATATAAAATGTACCTGACCAGTGTATTAACCATATATTGATCCTTCTAAAGGTTTAAATATAGGCCGTTTAATAAATATATGGCGTGATCGTCTTAGTCTGGACCCTTATTTACGTTGTGTTTGTATAGTAACTTAGTTCTTTTAGGTGTCTCTTGGAAGAATGAATATTCACTAGAGCAGCAGAAAGCTGTTGGTAGTGCCTTATAAGCTAAAAGAACCCCGTTCACGAAGACAGAGCTCAAAAAAGGTAAAGAATAGTCCCTATTCCACTTGTATCAAGTTCACAACAGTCAATTCCTTATTAATGAATCCCTTCTTGCTTGGAAAAGGCTCACAATATTTATATCAAATACCAGATATAGGGGCTTCGTTCTCCCACATTTTAAAAAAAATGTTGGGGAGGCACACAGCGCCACACACGCCGTGCGCGGTAAGCGCCAACCATTTAACGCGCTCGAAGGGAACGTTAAGTTGGGAATTGGAACGTAGTCCACAGCAAAATAACTGGCAAACCAGTAAAAGAGGATTTGGTCCCTTGGTAGTGCGTAAGCACAACATGAACCGAAGTCGCGCATGTCAAAGCGTGTAAACGTCATACAGAATACGATAAAATTCAGCCACAGTCAATGTACGTCACACGAATTAGGCCACAATAGGTACACTGACCATAAAAAGCCCTCAGTGAGCGCCACCACCTGCTAGACTACCGTTCCTGCAGACGTGATGCAAGTGTAAGTCATCACCACCAATTGCATGATCAGCACGACCAATTGGCCGCAAAGCGTGTCATGAGTCTACCGCTCACCTCAAGGGAATGGGGTCCCACGTTGAGCGGCTTTCGGCCGCAGCCTTGAGATCTTCGTCAGATTCTCCCTCCAGCTACCACCCGCATGAGGTCGACACATATGCTACATATATACCAATACAATGGCAGATATAGCTAATAGGCAGTTATAAGATAATAGTAATAATTCGCCATCAGAAAGGGTTTCTGTCACTGACGTTGAGTATATGCATTTTTCGATCATGTTTGTCTCACCCACCAACAAGTTGCCTTCAATCTTTCAGAGGTGGGAACTTTATAGAGATATATTACAATGTTGTTATATACAACATCATGGATGTCAGACAGTCCGCAATTAAGGGACCCGACTTGGGCAAAGCTACTTAGGTTATGAGTCAAACCAAAACGTAGAGAGCGCCATTGAGAATAGCGACCCGTCAAACAACGATCGCAGAGACGCAATGATGCAAAACGCAACAAGCATCAATACGACTATCGTCGACTTACACCATCCCATGGTCCCCCATACAGTCCCAGCAGACATCACCACCCGCATACCTCCATCGACCAGAACCACAAGATGCGTCGAATCAGGGTCAGCACACCTGCAGATCCATCACAAGACGCAATACCGCAAGTAGCAGTAAGCATCAATGCAACTATCATATGGATGGCGGCCCCTCAAAACACACCCACATGATCCCTATCGACTTTGGTAACAAAATTGATAATGTTGTTAACTAAAAATCCACGTATCATGGCGCTATTGTACTAAGACATGGAGTTGAGTATGCTTGCTGCACTTAAAAGTACTACCAAACACACTCACCCTAATCTGAAAGATAGCCGACGTATCATAACGCTATGTGCTAAGAGGCCGCCCACAAACGGTAGGGGTGTGCGATGTCCACGGGCAAAATGCTTTTACATATTTGAGACCTTCCAAATATTTGCTTTATTTCATACTACTAGTTTTCATACTATTAGTGACTGAGTGAGAGCAGTGGTAGCTCAGATGATCAGCGCTCGCTGTAAGCTCCACAGTACTCGAGCAACCAGGGTTCGATCTCCGCCGGCACCGATGAAATTGTTAATTGTAATTTTAAGTGCTGATTTACTATGTGCTCCGCGGTGAATGAAAACATCGTGAGGAAACCTGACAAAAAATATTTCGAAGACATGTGAAGTTCGCCAACACGCATTGGGGCAGCGCGGCGGACATTTCCTTGTCCTAAAACCCTCTCAGAAATGAGAGGAGGCCTGTGCCCAGCAGTGGGGTGTAAATAGGCTGCAATTTTATTTTTAACTTTAACTATTATATGTCTTATATATATGGGACTTGAAGTCATAACTCTGCTATCTAATGCTTATGCTTCATAGAGACCTTCTATATTAATGCTTTGGTTCCATAGACCTTACTATCATAAGTCCCTAATATAAGACTTTTCATTGTGCAACAATACCATTTCAGTTGGTTACTCGACCCCCCCATATATGTCCCACTTTTTCAATATAATGCTTTTACATAATTGAGACCTTCCATATCTCTGCTTTATTTCATAGACCATACTATTATATGTCTTATACATATGGGACTCCAAGTGATAACTCTGCTATCATAATGCTTATGCATCATAGAGACCTTCTATATTAATGCTTTGGTTCCATAGACCTTACTATCATAAGTGCCTAATATAGGACTAGTCATTGTGTAACAATACTATTAGCAGTCGGTTACCCGACCACCCCATATATCCCACATCTGTCAGTATAATGCTTTTACATATTTGAGACCTTCCACATATTTGCTTTATTTCATAGACCATACTAATGTATGTCTTATTCATATGGGACTTCAAGTCATAATTCTGCTATCATAATGCTTATGCACAACAGAGACCTTCTATATGAATCATTTTAGTTCCATAGACCTTACTATCATAAGTCCGTCTCTACGTGGTAGAACCATGCTGCAGCTATATTAATAGTATAATTGTAGCACGAATGGGTCGGCTCGACCGGGGAAGGACCACGCTCTCACAGAATACCAGCGTAAAATAGCGGCTTAATGCTGCTGTTTCGTATGGTGAGTGTAGGGAACCGGAGACCCTTTTTACTGGAAAAGAGGCATTCTATCTTAGTCCTCACGGCTGACAACGCATCTGCATTTTAATTTGCAAACGAAGATAGATGCAGATATCTATGGGCCACAGCAGCCACTTACCATCAGGTGGACTGTGTGCTCGTTTGTCAACCTAATTTTATATATAAAAAAATAGTCCCCAATATATGAATATACATTGTACATCAGTACTAGTAGCAGTCGATCAGCCGACTAACCCATATATATGTACAACCTTGGGTGTGTCTCCAGCAACGCTCTTCTTATAAGGGAACATTAAAACCCGCATTAACTTTTCCGAGTAATACAAGAACACCTTCATCAACTTACATCATTTTTTAAACTATGTTACAAATGTTATTTATCTTTATAATTGCAATATAATCGACTTGTAATTATATTATTTAATACATTTTGAATACTTTAAACCGAATTTTAATAAATTTAGAGATTTTTAAAGACAATTTTATAGATTTACTCATACTGTAATAATACTCGTATTCAATATTCCAAATGAATATATTTGAACTTTATGTTTATTATTGGATTTTAATTGTTTAAAATATAATTTCTAAGACATTTAAAAGGTTTATATTAAATATAATTATTATTTATTAATAATTATTATGAGGCGTCACAATGTCAACGCATCTGCATTTAGATAATTAATAATAATAATAAATTAATTGTGTAGCATGTACAAAGCTCTCTCTCAATGGAGCCTGATTGCCAATCAGTTGTGATTGGAGAAACAGACAAAAACATATGCCTACATGTACCTAGTTCAAGTTTAATTGAGATGGATCGTGTCTTTCGTGGAATAAAAATAATGTATTTGCCAAAATTATTTCCATGTAATTTCTCGTAAAGTATTTTAAGTTTTAAAATAATTAGTGACAGTAAACAACGGTTGATAGTGATTCTTTATACCTATTTTTTGTACCTAACACTCGGACTCTATTAAAACTGTAATAAAGTTTTCGAGAACCACTTACGTGGTAGAGCCACGCTGCATCTACATTTTAGTGGAATCACGAGTGTGTCGGCTCGTTCGGTGTAGCATCACGCTCTCACAGAATACCAGCGTAAAATATTAGCTTAATGCTGCTGATTTTTGTGTAGTGAGTGTAGGGAGAGAACCGGAGACCCTTTTTACTGGAATCGAGACATTCCATCTTAGTCCTCAGGGATGTCAACGCATCTGCATTTTGATAATGAATCGAGGATAAATGTAGATGTCTATGGCTACAGCGTCCACTTACCATTAGGTGGACTGTAGACTCGTTTTTCTTCCGTATTCTATAAAAACACAGGAGTTATTTTGTGTTTTATTTCTTTATAAAGAATATAGTATCCCTATTTTATAATATATAAATTCTTAAAAACAGCTTTTAATTCATAATGATGATGAATTATCCTTATATAACTTTTTCCACATTTGAACTTAATTTACTATAGAGTAATTCAATTCTACTTTGCGTGACTTTGTGGGTCACACACTTTTTGTGTGCAGCTTTTACATAAAGAGGGCATCCTTTACAATACAATACAATACAATAACTTTATTTCAGGCATTAAGGGTTTAAAAATTAAGAACATTGAACCATAGCAATATTTACCTTAACCTAAAAATATATATAATATATAGACATAACACTATTTAGGGAACTTTATTTTTTGGCGCATCCATGCATCGGCGAAACACTACCCGTGAGGGCCAGAAATCGGGAGCAAGGAATATATCTTTGTGTTTTGCAGGAACCTGAAGTACGTAGGATTTGAAGTTCGTTGACCTACTAGACTCCAGACGCTGCAAATGTAAAGAGATCGGATCCTCAATGCAGCATCGGTTTCGTTCTTCCACGAAACGCAAGACGTCTCCCGACGTACTATTGCATAAACGGGAGATATAGAGCTGTATGGTTGGCTCCACAACACGCAGAGTTGTACTCGCGTTTATTTTGGCGGTCTCACGCTGGTCACAGACGGGTCTCGACCGACGTCTCTACTCAACAAGAGTAAACCCGTCATTATCAATTTTATTTCGGGTCACCACTGGAACTGATTTTATTTTCACATTCTTTCGCTTTCGACCACACGAGGGTTGTGAAGATTTTCGGGTTTTGTGAAGATTTTCATACCCAAATGTTTTTTAATTATAATAAAATCAATAACATATATTTTCTTATTGATATTCCTAATGTTTAATAATTAATGGGCCTAATATTGTCTCTATATATAAAAATCAATTGCTGTCCATTAGTCTCCCTAAAACAAAAATGTCTCGACCGATTTTGATGTTTTTTTGTGTATGTTAGAATGGGTCCCTAGATAGTTTAGATTTAAATTTGGACCCGATAGGTGGCGCTGTTGTCGAGATCCAGAAATTACCCGTGCAAAGGCGGGGTGAATCGCTATTTCGGATATAAAAACATATTTATGTTGAATCAACAAGCAACAGTGTCATACAAGGACTCTAAAAAGTGCACTCCGACACCAATGGTGCTATTAGTATACATGCACGCTCTAGATTTCTTTTTTGACTATTTTTTTTGTCTTTTTATTTTAAAAAAAACGTAACCCCACACTAGGACTTTCTCATGGGTCGTGGAGGCAGTTTACAAACATAAGTTGCGTGAGGACAAACATGCAGACCCGGAACAATTATTTGTAGGCCATACAAATACTTCTTCCATGCGGGAGTCGAACCCGCAGCCCCCAGCGCAACAACTCATTCCTAAACCATTGCACCACGGAGCCGTCAATTTGTTTGTTAATTTACATAAATAAAAAATCTCTACGTTACAACTTACTGGCTCTACATTTACTATTTCAATGACATTCTTAAATGGATCGATTTTCTCTATTGAATAGGTGTAATAGATCTCGTAGTTTTGGGAATAACATAAGGCGCTAATTTTCAACTCATCTTCTACGTGGTAGAGCCACGCTGCAGCTGTATTATGGTTGTAGCATAAATGAGTTGACCCGACCGGGCTAGGGCCACGCTATCACAGAATACCAGCGTAAAATAGTAGCTTAATGGTGCTGTGTTTCGTATGGTAAATGTAGAGAACCTGGAACCTTCCATCTTAGTCTTCAGGGATGACATTGCGTCTGCATTTTGATTTTTAATTCTGAAGACGGATAAGTGTAACACCACATCACACACAGCATACTGCGTCCACTTACTATCAGTTGGGACTTTGTGTCGTTTGTCACCTTATTCTATAAAGAAAATATACGGAGCAACGAATATTAATAGTAGTAGTATAGTATGATAAAATATCATCCGCCATTTTTAAATTAAGATATTTATTATTTAATACGTATAGTGTAAGCATAATGAATAAGAAACATTAAAGCCTAACTGTAGTTTTTGTACAAGTTAAGTGTGTTACATAAAGCATAGTGCACACGGCGCTACTTTTCTGTTAAACATCGGAAAAATATTTTTTTTAATTATGCTTAAGTCGAAAGTATACTCGTACATGTACTTAACTTTGCGTTATATAACGTAAAAAACGGCACGGTACGGTAATTATACGACAAAATCTGAAGCAGTGGAGCCGTTGGTTCGAATCTCGTACAGAAAAAGTGTTTGTCCGTTCGCAACTTATGTATGTGAAGTGCTTCAATGATACAGAAGAAATAATAGTATAAGGAAAACGTTATTATTTCAATAAAAACATGCGTGAGTGTCGTGGAACACTCGGTTGGAACGAAGTTCCTTACGTAGTATATGATTATTGATTAACGTATATTATATTATTAATTAACAAACACAAATAAATGAATTACTAGCGTGTATTAAAATAAAGCGTCATTTAAAATAACATTTCTTTCATGGCAAGATAAGAATAATAAGATTGAAAAAGGGTCGTGACGCAAACACATTACTATATATATATACATATATAGTCAAAATGTTAAAAGTAAATTAATTAAAATAATCTGTGTTTTTATGACGCTATATTTTTAAAGAAACCAAAATAAATCACAACACATTATTTTGTGTAACATTATTTAATGTACGAAATATCTTTTGCACGAAAATTATTTTTGTGTAGAGTAGACTTTATTCACGGTGCTAGCGCGTCGTTGCTCGCACGCAACAGTTTTTGCTGCAGTGCAGTGACTGGAACGGCGCTCAACCGAAATCAGTGAATGAACCAATCAGAATACTTGATCTACATCACGATGTTATTATTTTTTGATGTGTTTGTATATAAGGAAAGAATTCAAGTGAGCTCTCGGGGAGTCCGATGCTGCTGGGAAGACCGGCCGTGGCGAGGGGCCGGACTCTATCCTCGCTGTATTGTCCTGTTTACAGACAAGTAGAGCGGCCTCTGCTTCGTATATTCACTTGTTAATATTAATCTCCTGTAGTTTAAATTAACCGTATGTATGCGTTAAGATTAGGGACCCTCTTCTTCACCGTAACCGGTCGGCAGCATGTTTGACTTCCTTTTGCAAAATTTTGATTTATTGTTTGAAAGTATTTTTTTTATAAAAGTAAGGGTTACGAACATCGTAAACACAGACCACCTGATGGTAAGTGGATGCTGTAGTCTATAGATATTTTCTCTCATTTTTATAAATTTTTACGTTTCATCATCATCATCGTCGTCATTACAGTCTATAACAAGTTCACTGCTGAACATAGGTCTCCTTACAAGGATGCAACAAAGTACAGTCCTAAGCTACTTGCATCCATCGATTTCTGCACCTCTCATCAGGTCGTCCCTCCATCTAGTGGAAACCACCCTACACTTCTTACCAGCCAGTCCATTGTCACTTCAGCTTACGGATCTGCTGCATAGGTCTTGGTTACTCTGATTCTACTGCGGATATCCTAATTTTTATTTAAAAATTATGTAATTTTAGATCCATCGTCACCCCTGAGGATTAAGGCAAACATTGTTACTAGTTAAAAGGTATCTCCGGTTCTCTTGACTCACCATAAATGTAACATAGCAGCATAAGCCTGCTATTTTAACCCTGTTATTATATGCGCACGTAATCCTTTACTAGTAGAAGCTACTAATTCAGCTTGCACCAATAATACAATATAGCGTCGCTCTATCACGTTTTGCACCCTGACAATTATATTGCCCATTTTGATAAACTACTTTTAGCTCAGAAAATTTTATTTTTGCAAGCCATAATAATTGTGTCTCATGCGCCTTTTCACTGAGCCATAATAATTATTGGTTTAGTGGTAAAGAGCTCGCTATAAAATTTTAAATGACGTGAATAAACTGCCTTCTATATCTGCCGGTAACTGAAATAGACTTACATCCTCTTTGGACGCTAAAACAATGTCGTGAGGAAGCTTTCATATCTGAGCCATTAAAAATATTTCACAGACGTGAAGTCCGTAGTTCGTGTAAACGGATTGACTCTTTACTACTCTATAATTTTCTCAGAAATAAGAGATCTGCACCCAGCAGTGGGGAATAATAGCAGTTTGATTACTTTTACTTTAAAGTATATTTAAATAACTGTCGACCGTGCTGCGTGCTGCTGCCGTCGACGGATGGTTAACAAGGGCGGGGTCGCGTAACGAAATCATTGATTCTTTTGTTATGCCTGACTATTACGTATAACACCTCATTTTACTTCTTTTTTTATAGGATAAGGGTGACAAACGAGCACACAGTTCACCTGATGGTAAGTGGTTGCTGCGGCCCATAGACATATACATCTATCCTCTATTACTAATCAAAGTGTAGATGCGTTGTCACCCGTGAGGACTTACACACACATATGATTACATATGATTACAGATGGAATGCCTCATTTCCAGTAAAAAAGGCCTCCGGCCACCTGCACTCACCAAGCGAAACGCAGAGGTAAACCTCTACTTCACGCTGTTATTCTGTGAGGTCGTGGTACCCGGTCGTGGTACACCCGGTTCGAGCCGGCCCATCCGGTGTGACAGCAAAAGCTGCCGCGTGGCTCTACCACTGTTAAAAACTTACTTGACCTGGGTGAAGTCTACTGTTTTATGGGCTAATAACATTGTAATAATACAGGAGCAATTTCATTATTTACAGTATTTGATGACTGTATTTTAGAGGTTACACAAACATACAATAATATATTATTTAATTTATTCTTAAAAAAAAAACGTCACGACCACAGTAGGATTTTATCCTGTATCATGGAATTGGTTTACAAATATAAATTGAACAAGGGCACTCATTCAAACTCGGATCAATTTACAGATCATACAAACACTTGTTCCGTGAGGGAATTGAACCCGCTACGGAGCCGTTGCCATGTTATAAATTATTTTACGGGTCTGGTAGTTTTGTGATATTTCCCATGTCTCCTATACTAAATTTCACAAACAATACATCTGAGAGTTGAGTTGAGTTAGAATGAGTACATTGTAAATATACACTTACAAACATACACTTTTTCCTTATTCCTTTTTTATATTTTTTTACCCATCTCCTGTTTTTTTATTTCACTCTCTTGTTGCTTTTTACGACACACACGGCATGATATGGAGTAGTGGATATTCTTACACCGCCTCTATACTGTCATTGTTCGCTTTGTTTTCGTACAAAAATACAAATAATGTTGTAGAACAATGCATAATTTCGGTAAGTATAAGCTGTCGTAACAAAGAGTTTAAAGCATTTAAATTGTACCAACTATAGTACTCCTTACAGCATCCTGAATATATTTTCAGATGAAATAGACCTTTTAATTAATTTCACTTACGCAATATATTATTTTTCTTCAGATATACAGATATCTTGTCGATTGTCGAAGGAATATTCTTCACAGCCGAGCAGGTTATAAATCACCGCTTGAAATTTCAATCAGCAATCAGTGGTACCAGAGGGAATCGAAATCGATTTGTTCGTACTATGAAATTTAAAAGCAAGCGTTTATCCCCTGAGGATAGCTCCAAGAATATAACGCAATCTTCTACTTAAAAAAAATGCTCTTTAAAATGTTGAGAAAATTTATTGTTTTATTTTACTTTAATAATATTCTATTCATTTGAGAGCGATAACTAATTATTTTAACATTTTTTTATATAGGATAGAGTGACAAGCGAGCACACAGTCCACCTGATGGTAAGTGGTTGCTGTGGCCCATAGACATCTACATCTATCCTCGTTTGCGAATTAAAATGCAGATGCGTTGTCACCCGTGAGGATTAAGATGGTATGCCTATTTTCCAGTAAAAAGGGTCTGTACATTATTATATACTATAATGTATAAGTTTGTATATAATTTTAGTGCATTTTATGAAAGAACAGTGGCGCTCGCCGTTAACATTACAGTATGCGTGCAACCTGGGCTCGGTCTTCGCCGGAACGGATGTATGTTTGCCCGGGCTATTCTTTAGCATAACTATACGGATTGTGACACTTTACGAACAGATAGAGAGTAATTTCAGAAAGGATCTAGACTATATTTTATCCGAAAAGCTTTAAGACTTTTTTTGAAAAAACGAAAAATTGTTAATGTAAAAGATCTTACGGTGCGTACACATTATAAAAAATAACATGTTATAAAGCGTTGTTATATAACACGTTTCAGTAATGTGCATTACGTGACACAAATGTTATATAACTCGAACGGTAAAACGACATACGACAATGTCATACGACAATGTCATATAACATTGTTATATTGCATTGTTATTCTAATGTGTACAGTATTGTTATATGTTGCAATGCTGAAAAACAATGTTGCATAATGTGGAAATGTTATAAAACAAAAGTTATACAACATGTAACTTGATCTGTACGCACCCTTATACATACATACATAGACCCCATTCAGGCAAAGCCGGGTCAGGTCGCTAGTAGACGCATTTTTCTTAAATTTATAATACGTGGGACCCTTTTTCTGCCTCTCTGAGACTGGTAAGCATTACTATGTTCCAGTCTGAAGAGTACTGAGAGCCAGCATTACAGGCATTCCATATCGATCCTAAGAGGCCTTTGTTTGTAATTGGTCTTTAGTAGCCACATAACATAGGTAGATTTTAAGCTGGTTGCTCACTTCAATTTTTAATTAAAAATTGTTAAAATTTAACGCATTTAACATAAACACGTAATTAATTCAGTGTTATCATTAGTTTAACTCGGAATTACAGAAACGCAAATAAACATTCATTAGTGTTTTAAATATGTGAAATTGTCTCATAAACATTACTTATCTAAAACGGTATAGTAATAAATATGGACAACATTTCCAACTGTAAAGAACTAGTATCAGTACTTGAACAATGTTTCTACGAGTGCAACTGACGTTTAATTTGTTTTTAATATTCTGTTTTTTTAAAGTTACAACACCATTAAATAGGCGAGTATACGAAGGTGAGACTATACCTCACGATTATCATACTTACTTAGTTAAGCTGGAATTCCACAGGAGCGCTCCTTCTCTTGGTGAATGCAGTGGATCTTTTATAAGTAATTATTGGCTATTAACATCTGCACATTGTATTGAAACAGATCTCCTCAGAGTAGATGTCTTCTATGCTACAAAACAAGGCTTGAAAATAATCGCCCAAATAGAGAAACGTGATGTTTGGCCACATCCGGATTACGTATTAAATAAAAATTCTATAGGAAATAAAGAAAAAGACATAGCCCTTATGTATTTAAGAGAATCAATTAATTTTAACACATATAATATTAATCCTATTAAATTAGCCACAAACTACCCTGAAGTTGGTGATTTAGGAATTATCGCTGGCTATGGAGACGCAGAAGTTTACTCAGATGCACCTAGAGAAGGAACGGTTGTGATAACAAAATGTCCCTTCTTTCAGAGTACGAATTTAATCTGTTCTAATGGTCGAGTGAGAGCAGGATCAGGGGATTCAGGAGGACCACTGATTTACAAAGGGAACTTAATTGGTGTAACATCTGCAGGATGCAAGGATCCACATATAAATAGGATGTGTTTAACTATATATACTAGTGTAGCTGCAAATTTCGACTGGATACGAAAGATAACTAATGAGATACTTTGACGCAAAAGGGACGTTTTGTGTGACATTTCACTGCCTTTATCGTTTTATTTAACACAGAATTAGAAATAAAATATTATTTTTGCTTGTAATTTCTTTTTTAAACTTGTTTGTCAATTCCCATGGGAAAATATTTTTTTTACTAGGGGATTATCTGATAAAAGTTATTCATAGGATAAAATACAAATTTAAATTTCACTTGTTTGCACAAAAGTTTTTTCATTTTAAAAAGGCATATTGCGTTCCGGAAAAAATCTGGTGGTAGCTGATTCCATAAAGAAGTCGTGCGAAAAAGAAAACTTCGGATGAATCGCGCAGTGGTGGACCGACAAGCACACAGATGGTTTAGATGGTATCGCGAACTCCACAGTCCACCTGATGGTAAGTGGTTGCTGTGGCCCATAGACATCTACATCTATCCTCGTTTGCAAATTAAAATGCAGATGCGTTGTCAGCCACGAGGACTAAGATAGAATGCCTCTTTTCCAGTAAAAAGGGTCTCTAGTTCTCTACACTCACCATACGAAACACAGCAGCATTAAGCTGCTATTTTACGCTGGTATTCTGTGTGAGCGTGGTTCTTTTTCGGTTGAACCGACTAATTCCTGCTACAGCTATACTAGTAATATAGCTGCAGCATGGCTCTACCACGTCAAGTGGGGTCACACTTTTATAATAAGCGGTCTTCCAAGGTATAAACAATTTGTGATATAATTACACTTCATTAAGGAATTCTTCGCTTTACTTCATTTTTTGTGCCCACAAAGACGAAGCAGCGTTCACCGAGATCGTATCAGGAAACACAAAGTTGATTGAGAGGTCATTTGTACTGCAAAATACTAAGTAATATGTTTTCACGATATGTAGCTGTCACGCTTTTCACGAACAATCCAGTTAGACAACCGAGATAGACAAATGCATCTCAGACTGATGTTTTTAATGAAAACATTATAAAATCTTCATCAATCAATAATTTTATAATGATTAATGGATACAATTATCTTCGCGTAATCTTTCGTTTCTTCCTCCAAAACTGAACTGAGTTTAAATTTTTTTACAAGAACGATATAAAAATGCTATTTTTTTTTTATGTTGCTTAAATTTGTTTTCTGAATGTTTAGTAATGACGATATAACTGTAGTATTTTAGTAATTTTATAGATTAAAAAAGATTCTTAAAATATTTTTCATTAGGAAAAAAAGCAATACTTAGGAACATGGTATTGATAGTTATTATTTAGATACAAAAGAAAGGAATACGTTTGTATGGACTTGTGTGTCGCCCGGATATCCTCTAACAATTTTTTTTTTTATAGGATAAGGGTGACAAACGAGCACACAGTCCACCTGATGATAAGTGGTTGCTGCGGCCCATAGACATCTACATCTATCCTCTATTACAAATCAAAATGTAGATGCGTTGTCACCCGTGAGGACTAAGATGGAATGCCTCAATTCCAGTAAAAAGGGCCTCCGGCCACCTGCACTCACCAAGCGAAACGCAGAGGTAAACCTCTACTTCACGCTGGTTTTCTGTGAGGTCGTGGTACCACCCCGGTTCGAGCCGGCCCATCCGTGCGACAGCAAAAGCTGCCGCGTGGCTCTACCACTGTTAGAAGCTAGTAAAAGTAAGACTGATATGATAGGTATTATTCTGCACGTTAAACCCTAGCGGCAGCTGACCGAAAATAATCTTACTAGACTCATCCATAAACACCTAAGAGTAAAGTGAATTTGTTAACCATTGTATTATAATATACGTGGATATGTCGTCATTCATTCTCTAGTTCAGATAATCATTCATTCATTACAGCTTTTTTAAAGCCCACTGCTGGGCATAGGCCTCCACCAAAGGTCACTTCATAGAGGCGAAATTTGCAATAGTTGCCACGCTTGGCAGGTGGTGCCTGCCCACATGCCAAGTAGTACTGTAGTTTTTTTTATTATTATTGCGTTGATATCAGGAAGATGCTGCTGCTCCTGTTTCAGTTTTCTTCTATCATCTACTACGACACCTACTTGGCACAGCCAAAAATTTAGTGATAAAGCGTTCACATATAAAAGTTATGAGTCCAAATCTAAGAATTGACTTCTAATATTAAATGAATTATTAATGACTTAGCTATAATAAGTTATCTATCTCATAATTTTAACGTGGTATTCGTCTCCTGCTTTGTTACGGATGCAGCACTAATGGGTCGGCTCAACCTGGGAAGGGCTACGATCCCACAGAACACCAGCGTATAATAGCAGCTTAATGTGGCTGTATTTTGTATAGTGAGTGTAGAGAACCAGAGACCCTTTTTACTAGTAATGAGGCATCATCTTAGTCCTCAGGGTCGACAACGCATCCTTATTGTGATTATTAATCGAGGATAGATGTGGATGTCTATGGGTCACAGCATCCACTTACCATCAGGTGGACAGTGTGCTCGTTTGTCACACTTATTCTAAAAAAAGTTGTATATCATGAATAGACAAATCATCATCATGATCATAATCGCAATAAAGATTACACAATTTTCAACTCTTAAAATAAATAAGATGTTTTGCAATTATGTTCCTTTTTCCAGAATTGATGTGATTAAAAAAACCCACTTACTATTAATATATGTAATATACATTAAACATGTCTTCAGGAAACGCTTAAGATTTATAGTCCACAACAATCGACTTAGTTTTTATACAAAGAATTACGTACAATGATTTAATACTCGTAATCCGAACAATCACTTAATTACTTGCAAGTTGCGTCGTACATAAGGAAATACGTGCTTGATACTTTATTAAGTTTTATGCTGAAATATTTTTTGTGTTATATGTACAGTAGTATAATGATAAAAGTTTTGGACTTCATAAGTATTTCAACGTTATAGTTTTGATTTTATGTTGAATAAAAAAAAAGTTGAATGTAAATTTAAAAAAAAACTATTTACTTATTGGCCTACGAGTACTACTTGCTTACTCTACAAAATAGTAAGTACATTATATTGTTGAAATAATAATTATTAAAAGATATTGTGAATATTTAAGATATATTCTTTAATACTCACAAATATGTATATAAAATTAAATTTAATACAAAACTATACAAACATTTTCCTAAATAAACTCCTCAAATAACGGATTTGGTACGTTTTATTATAAGGGATATCATGGCTAAAGAATATCGTCGAAAGGTGAGTGTCCTATAAATTAGGAAAAAATAAGGTGATTGAAGGTGGAGATATATTACTAAATCTCTTCAAACTTCATATTATACAGGTTGGTAATGGGTAGCGATAATACCGACGCTAGAGTAAAGTAGAGTAGAGGCTTTTCGTTCAGCAACCCGCATATAGAGCCCGGTGATTACGGGAAAATGTTCTAAGAAATACTTGCTACTAGTCCCATTCTTAGACGGGTTAGCATTCGGATAAAATGCTGGTGATGGCAATAATGATGACTTTATCGTCATTAGATAGTACATAGCTTTACTATACAGTTTGTACTGTTTGTTTTATTATAACAGTATGATAGCTGTTATTCGAGTTCATAATATGGAAGTGCTGTATTCGAAATGAATATGAAGCAGGTTTTGTTTAGTTCAAGAAGGGAATCACGTCTTGTGTTCGAGCTTCATTACTGTTTTTACTGCATTTACTGTTGCTTCAAATATAGCATTATCAAACCTGATATATGATAATATGTTTTATGAAATATGTAGTTTATTCTTATATCATATGAGCCTTTATATCAGCCAGTTCAAAAAAGTGTTGAATTGCTATAAAAGGAAAATTCCCAATCAATAAAAAAAAATTAAATAAAAAAAGTAAAATACAGAAATCGATTTCGATCGATTTCTATTTGTAAATCTAAACTTGAATAGACGAGTGAACAACCAGTGCGTGTTGCCAGTGATGGGATATGGATCTGGGACGTGGTTCTTCACAGCTGGCCGATAAGGATGCTCAATGTCACACAGTGAGCTATGCTCGAAGTTCCTGTGTGCAATGTACTTAGTAATAAATATATCCACAGTACAATCGTACGTTGTAGACCCACGAAGCAGCTATATTATGATTGTAGTAAGAATGGGTTGGCTCGATCGGGTTAGGACGACGCTCTCACGTGATACCAGCGTAAAATAGTAGCTTAATGCTGCTGTGTTTCGTATAGTGAGTGTAGAGAACCGGAAACCATTTTTACCGGAAAAGAGGCATTTTATCTATATATTTAGAAAAAAGGGGGTAACATTGCATCTATTTTGATTCTTAATCGAGGATAAATGTAGATGTCTATGGGCCACAACATTCACTGACCATCATATGGACTGTGTGCTCGTTTGTCACCCATATTCTGTAGAAAAAAATCGGTAACGTTTTTTCTGGTAATCATCAAGAGTGAACGTATTGCAATTTAATTCTCAATAAAAAATCCGCAGTAGAACCTGGGTAAGCGAGAGCGTAACGGATCAGTAAACTAAAGTGGTAATGAGCTGGTCATATAGTTAGAATAACCGATAACCGATGGGAAACAAAGATCTTCAAGTGGTAGTCTCGTAAAGTTTAGGGAGGTTCCCCACTAGGTGAAGTGATGACCTGTAGACATATGGGAAGTCTATGGTTGCTGATGAGTAAGGACTGCGCTTTGTGACGTTCCTTGGGAGAGGCATATTTTCATTAGTGGACTTGTGATAGGTTGTTATAATGATTATAGTAATAAGGATAAAAGTCATCTTTAAGGTCACATTTATTACATTTATTATTATTATTTTTTTTGTAATTTACATGGTAGTATTTTAAACAACCGATAACTATTTTCGTTATCTATATCGTATTAGAAATATTATTTAATCATGTTAAAAATGGTTTTTACCATTTTTAACATGATTAAATAATATTTCTAATACTTCAACGAGCTTCTGCTCGTTGCAGCCACAATGTAGTTGTAGCACAAATGGGTCTGCTCGACTGGAGAAGGATCATGTTCTCACAGAACACCAGCGTGAAATAGTAGCTTAATGCTGAGTAAGAAACCGAAAGCCCTTTTTACTGGAATCGAGGAATTGTATCGTAGTCCTCAAGGGTGATAATGGATCTGAATATTGATTTTAAGTCCAGAATGGATGTATATGTCAATGAAACACTGCATCTATTCTACAGATTCCTTTTTACTCTCGATTACAATCGTTAGACTCGTTAAAAATATCTCAGAAAGATTGTTGCGAATGATATCAAAGGCAAAGCAAAGTTTTCTCACCGAGAATGCTTACATTGCGCGAATGAGATGAAATCTGAGTCAAAAACGACTTTCAACACTCTCATAACAGTAATACAGTTTATTTAATGTAGATATGCCGTGATTATACAATGCTCTTTAATGGTCTCCACGTTTCGTTTGTTATGCTTTGTGGTTGACAAGAATATTTTCACATTCAACATTCATTCTTCGAGAGGCTAACAGACGCGGATATTTTGTTTTTCGTTGCATCACAAGCACAAATCTAAAATGTATATTAAAAATACTTTCATTGTCTTTGTGTTTATCAATTTTTTGGAATTTATCTCTTCAAGTGGTAAGTCAGATTTTTATATCTACTAAAACGTTATGTTAATGATACATCTTTATATTTTTTTAAATAAAAGTTAGATTAGGATTACATTAGGATTTGCTGTATCGTGGAGGCCGTTTACATGTATGTATAGATGAATATGCACAAGTATAAAGTGGTTGCTCAGATGGTTAGCGCTCGCTGTAAATTTCACAGTACGCGAGCAACCCGGGTTCAATCCTCGCCGGCACCGATGAAATTGTTAATGGTAATGGCAAGAGAAGAAATAGAAATTATTTATCATTACTTTCGCAAAACCGTAAACAAGCTGACAATAGCACATTCTAACTAGAAGAGCGTTCATTGATCTGTGCAATCGACATAGTGGGGAATAAGCACGCGAAAGCGTGCGCGATGACGCCGTCGCGAATAATCTAAGCCGGTGAGATGGCCTATGTCGCAAGTAGTGGTACCATAGATCCGTAAGGTATTGTGAAGTCTGGGGGCATCGATTACTCCTCTTAGAATTTTGAGTGTCATATCCTATATACTTGTATTACACACGAAGAGAAAACTTTGTACCTTTTTTTAATCATATTGTGTGCACGGAGGCGCGTGAGATTTGGCAGTGGAAGCTGTGAAATATAGAAATCTATATTTATCATCAAGTAAGAATCAAATTGCTGATCTGTAGTCATAACCACTGAGTACTTAAATGGAATGCCTCGTTACAAGTAAAAAAGGACTCTGGTTCTCCTCACTCACCATACTAAGCCCAGCAGCGTTAAGCTGCTATTTTACGATGGTATTTTGTGAAGGCGTAATCCTATCACACTCAACCACATCTTGCAATCTTGCTATCTTATATCTGCAGCGTGGTTCTCATAAATATAAACATATTTAAAGTTTATATGGACAATGAGTGCAGAGAGCTAAAATTTATTATAACTTTTATCTTTTTTTAAAATAAATAATAATTGGCTGGTACCTGGTACCTGGCGCTTTGCTGCCATAGATACGGTCGCCTTCCTCTACTGGCTATGGTTTGGTGATCTCATTGGGAATACTGAGGGTTTTGTTTGTACAATACAGGATCAGGTTATTATGATCAAAAATTATCAGAGAAACATCTTAAAGGATGGCGCCGTCAATGTCTGTCGGGCTTGTCGCCATTCCGGTGAGTCACTAAGGTAGGTCGTCTTCGGTTGTTCGGCGGTTTCTAGCTCTGAGTAGTTGCACAAACATAATCTAGCAGCCAGAATTCTACATCAGGAGCTCGCTCTGAAATACGGTCTCGTGAATCGATAACTGCATTATTATAAGTACTTGCCGGAAGCCGTGCTCGATAATGACCACGCCAAGCTCTACTCAGACCGGGCCATCATCACAAGCAGGACTATTCTTATGAATAAGCCTGATATTATGCTGATGGACCAGGCGCAGTGAAAGATATTTTTGTTCAACATCCGTATGACGATAACCTCGTAAAAGCCTAAACAGATAGGCAAACAAAATATCTGGACCTGATTCACAAGATGACTGAATGGGGGTGGTTTGCCGATCGAAATTATTCTTCTACTTAGTCGTTTTTGCAAACGCGCTAATCCCGATCAGCCTCTCGGGTCATGTGACGCGACTGGGACTCCGTGATGGGCCACTCCGTGCTCAAATGCAGAAGGCGGTTCTTTCCCTTTCTCTATAACCCTCGACCGTTTGGTCTGCCCTACTGAGGGTTTCCATCTAGTTCTGTTTTATTTATTATTTATTTATTTATTGAACTATGTGGTAGAGTGCGTAAATTAATTTTTATATTTAAAACACTGAGACATGTTGCTAATAGAGAAGTCCTAAAATTGGCTTATTATGCCTTGTGCCAATCTTTATTGACATACGGATTTGAAGTCTGGGGCGGAGCCGCCAAAACACATGTTATTGAACGAGAACGTGTGCAAAGGTCACTTTTAAAAGTTATACATTTTAAACCTTACCTATATCCAACTTTAGATCTGTATAAAATTAGCGAAGTTCTTACAGTTCGACAGTTATTCGTACTCCATATAGTCTTAAGGCAACACACAATTACAAAAGTAACTCAAAAAGAACATCGCCGTAATCATGTTGTAGCTCGATCAGTGCCATGCAACACGTCTTTTGCAAGGAAATTCTTCACGTTTTTGGGACCGTATTTGTATAATAAATTACACCAAAAATTGTCTATTTATGAAGTCAACAAATGGTCATGTAAAAATAGACTCGTGGGATATCTTCAGACTCTATCAAACACTATACTATCTTCAGACTCTATCAAACAAACACGAAACTGAACAATTACTCCAAATAATATCATAAATACACACAAACATAAACACAGATATACTAACAGTCACACACTCATATACAAACGTACATAATTACATAGTTTTTATTTTATTTATTTCTATATAGCCAAACTGTTAATTCGCTCTATATAATATATTTTCTAAACATAACATAAGTTATCTCTGTATATTATACTAAGTGCCTAGTAAATTCGGGGGAGGGGGGGGGGGCTTTGAACCTACACGGGCTCCAGTCTCCCACGAATGATATAATATTGTTAAATAGAGATGTAACACTAATGTATGCAATGTCCATGTCGTTTGTGGTGAGAAATAAAGAAATTATTATTATATTATTTATTGAACTAATTTTATGCATATTTATAATTTTCATACATATATTTATACTACTCAACCAGATGGGAAAACTATATAAATACCCCAAAATAATAATACTCATTTATTTCAGGCTTTTTCCACTCATTTCAATTCAAGGAGCGATGAATTTTGTGTGAATACACACGTTCCTTTTTCAAGACTGTGGAGTCTATATCAAGGCAAAAAAAAGCTTTTATTTTATATTTAATATGAGATATTTATGTTTTATATATTAATGTGCAGTTGATAATGCAATATAGATTGCTTATTATACACCTGTTGCAAAAGGAAAAATTTTCATAGGTATTGCAGAGAATTATGAAGGCAGAAAACAGAAGACCCTATTCAATGCAAACGACGAGGTCATATTAGTTATATAATACCCTTTTTACTGGTAACGAGGCATTGCATCGTAGTCCTCAGGAGTGACAACGGCTTGTACGGGAGGCTGGAAGTCGTCAAGTCTGCGCGCGAGACGATTCGTAATGACTCTCGATAACAGCACGTAGACGCGGCTCAGAAGGGAAATCGGTCTGTAGTTCCTCAAGATAGCGTTGTCGCCTTTCTTGAAGAACAAGACCACCCCACGCCTCCGGAGTTGTGCCACCATGGAGGACGAAATTAAAGAGCTTCTGAAGGACTTCAAGTACCGGTTTTCCACACGCTTTCAAAAGCTCCGCTGTAATTCGATCCTTGCCCGGGGACTTGCAGTTTTTAAGATGCTGGAGAGCCATTCTAATCTCGCTCAGACTGACGTCCGGGATATCTTCGTAATAGTGTCGGAATAGATACTATTACTCACACTTGCGTGTGGCTCTAACGATGACGTGTACAGCTGCCCATAGAACCTCTCAATCTCACCCAAAATCTCAGGTGCCTGGAAACTATGCTGCCACACTCGGTCTTCAGCTTTGACAGTTGGCTCTTTCTGGCAGACAGATCTCTGGCAAAGACTTTGGAACCTTAGCTCCGCTCGATCGCTTTTTCAATACAAGCTGTATTGAAGATGCGAAAGTCCCGCCGCATACATTTGGAGATCTGTCTGTTGAGTTGCCTGTATGCTGTCAAATCTGTTGAAGAATGTAGCTTCATCTCCCGTCTAACAGCCATGAAATTAAGAGTGTGATCGGAGAGTTTTTGTATTTTTCTGCGTCGGGTCTTGCAGAACTTAGCTCCGACCCCATGGATAGTTTCCACGAGCTTGTCATTCATATCGTCCACTTCATTGCAGTCTTCTAGGCACTGAAAACGGTTTTGTAACTCGAGCTGAAAGGTTTCGGAACTTTGGAACAGAGCACGAGAGGGACGGAGCGTTGACTTCATTAGACGAGACCTCTCCAACTTAACGTTTAGGTTCAGTGTGCCTCTAACCATTCAGGGATCGCTACCAGTTTTCACCCTCGCGATCACGGAGACATCACTGAAGAGTTGTCGTCTGGTCGTCATAATGAAATCAATCTCATTTTTTGTCGAACCGTCGGGGCTCGATCACGTCCACGTAGTAGTTTTGCATTGAAGTCTCCCATTAAAAACGTATATTGGGTTTTGGAGGAATGCATGGCTCTAGAGATATCCTCATACATTTCCTGCACCTCCACATCGGGATTTGCCGAGGTTGGTGCGTAAGCCTGTATGACCTTCAGCGAATACCGTTTGGTGATTCTGAGTATAAGGTACTGAACCCTCGTCGACACACTCTCAATCTTTACAACGTTGTTAACAAGAGACTTGTGGACGATAAATCTGACACCTCCTTGGGACAGATGGTCACCCTTCCGTGATAGAGCAAGTTGCCGGATTCAATGATTACCGTGTCCTTCCCCTCTCTTCGGAATTCGGATAATCCTATAATATACCAGCGTAACTTGTCTATCTCTTCTTCCAGCTCCACGATCATCTCGTCAGTCCTCAGGGTGTGTAAAAATGTGAGAATTAGGAGTAGACTAACCCCGGCCAAAAATTATGTTACACAATAAACAACACGATTGACGTGTAGTGGCGGTTAAGAATATCCACTACCTCATATCTTCCCGTGGGTGTCGTGTAAGGCGACAAAGGGAAACAGGTAGGACATGGGCAAGAGCATCTTCCTGATAACAGCAAAAGTACAACAAAAAAACTGCTGTTGCCAACCCTCTCGCCAAGCGTGGCAACTATGGAAAATACCCCCATTATGAATGTAACAAAGAGACGGCCCCCAGTCCCCGGTGGCTCCGCTATTCCTGGCTACGGTGGCGACCATGGTAACGGCGGGGCACGGGGTGCTAAGAATCTCCGGTGGAGGTTCAGTTGCCACCTAAGATGACTCGACCTAGCAACATACAACGCACGCACCCTGAGGACTGACGAGAAGATCGTGGAGCTGGAAGAAGAGAGAGACAAGTTACGCTGGTATATTATAGGATTATCCGAAATCCGAAGAGAGGGGAAGGACACGGTAATCATTGAATCCGGCAACTTGCTCTATCACGGAAGGGTGACCATCTGTCCCAAGGAGGTGTCAGATTTATCGTCCACAAGTCTCTTGTTAACAACGTTGTAAAGATTGAGAGTGTGTCGACGAGGGTTCAGTACCTTATACTCAGAATCACCAAACGGTATTCGCTGAAGGTCATACAGGCTTACGCACCAACCTCGGCAAATCCCGATGTGGAGGTGCAGGAAATGTATGAGGATATCTCTAGAGCCATGCATTCCTCCAAAACCCAATATACGTTTTTAATGGGAGACTTCAATGCAAAACTACTACGTGGACGTGATCGAGCCCCGACGGTTCGACAAAAAATGAGATTGATTTCATTATGACGACCAGACGACAACTCTTCAGTGATGTCTCCGTGATCGCGAGGGTGAAAACTGGTAGCGATCCCTGAATGGTTAGAGGCACACTGAACCTAAACGTTAAGTTGGAGAGGTCTCGTCTAATGAAGTCAACGCTCCGTCCCTCTCGTGCTCTGTTCCAAAGTTCCGAAACCTTTCAGCTCGAGTTACAAAACCGTTTTCAGTGCCTAGAAGACTGCAATGAAGTGGACGATATGAATGACAAGCTCGTGGAAACTATCCATGGGGTCGGAGCTAAGTTCTGCAAGACCCGACGCAGAAGAATACAAAAACTCTCCGATCACACTCTTAATTTCATGGCTGTTAGACGGGAGATGAAGCTACATTCTTCAACAGATTTGACAGCATACAGGCAACTCAACAGACAGATCTCCAAATGTATGCGGCGGGACTTTCGCATCTTCAATACAGCTTGTATTGAAAAAGCGATCGAGCGGAACTAAGGCTCCAAAGTCTTTGCCAGAGATCTGTCTGCCAGAAAGAGCCAACTGTCAAAGCTGAAGACCGAGTGTGGCAGCATAGTTTCCAGGCACCTGAGATTTTGGGTGAGAATGAGAGGTTCTATGGGCAGCTGTACACGTCATCGTTAGAGCCACACGCAAGTGTGAGTAACGATCAAAGAGCGAGTCTATTCCGACACTATTACGAAGATATCCCGGACGTCAGTCTGAGCGAGATTAGAATGGCTCTCCAGCATCTTAAAAACTGCAAGTCCCCGGGCAAGGATCGAATTACAGCGGAGCTTTTGAAAGCGTGTGGAAAACCGGTACTTGAAGTCCTTCAGAAGCTCTTTAATTTCGTCCTCCATGGTGGCACAACTCCGGAGGCGTGGGGTGGTCTTGTTCTTCAAGAAAGGCGACAACGCTATCTTGAGGAACTACAGACCGATTTCCCTTCTGAGCCGCGTCTACGTGCTGTTTTCGAGAGTCATTACGAATCGTCTCGCGCGCAGACTTGACGACTTCCAGCCTCCCGTACAAGCCGTTGTCACTCCTGAGGACTCGATGCAATGCCTCGTTACCAGTAAAAAGGGTATTATATAACTAATATGACCTCGTCGTTTGCATTGAATAGGGTCTTCTGTTTTCTGCCTTCATAATTCTCTGCAATACCTATGAAAATTTTTCCTTTTGCAACAGGTGTATAATAAGCAATCTATATTGCATTATCAACTGCACATTAATATATAAAACATAAATAACTCATATTAAATATAAAATAAAAGCTTTTTTTTGCCTTGATATAGACTCCACAGTCTTGAAAAAGGAACGTGTGTATTCACACAAAATTCATCGCTCCTTGAATTGAAATGAGTGGAAAAAGCCTGAAATAAATGAGTATTATTATTTTGGGGTATTTATATAGTTTTCCCATCTGGTTGAGTAGTATAAATATATGTATGAAAATTATAAATATGCATAAAATTAGTTCAATAAATAATATAATAATAATTTATTTATTTCTCACCACAAACGACATGGACATTGCATACATTAGTGTTACATCTCTATTTAACAATATTATATCATTCGTGGGAGACTGGAGCCCGTGTAGGTTCAAAGCCTCCCCCCCCCTCCCCCGAATTTACTAGGCACTTAGTATAATATACAGAGATAACTTATGTTATGTTTAGAAAATATATTATATAGAGCGAATTAACAGTTTGGCTATATAGAAATAAATAAAAAAAAAACTATGTAATTATGTACGTATGTATATGAGTGTGTGACTGTTAGTATATCTGTGTTTATGTTTGTGTGTATTTATGATATTATTTGGAGTAATTGTTCAGTTTCGTGTTTGTTTGATAGAGTCTGAAGATAGTATAGTGTTTGATAGAGTCTGAAGATATCCCACGAGTCTATTTTTACATGACCATTTGTTGACTTCATAAATAGACAATTTTTGGTGTAATTTATTATACAAATACGGTCCCAAAAACGTGAAGAATTTCCTTGCAAAAGACGTGTTGCATGGCACTGATCGAGCTACAACATGATTACGGCGATGTTCTTTTTGAGTTACTTTTGTAATTGTGTGTTGCCTTAAGACTATATGGAGTACGAATAACTGTCGAACTGTAAGAACTTCGCTAATTTTATACAGATCTAAAGTTGGATATAGGTAAGGTTTAAAATGTATAACTTTTAAAAGTGACCTTTGCACACGTTCTCGTTCAATAACATGTGTTTTGGCGGCTCCGCCCCAGACTTCAAATCCGTATGTCAATAAAGATTGGCACAAGGCATAATAAGCCAATTTTAGGACTTCTCTATTAGCAACATGTCTCAGTGTTTTAAATATAAAAATTAATTTACGCACTCTACCACATAGTTCAATAAATAAATAAATAATAAATAAAACAGAACTAGATGGAAACCCTCAGTAGGGCAGACCAAACGGTCGAGGGTTATAGAGAAAGGGAAAGAACCGCCTTCTGCATTTGAGCACGGAGTGGCCCATCACGGAGTCCCAGTCGCGTCACATGACCCGAGAGGCAGATATAGCCAATAGGCAGTTATAAGATAATAGTAATAATTCGCTATCAGAAAGGGTTTCTGTCACTGACGTTGAGTATATGCATTTTTCGATAAATTTGCCTTCAATCTTTCAAAGGTGGGAACTTTATAGAGATATAATTATTATGTTGTTATATAAAACATCATGGAGGACAGACAGTCTGCAGCCCCGCAATGAAGGGACCCGACTTGGGCAATGCTACTTAGGTTGTGAGTCAAACCAAAACGCAAAGAGCGCCAATAGCGACCAGCCAAACAACCATCGCAGAGACGCAATGCTGCTTGAATGCAACAAGCATCAATACGACTATCGTCGGGCTTACACCATCCCAAGGTCCCCCATACAGTCCCAGCAGACAGCACCACCCGCAAAATACCACCAACGTGTCATAGTAACACGCCACTAAAACGTCAGTAGCCAAAACTCCACGTATCATAGCGCTATTGTACTAAGACATGTAGTTGAGTATGCTTGCTGCACTTAAAAGTTCTACCAAACACACTTACCTTAATCCGAAAGATAGCCGACGTATCATAACGCTATGCGCTAGGACACCGCCCACAAACGGTAGGGGTGTGCGATGTCCACGGGCAAATTGTATTGTTACAACAAACCCGCTTACCACCGACATTAAGATGATATGTCTAGGACACATCGATTAACCACCAACGTATCATAGTAGCACGGTACTAAGACGTCATTAGCCAAAACTCCATGTATCATAGCGCTATTGCACTAAGACATGGAGTTGAGTATGCTTGCTGCACTTAAAAGTTCTACCAAACACACTTACCTTAATCCGAAAGATAGCCGACGTATCATAACGCTATGCGCTAGGACACCGCCCACAAACGGTAGGGGTGTGCGATGTCCACGGGCAAATTGTATTGTTACAACAAACCCGCTTACCACCGACATTAAGATGATATGTCTAGGACACATCGATTAACCACCAACGTATCATAGTAGCACGGTACTAAGACGTCATTAGCCAAAACTCCATGTATCATAGCGCTATTGCACTAAGACATGGAGTTGAGTATGCTTGCTGCACTTAAAAGTACTACCAAACACACTCACCCTAATCCGAAAGATAGCCGACGTATCATAACGCTATGCGCTAAGACGCCGCCCACAAACGGTAGGCGTGTGCGATGTCCACGGGCAAGTTGTGGCTACAACAAACCCGCTTACCACCGACACTAAGATGATATGTCTAGGACACATCGGTTAGCGAGTCCAAGCTTACCTCGGTCTCGGACGCTGTGAAGCAATGTACACGCCATTATAATAATCCTTTTCAAGTCCCATTTCTTTCAATATAATGTTTTTACATATATGAGACCTTCCACATATTTGCTTTATTTCATAGACCATACTACTGTATGTCTTATTCATATGGGACTTCAAGTCATAACTCTGCTATCATAATGCATCATGGAAACCTTCTATATTAATGCTTTGGTTCGTTAGACCTTACTATGATAAGTCCCTAATATAGGACTAGTCATTGTGCAACCTTAGTACTAGCAGTCGATCAGCCGACCACCCCATATATATATGTACAACCTTGGGTATGCGTCTCCAACAACGCTCCCATATAAAGGAACATTACAAGAACACGTTCATCAACTTTTTCTATTATATTACAAATGTTATTTATCTTTATTATTACAATATAATCGACTTGTATTTATTTTATTTAATACATTTTGAATATTTTAAGCTATAATATTCAATATTCCAAATGAATATATTTGAACTTTATGCTTATTATTTGCATTTTAATTGTTTAAAATGTAATTTCTATGACATTTTTAAATGTCTTTATAATGAATTTCATTATTATTTATTAATAATAATTATGGGGCGTCACAGTAGCAACTGGATGTGTATAACTGAAGACCGGGCTAAGTGGCGCGCCTTAGGAGAGGCCTGTGTTTAGCAGTGGACTGTCGCAGTCTTTTTTTAATAGTTAAGGGTGACAAGCGAGCACACAGTCCACCTGATAGTAAGTGACATCTATATCTACAATCTCATTTGCGAACCAAAATGCAGATGCGTTGTTAGCCACAAGGACTAAGATAGAATGCCTCTTTTCCAGTAAAAAGGGTCTCCGGTTCTCTACACTCACCATACGAAACACAGCAGCATTAAGCTGCTATTTTACGCAGGTATTCTAAAAGAGCGTGGTCCTTCCCCGACCTCTAGAAAAATTGTAATTTGTGCGCGTATATTAAAGAGTGTCTGAATGTGATTGTGGGGATGTTGTTGGATGTATATGTATGGAGTGTATGTGAAGAAAGTATAAGTTAGTAATAAATGACGGAAACATTAATAATTCATTAAAATTACAGTATTAGTAAACTAGAAATGGTAATAACATTTTGTCCTATACTTTAAGTAAGCTTTTGTTATATGATTATGCTTTATTGGTTTCTCGAAAATGCCTCTAACGATTTCGTTAAAATTTGTAATGATGTAAATGTTTTATCTGAGAAAGTTGTCCATCAGAAACTCAGTCGACCAGGCACTATACTACTGACTAACTAATCTGTTAAGAGAATGAATAGATATGGCGCCGTATTTGTAATTAAATGAAAGAAAACTTCATCAATTATTTTAATAAAAATTGGCAGAATTTACTTAAGTATTTTTAATGTATCCTTCTTTTATATATTAAAGCATTAAATCTAGAACTTTAAAAGTCGTTCAAAACACGCTCTTCTTAAATGAACATTCTTTCTTTGGTTACTTTATGCAATGATTTTCGCAAATAATTCCTTTTAAAATATTCGTATACCTAAAACAAGACTGATACCACAAAGATATTTCTTTGGTATAAGAAATGAAATAAGATATCTATTGAAACAACATAATCTCCAAGAAAAACTTATCTTCTTTCTCGTAATTCACGAGAAAATACGTTTCCATCTGAAACTTTCAATCTTTGTCAGATCTTGGAAATGTTAGCTTGAAAAAGCTATTAATAATCGTATTTCTGCAGAGACTTTGTACATACATTTGTTTTGTTTGTTTTACAATCTCTCATGTTATTTTGGAAGTAATGAACATTAACATTATTTGTAATTGCTTGGTTTAAATAATTAAAAATATTTTATAACATGTTAATTTTAAATATATAATTTACTTATTATGTAGTCTGAAAAGTTTCCGACCTAACAAAGATACGAGACATTTTTTCTTAAAATTTATTTTTATTTTTCTACATATAGTCTCCTTCTTACTCTACACACTTCTCCGAGCGATGCTCTCTAACCCGTCCAAATAGTACTTACTTGTACTTACATAATTGTTCACGAAGGTAATTGCGTCTTCATTTGACAAAAATCTGTCCTCCGAGTGCAATTTTTAGATAAGGGAACATAAAAGAAGTCGCTTTGGGCTAGATCTGGTGAGTAAGGCGGATGGTCAAGCAGTTCAAAGCGTAATTCGTGGATTTTTGCCATGGCAACCGCTGAGGTGAGAAAAGGCGCGTTGTTATGGTGAAACAGAATTTTCTTTTTCTGCAAATGTGGCCATTTTTCTAGAATGTCTGCCTTTAATTTGTCAAGTAATGATGCGTAGCATACTCCTGTAATGGTTTTTCCTTTTTGAAGATAATCGATTAAGGTAACTCCATGACTATGTGTCTTGTGCAATTTATTTTTGTAAATTGCCTACCCGATACAGGAGGATGTCCTAGAGTTTAACGTTTTCAAAAAACCCAGTCAGAAGATTAAATCAATTTGAACTTGGTAAATCAACTGAACCTTCCTTCCTTTTTCACTAGATGTATTGATGACCTAGTATGACGCGTAGGAAGTATTTTAATGCAGGTGGCCAAGATCGTGTTTTGTGATGTTCCTTGATTAGGGGGGTTTACTTTCAGCAGTGGACTTGTAATGGGCTGTAAAGATAATGATAATAGCAACTACAGCACGAATAAACCTGCTTGACCAGGGAATATATGAGCGTACATTAAGCATTATGCTGATGTGTTTCGTATGTTAAACTTTACGGATTTTTTCGCGTTTAATTTAATTTTTTTAATTCCCGACGAAGAAATCCGTAAAAATTAGTTTCATTTAATGTGTAGTCGTGCCGTCGTCGTCGTGTCGTCTAGTCGTGTAGTGTAGTGCCGTGTAGTGGCGTTTAAGAATATCCACTACCCCATATCTTCCCGTGGGTGTCGTAAAAGGCGACAAAGGGAGACAGGCAGGAGATGGGCAGCAGCATCTTCCTGATAACAGTAAAAGTACAATAAAACAAAACTGTGGTTGCCAACCCGCTTGCCAAGCGTGGCAACTATGGCAAATACCCCCCAATGATTAAAGTAACAAAGAGACGGCCCCCAGTCCCCGGCGGCTCCGCTATTCCTGGCTACGGTGGCGACCATGGTAACGGCAGGTAAAGGGGGTGCTAAGAATCTCCGGAGAGGTTCGATTGCTACCTAAGACAACTCGACCTGGCAACATACAACGCACGCACCCTGAGGACTGACGAGAAGATCGTGGAGCTGGAACAAGAGATAGACAATTTACGCTGGCATATTATAGGATTATCCGAGGTCCGAAGAGAGGGGGAGGACACGGTAATCCTTGAATCCAGCAACTCGTTCTATCACCGGGAGGGCGACCATCTGTCCTAAGGAGGTATCGGATTTATCGTCCACAAGTCTCTCGTTAACAACATTGTAAAGATTGAGAGTGTGTCGACGAGGGTTAAGTACCTTATACTCAGAATCACCAAACGGTATTCGCTGAAGGTCATACAGGTTTACACACCAATCTCGGCACATCCCGATGAGGAGGTGGAGGAAATGTATGAGGATATCTCTAGCGCCATGCATTCCTACAAAACCAACTATACGGTTTTAATGGGAGAGTTAAATGCAAAACTAGGCACAAGAGAGACCGGTGAGCTGAAATTAGGGAAATTTGGAATAAGGCAACGGAACCCAAGGGGCCAGCAGCTGGCCGACTTCATGGAGAAAGAGGGACTCTTTATGTGAATTCTTTCTTCCAGAAACGGCCCCACAGTAAGTGGACCTGGTCGAGCCCCAACGGTTCGACAAAAAATGAGATTGACTTCATTATGACGACCAGACGACAACTGTTCAGTGATGTCTCCGTGATCGCGAGGATGAAAACTGGTAGCGATCCCTGAATGGTTAGAGGCACACTGAACCTAAACGTTAAGTTGGAGAGGTCTCGTCTAATGAAGTCAACGCTCCGTCCCCCTCGTGCTCTGTTCCAAAGTCCCGAAACCTTTCAGCTCGAGTTACAAAACCGTTTTCATTGCCTAGAAGACTGCAATGAAGTGGACGATATGAATGACAAGCTCGTGGAAACTGTCCATGCGGTCAGAGCTAAGTTCTTCAAGGCCCACCGCAGTAGAACACAAAAACTCTCCGATCACACTCTTAGTCTCATGGCTGTTAGACGGGAGATAAAGCTACATTCTTCAACAGATTTGATAGCATACAGGCAACTGAACAGACAGATCTCCAAATGCATACGGCGGGACATACGCAACTTCAATGCAGCTTGTATTGTAGAAGCGATCAGGCGGAACCAAGGCTCCAAAGTCTTTGCCAGAGATCTGTCTGCCAGAAAGAGCCAGCTGTCAAAGCTGAAGACCGAGTGTGGCAGCATCGTTTCCGGGACACCTGAGATTTTGAGTGAGATTGAGAGGTTCTATGGGCCGCTGTACACGTCATCGTTGGAGCCACACGCAAGTGTGAGTAACGATCCAAGAGCGAGTCTTATCCGACACTATTCCGAAGATATCCCGGACGTCAGTCTGAGCGAGATTAGAATGGCTCTCCAGCACTTTAAAAACAGCAAGTCCCCGGGTCAGGATGGAATTACAGTGGAGCTTTTGAAAGTGGGTGGAAAACCGGTACGTGAAGTCCTTCAGAAGCTCTTTAATTCCGCCCTCCATGGTGGCACTACTCCGGAGGCGTGGAGCAGAATTGCGGTGGTCTTGTTCTTCAAGAAAGGCGACAACGCTCTCTTGAAGAACTACAGACCGATTTCCCCTCAGAGCCGCGTCTAAGTGCTGTTTTCGAGAGTCACGAGTTTACGAATCGTCTCGCGCGCAGACTTGACGACTTCCAGCTGCCCGAACAAGCCAGTTTCCGTAAAGGCTTTAGTACCATGGACCACATACATACCTGCGTTAGATTGTACAGAAGACAGAGGAGTATAATTTGCCACTTTGCCTTGCGTATGTTGACTATGAGAAAGCCTTTGATTCCGTCGAAATTCGGGCGGTGCTGCAGTCCCTTCAGCGGTGCCAAGATGACTGTCGGTATATCGAAGTGCTGAAGTGTTTGTACAGTAGAGCTACGATGGCTATTCGATTACAGAACCAGAGTACAAAACCTATCCAATTGCAGAGAGATGTAAGTTATATGCCCGAAACTCTTCACCGCTGCATTGGAAGACGTTTTCAAGCTACTGGACTGGAAAGGATACGGTACTAACATCAATGACGAGTACATCACTTAACTTCGATTTGCCAACGATATAGTCCATACGGCAGAATCGCTGGAGGACCTAAGCACTATGCTCAATGATCTTAATAGTGTCTCCCAACGGATCGGTCTTAAGATGAATATCGACAAAACAAAAATCATGTTTAACGTCCATGTCACAACTATGCCGGTAGTTTTTGGGAACACTAAGCTCGAAGTTGTTGACGAGTATGTTTACCTGGGACAAATAGTCCGATTAGGTAAGTTGAACTTCGACCGAGAGGTCAGTCGATGGATTCAACTCGGCTGGGCAGCGTTCGGGAAACTACGACACATCTTCTCGTTAGACATACCTCTAAACCTGAAAACGATATTGTACAACTAGTGCGTGTTGCCAGTGATGACGTACAGATCTGAGACGTGGTCTTTTACTGATGGCCGTATGAGGAAGCTCAAGGTCGCAAAGCGAGCTTTGGAGAGGGCTCTGCTCGGGGTGTCTCTGCGTGATAAACTTAAAAATGAGGATATCCGCAGTAGAAACAGAGTAACCGACATAACCCAACGGATTAGTAAGCTGAAGTGGCAGTGGGCCGGCCATACAGCTCGAAGAACCGACAACCGATGGGGAAAAAAATGTTCTTGAGTGGCGGTCTCGTACCGGTGGACGAAGTGTAGGGCGGCCCTCCACTAGATGGAGTGACGACCTGGTAAGATATGCAGGAAGTCGATGGATGCAGGTAGCTCAGGACTGTGCTTTGTGGCATTCCTTGGGGGAGGCCTATGTTCAGCAGTGGACTCGTGAAGGGCTGTTATGATGATGATGATGAATGTGTAGTCTTCGCGTAAATATAAGATATGGTTTTTTACTTGTAACGAGAACGTTCCATCTTATTCAGGGGTGACAGGATATTTGTATTTTATTTCTTAATCGAGGATAGATGAAGATGGCTACCAGAGCACATCATTTTTTTTCCAATAAGTGGATTGTGTGCTTATCTAGGCCACAGACCCTGCAAATATTACGAAGCCATCAATCAGTATTTTCCTTGAAATATAAATGGCGTAATTGATGACAATAGCACGTCTCTCTTGAAAAATTATCGTTCTTACATCTTTATAGTGTTTTTTTAATGTTTTCTAATTAGGGATTTTTAAAAATATTATGGTTTATTACAATATGAAAATATTATGTTATTTGTACTTATATTTTTAATAGAATAAGTATGACAAACGAGCGCACAGTCCACCTGATCTTAAGTGGATACCGTGGACCATAGACATCTACATTTATCATCGATTTGAAATCAAAATGTGTTGTGACCCCTGAGAACTGAGCTGGAATGCGTCGTACCCATTTTTTTCACTAAGCTGCCATTTTAAATTGGTGGTCTTTCCCCGGTCGAACCAACGCATTTGTGCTACAACGCAATAGTGCAACATAATATATTCCTAGCTGCAGTACGTGTGTCTTGTAGCATAAACTTTCTTTTATTTTTAAAATAGTATTAAAGTTTAAAAGAAAATTTACACAACACGCTTTGATCATGAGCAGTGATGACACCAGTCAATACAGGATCAAAGATTCAAGTCAATTGTACTGTCATCGGCTCTCTAAACGCCTGCAAATTTCAGATTATTTAGATGTCTGGAAGTGCGTGAAAATTTAATTATTATATTCCATTACATTCATACCGTGAGCCGTGGTAGCTCAGGGGCTAAGTGCTCGCTGTAAATTTCACAGTACGCGAGCAACCCGAGTTCGATCCCCACCGGCACCAATGAATTTGTTAATTGCAATTTTAAGTGCTGATTTACCACGTGCTTGGCGGAAAGGAAAACATAGTGAGGAACCTGCATCTCTGACAAATAAGAAAAAAATGTATATATTTCGAAGACATGTGAAGTTCGCCAACACGCATTGGGGCAGCGCGGCGGACATTTCCTTGGCCTACTAAAACCCTCTCAGAAATAAGAGGAAGCCAGTATTGGGGCGTATATATTTAACTTTAATTTTATTATTATTACATCATAGATGAAGATGAAGATTCCTTGCAGGTCTTACAACAGATTACCCTTTCGTAACCCACACTACACCTTCTAATATTCATTGCACCATGCACTCAGAAATAACAGCTTTTACTCGAAATAATTTTATTTATGTGCAATTTTAATCGTCTTCATCTGTTTTATTTACATTCACTGTCTTCATCATAAGTCATCAGCATTGTAGGAATGATTTACTCAATTCTCAAAACATTGATTAGCGTTCGAATCAAAGACGTTTCGACCTTCCATGATACTCTGCAACAGTTAAGGATAATATATATATATATATATATATATATATATATATATATATATATACACATACAGATCGAGCTATTAACAATAAAAAATGGCCTAATGGTAGGGTTCCGTAGTTGCCTGTCACAGTATGTGGGCTTCCTTGATATTGAGTATAATAAGTGAGTTCATGGTTTGATCGCTATAACGACCAAAAATGAGCCCAAATAGGAAGATCGTACCTAACTGAAGCACTTGTTGTTATTGGTATTCAAAAAAGACTAGAAAAACTTTTCGATTTTGATAATAATACCCTATGTATCCCGCAAATCCCCGTAGTAATGCATATAAGACGTATTCTTCATAAAATGTTTTTTTAACAGTTTTCAAACATTACAATGTTATTAATGCAAGCTGCATTTATAACTTTGTAATGTTTTAGGTCATTGTATATGGAGCTGTAAAGAAATTTTTACTAATCCCAGTGCATTTTATAATTTTGTTGACTGTTACTCGTCAACTTCTTAATTGTACTTAGCTGTGATAGTTTTTTTTTTAACTTCATTATATATACTACTATTGCGTATACTTTTCACATTTCCAAAAACAACGGTTTAGTTAGTACAGGGGGGACACATGACTCGAATGAAAAATATCACTTTAAATCTATATATTTCGCAAACGAACCTCTGAATCACTAAAGATATTGTTTCATACTTAAAATTATTCCCCATTTACTTGTATGGGAGGTACCCAAAATGAATTGATTTTTAAGATTTAATTTCATTAATATCGTGTTATTAATATCTATAACTATGCTAAATTACACATTTGTAGCACCTAGAGTCTCTGAGGAAAACCGCGGACGCACGGACGGATGGACAGACGGACACGGCGAAACTATAAGGGTTCCTTGTTGTGTAACTACGGAACCTTAACAAGCGTGTGATAACAACGTTCAAAACTAGAACGTACTACGAATAGTTTGCAATTCATGTTCACTTAAAGCTTCCGCATGTTTAACTTATTAAAACATTTTTACGTATATACCCCACCTAATATGCCTTTTTAACGTCGTTATCCTAAAGGTTATGTTGGGCTTCGCACTGTATGTTATCTAAATAATGCAAATTAGGAGAAAACGGTAGCGTGTAGTAGCGATGTAAGAATATCCACTATCCGATACCATCCCGTGGGTGTCGTAAGAAGCGATAGAGGGAAAAAAATCAGGAAAGGGGCTGCAGCGTCTCCCTAATAACGAATAAAAATAGAAAACTGCGAAAAATACAAATTTCCCCCCTATGAGGCCATCTATGGCAAAGGTCTATATTGAGCAGTGGACTTTAATAGGCAATAACGACAACGGTACGGTAGTTTAAACCTCAATGAAAAGACTTTCAATAAGAATTACACATGTAATGTATATTGAATAAAAATTATTCTATTCTATTACGTGGTAGAGCTATGCTGCAGCTATATTATGGTTTTCGCACAAATGGGTCGGCTCGACCAAGGTAGGACCACGTTCTCACAGAATATCAGCGTAAAATAGCAGCTTTATGCTGCTGTGTTTCGTATGGTGAGTGTAGAGAAGCGGATACCCTTTTTACTGGAAACGCGGATTTCTACCTTAGGGTGACAACGCATAGTATGCATTTTGATTTTTAATCGAGAATAAATGTAGATGTCTATGCATCTACTCGTCATCAGATGCACTGTGTGCTTGTTTGTCACCCTTATTCTATAAAAAGAAAACCTTTATTTGATAGCGGCAAGAGAGTGTACCATATTTAATTTTTTTCCAATCGACTACTAAACATTGGGCGGCTACGATGGATAAACTTAATTAAAATTCCTCAACTTATTTATTTACTATTTTTTTAAGTACACTAACCTCAAGACGATAATGGATTTTCCTTGTTCGTAAGTTTTGTAATACATATAACACACTCAATGTTTAAATAGCTTCTAAGCACAAAGACCTTAACATATACATGTGTACCTACTAACATTCAAATAAATGTCATAAGTCATATAATCTTTAACTTCCTCACCTTTTTCTAAGTTATTTGGAGTTTACACATAATCAAAGAGTATAATAAGTATATACGTATAACATACAATTCCGGAGGCACAAAGTTAAAATAGAAAAGAAAGAAAGAAGACAGACTTTTCACTAAAACTATACACATAATCACATAAATAAAAAGACAGTTAAAATTATGGCAGAATAAGACTACAACTGATGGGCTGTGTATCGAATTAGTGAAAAGGTTATGACCCAGCGTAAAAATAGCTTCTATGCATGCACAAAGATCTTAGCACACTTGCATTACTACTAAAAGACGAATAAAAGTCATATCTTCATGTTCCCGAGCTTATACTAAGTTATTTGAGGTGGGCCTTACTCTTCCATGCTCATCTATCATCCTTCATATAACTAACTAACTCGTTTCTTTCTAACGCATATTATCCCTCACATAGTCAATACATTTTTAAAGCATCTATCTATTTTCATATAAGCATACAAAAATGGAATCCCAAAAAGATCCTGTTGTAAACTCATACTCTCACAGAATTCAATCAGATAGCTACACAAACTTCTTGTAAATAATTTTACAAATATTAATGTGTGTATTTGAATACTAGAGGTTTAGGAGAAACCTAGTTTGACCTCTCACCTTATGCTCCAAGGGGAATAATTATTTGGATTAGCGTCATTTTCTAAACTTGTGAAGAAACATTTAAGCATTGCATTATCAATTTCCTAATAGTTAAAATGTGGCGGAGTGGGTCGTGTATCTTTTCTGACAGTTGCATTACGACGGCAGTAATGATGACGACTCGTAGAAGTTACGCATGCTTCGAATCGGTTGCGTCCGCGTGCCTCTAGCCGCTTTCGGTCTTGGACTGACTATTTATTCGGGTGACCTTGTAAAACGTTGCTAATGGACCTGTTATCATTTAATGAACAAGTAACCTTGTTAATTTGTACTTTTAAAATTTGTTTGTAATTAAGTTACGAAAATCTCTAGTTTGCTCTATTTTCGACGGAGGGATGTGTATTTGTTTATATTAAAATTAAGTACTAAGCTACTTATAATTAAGAGTTGATTTTAAAAATCTTGAATGTTTTTGAATGTAATGGGCAATTTTTAACGAAGTAGTTAAGGCGGTAATATCCGCTAATTGTTTGAAAATCTAATTAATGTTCTGGAAAACTTAAACGAACGCAATGAATGCTTATATATAATCATGAACCAGTATCAAATTATATGATTATTTAGTAATAAGCTGATTCACTTATGATTATTATGTTCGTTACGAAACAAAAACCCAACTAGGTTGGAGCTGTTGTGTATGGTCAGTTTTAATTGGGCGATCAGCTAAGGTCGTTGTGTTGGAGTCGTTACGAAAAGCAATATGAATATTATGGACCTGTAAAGATATTGCAACAGTCATTTAGCACTCGCTGACACTTTGAAAATTTATTAATAAATCAGTTGATCATAAACAATGGAGCTATCAAAAGTGTTCTACGTCTGGACATTGCTTTCTTTCCTCGTGTTACAATGTGTTCTGGAAGGTTCAAGTGAACAGAGTGCATTTGAATTACCAGTGCAGTTAGTGGGCTTCCCATTCATTATAATGGCTGTTAAGGTGACCAATTTCATCAAGAAACTTTCATATGCATTGAGTCCAGGTAAATATTTTTAAAATTATTTAATAATAGGAATCCTCACATAATTTACTGTCTACACGACGTGACTTTGAACCGCAAAGGAAAATATCTTAACTTATCTATACTAGTATCTGTTTAAATATATGCATAAATCTATAAAAATTATATATAATAAAAAGTAAAGTAAAAGCCTACAAATGTCTCACAGTTAGGCACAGACCTATCTCATTCTTGAGGGGGTTTAAGTGCAAGTAATAGACAGTCGTGCTTCCCTAATGCAGTTGGCGGACTTCACATAATCGCGGAGATATATTTTTATTTCTCAGACATGAATTACTTCACCGCCAAGCACGTGGTAAACTGGCACTTAAAATTACAATAAACAATTTCGATTGTGACGGGAATCAAACTCTGTTCGTCCGCGTAGTATGACATTTTAAGGGCTCAGCTATCATGGCGCTGGAAATGAGACATATATAATAATATATAAGTAAATTTTATTCTTCTCTCTCTTTCTCTCGATCTCACACTCACTCTCTCTCTCTTTCTCTCGTGTAAGATTTCATATCTTGTGTAAGAAAGTTGATATGACTAGGATTCAAATTCGGTACGTACGCCGCAATAGCCTTTAACCGCTATGTAATGCGGAACATGTTATGAGTATACTATGTAATGTGTACTGCGATTATTTATGTATTTCTAATCCGATAAAATTAAATGGTATTGCTAAATCAATTAAATTGATCAATTCTTACATAGGTTGTAATTGGTTCTCGGAAACGACTTTAATAGATTTGGATGAAATTTTTTATTTAGGTAATATTTTACTTTCAAAGTTTATCTAAACAGATTTCATCTTTGAGATAATTTTCTTTTTGCACCGAGCGGAGTTCTGTCACCCAAATAATTAAAATTATATCACGAGTATTTGTGTAACTTACAAATCATTCTATTATGGGCCCGTATTTGCGATCTTAATGATCACCGTAACAATATCATCATAATAGCTCATCAAAAGTCCAGTACAGAACATACGCCTTCCGTATGGAATGGGATTTTATATATTTCTTATTATTTTTTGTCCGGGTCAGCCTTCGTGTTTGTTGTTATTTATTAAATTGAATTAAGAATTGAAGATGTGAAAGTACTTGTTATAGGAGTAAGTATAGAATAATAAAATAGACCAGCTGTGATGTGATGAATTCAAAGCAAATAATATGAAAATTCTAAGGGCCGAGACAGCTTAGGGACTAAACGGTGGCTGTTAATTAACCAGTACGCAAGCAACCCGGGTACAATCCTCGCACTGATGAAATTGCATAATTTGAGGTGTTTCACTTTCTAATGCCATACTTAACCCGGAACTACAACTTTTCCTATTAAAATTAGTCCGATCTTTGTAGAAAAGCTAGCGGTATTTTAAGTAGTATGCTTGGGTCTGAATTGGTGCTGGTAATAACAGCAATAATGAGAAAAACAGGAGAGCCTATTCCAACGAACTATTTCCTTCCATAAAAGATGATGATGTAAGTTAATGCCTAAGAATCAATTTCGCATTTTGCTAGTATGTTCTTCTCTTCCAGCTTCCCTGTTGAAAGATGCTGTGACTAATAGATACCTAACTGTCATCCTTGAGAATTATGATGGAATGCCTTTTTACCAACATAATGGTCTCCGGTTTTCGTAATTTTTATTTCAAGTTGTTTTTTACGAAAGTGCGGTTTTCCATGGTCAAGGCGACGAAATGAATTAATTAAAGGCCAGCGGGATGAAGGCAACAATGTAGTAGTAAAAGTATAGATAAACATGTGTCTGAAAAATAATAAATAATGTACCCCAGACCAAGTTTCAATCACGTTCGCCAGTCTAAAATAGCAGATTAACGCTGCTGCTATGGTGAGTGTAGAGAACCGCGGAGACCCTTTATACTGGAAATGAGGCATTCCATCTTAGTCCTCACGGGTGACAACGCATCTGCATTTTGATTTGTAATAGAGGATAGATGTAGATGTCTATGGGCCGCAGCAAATACTTACCATCAGCTTGACTGTGTGCTCGTTTGTCACCCTTACCCTATAAAAAAAGTATCAACGGAGACTGGTCATCTGTGCAGTATAGGAATATAGTGCCTGAGTGCATGCGCAAGCACAGGTGCACTCTCTATTTCCTCACTCTCATAGTCCTATAGGATGATAATTCGACACAACCGAAAAGATACGAGGTGAAGAACCAACGGCTTTACGTGCTTTCCAAGGTATGAGGGTCAAAAGCCGCCAACTTCCCGAGTCTTGTGATTTTCTTGACAGATAAATTCAATAATTGATTTTTATTGGTCCGACCTGGAATTCGAACTTGGAACCTTTTGATCAGCAGTACAGTAGCAGTGTTTACGACAACTTGACCAACGAGGCAGTCAAACTGCAGTTGACTCTATGAGAAATAAATAATTTTTTTTTCATAGGATAAGGGTGACAAACGAGCACACAGTCCACCTGATGGTAAGTGATTGCTGCGGCCCATAGACATCTACATCAATCCTCTATTACAAATCAAAATGTAGATGCGTTGTCACCCGTGAGGACTAAGATGGAATGCCTCATTTCCAGTAAAAAGGTCCTCCGGCCATCTGCACTCACCAAGCGAAACGCATAGGTAAACCTCTACTTCACGCTGGTTTTCTGTGAGGTCGTGGTACCACCCCGGTTCGAGCCGGCCCATCCGTGCGACAGCAAAAGCTGCCGCGTGGCTCTACCACTGTTATAATCGATACGTAAGCCTGCTATCTAGAGTGGGTCTTTCGTTTCTCTATTTTAGGCACTCGGCATGTGCACTGCGATTGAAAGGTTTATGTGACGTCCTTGAACAGTTATAAAATGACTATGAGTGTGAATGGTATACTAGGACGTATACAAAATTTTAGATTATTCAGAAGTCCGGAAGTAGGTGAGAACCGATGACATAGAGCTAATAACAGAAAGTGTGTTAATGAGAGCTGTTGCAGGTGGTTTTATTTTTATTTATAGTGTCGTCCTGACCGAGTTTCGGTCACGGCGGCCAACCTCAATGGAGACTAGCCATCTGCACAGGACAGTATTATAGTGCCCAAGTTTATGCGCAAGCACAGGTGCACTCTCTATTCCCTCACTCTCATAGACTGATCGGACGGTAAACCAACACAACCGGAGAGAGATCAGGCGGACCAAAGGCTTTTAGTGCTTTTCGTGACACGGGGTTGAGACACCGCCAACTTCCTGACTCCGGGCAGCTACTGTGAATTTCTGTATAACTGATTTTAATAACTGGCTCGAACCGGGATTTGAACCCTCAGCAGTCGCACTATTACAACAACTAGACCAACGAGACAGTAATTTTTATTAATATCTATTTATTACACATTCTTGTTATCTCTGTTAACAGTGTGGATTGTCCCTAATATTGTATTAAAAATTATATTTTATTTTTTCATTTTTTTATAGAATAAGGGTAACAAACGAGCATTCAATCCACCTGATGGTAAGTGGTTGCTGTGATCCATAGACATATACATTTATCCTCAATAAAGGATCAAAATGCAGATGTGTCGTTACTCGTGAGGGCTAAGATGGAATGCCTCTTTTCCAGTAAAAAGGGTCTCCGGTTCTCTACACTCACCATATGAAACACAGCAGTGTCAAGCTGCCATTTTACGCTGGTGTTCTGTGAGAGCGTGGTCTTTCGCCGGTCGAGCCGACACATTCGTGTCGTATATTACTAATATAGCTGCAGCATGGATCTACCACATATATTATGCAAAAACAAAATCATATTATAAAAGTCTATATGGGCAGGAATTGAGTGAAGACAGAAACGTACATAGGTTTAACACGATTTTTAATGGAATATCTGATTAAAAATCTTGTAAAATATAATAAATAAAATTAATTTTTATATTTTACAACTTTATTATTTAATTTTCTATTTTATTTTTTATTTTATTGTACTTTAAATTGCAACATTTCTTAAGCTTACCAAATGGATTTGCAGTACAATATGTCTTGTTAAAGTACAAGACATCCTATCCAGTGCATCCTATCGCAGATATGAATATGGCGATATTGTTCTGGCCAATACCCAATTACGGTAACAACTATTGAATAATCAGCAGTTATATGAAATATGCGAAAGATATACTTAGGTATAACTATTTTTCTTACACATACCTGGTAAGAGACGCAGGATTTTGATGAATACGGGTGGATCGTGACCGTGTTATGTGGCATTCGTTGTAGGAGGCCGATGTTCAGCAGTGAACTAATGAAAGCTTTTAATGATGATTATCATGGTGATGGCGATGATTGGATGATTGATTGATGAGAGGTAACAGAGACGTTCCGATTTACTCTATGTTTATGCAGCAATAGGATCAAATATAGGTAATGGTTCAGTGTCACACGGGGACATTTAAAAAATCCGTTTCAACAATTTGTGCTACTGGAGAAAAATCTGTCCGTTTTTGAGTCTGCCCGTAACATTTAAACCAGTCGTCGGAATTTTCCAAAAGACAATTCAATCGATTTAATATATCACATAATTGCGAGGGTAACATATGGTTTCATTTATAAATCGAACTTAAAATCCACGACATAGCAGTAGTGCCGTTTAAAGAAGGTTCCCGCCGTTTCCTATAGCGGTCTCTTACGAAACCAACGAGATGAATGAGAGTAATGTGTTCTCTTATATTGCAGCAACACAATAACATTTTTTATAGAATTAGGGTGACAAACGAGCACAAAGTCCACCTGATGGTAAGTGGTTGCTGTGGCCCATAGACATCTACATCTATCCTTGATTACGAATCAAAATGCAGATGCGTTTTCCCCCGTGAGGACTAAGATGGAATGTCTCGTTTTCAGTAAAAAAGGGTCTCTGGTTCTCTACACTCACCATACGAAACACAGCAGAGTTATGCTGCTATTTTACGCTGGTATTCTGTGAGAGCGTGATCCTTCCCCGGTCGACCGACCCATTCGTACTACAACTATACCAGTAATATAGCTGCAGCATGGCTCTAACATATAAATCTATTTTCTATTATCTACCATCTATTTTACCATTATTAAGGCTTTTACTTCTTAAAACTCGTAACCTAGTTTAGCGACAACGGCAACCAACTGTTACTTCCTTCATATTGTACACGGTGTGATGTAAGAGTTAGATTGACCAACAAGAGCGCATTAAGCACTCTACGAGAGTGGTTCTACGTACTTTGGCACACACACAACAGTTTTACAGTACAATCTCAGCTCTACAACGCGTCAGTACACCAATATAACGAATTCAAAATAAACCGAAATGTACAGTGATAGTTTTTTATAATAACAAGAACTTTAATTGTGCCTTAAAGTTAAAATTTAATTCAGTATTCCGAATTCTAATTTATAATAAATTTATATTGCGTTTTGTTTATAATAGTCTTATGTAAGCATTACAATACACCATGTTTGAAATGAATATTTATAAGAAACAAAGATGGTCTGACAGTGTTGTTGTGAAACTGAGGACTATTTGACTCAAGTACTGTTGCAGTACTGTTTAGTTCCATTGTTAATGTGACATTGTTCGAAATGGAGTTCGGTCGTACACTTAACACTTTCCTATTACTTTCGATATTATTATTTAATTTATTACATTATATAAACGGGGAGCAAACGTACTTTGAATTACCTGTGCAATTAGTAGGTTTTCCAGCTATAGTAGGCAGTGTGCGATTTACAAATTTTCTGAAGAAACTTGCGTATTCCTTAAATCCTGGTGAGTAGTTTTTATAATTCTTTAAACAATAGAGCTTAATAAATAAAAACAACAGGCAATAATTATGAACTGTGGTGATCCTAGTGAGAAGGATCACCACAGTTCATAATTAAGTTATTATACTGTCATCAGTTCTTATTACGTCAGCAAAGTTTTAGATTATTCAGACGTCCGGAAGCGTCGAATGAAATCAATAGTGCCATCACATTCATACACATTTACACCTATACAGGTTAAGCTAATAAAAACGTGTAAAAATAAGTTTTTTTTTAATGTTGAATAAACTTTATATTTATTTGACAAAAGACCCCACAGTCCACTTGATGGTAAGTGGATTCTATGGCCTATAGAAATCTATATCGATTCTCAATTAAGAATAAAATGTTTATGCGTTGTCACCAGACTGAAATGGAATGCCTCGTTTCCAGTAAAAAGGGTCTTGTGAAAATGTAAAACAAGGTTTTATCTAATTACAAGTGCAATACTTGCAATTAGATCGTGATCGCGAACCGCCTAATTCAAATATCCTACATTTATCGTAAAGAGTAATGGAAACCAGTACAAATAATGCAATAAACATAAAAAGTGCATCTGCAACGAGACCAATGTATCATGACCATTTCACATATTCGCTATGACATGTGGATCGATTTATTGCACCAGTTTCATGCAATTGTACTGTAACAAATGCCTTTTCATGCAATGTTTTAGTGGTAATAGTTTTAGGGATATTTTTGTTTGGAATTTAAAAATATTTTCACGAAAATATAATATAATATAAAAATAATGGTACGTACATCACATTATTTTCCACACGTCCCCGGTTAACTGGGAGAGAATGCCAAAAGGCATTAAGTCCGCTCTTTGTAATTATTTTATTAAGGTGCACAATAGAGTGGAAATAAATAAAATAATAATAATTACAGCCAAATTAATATTACATAAGTTTTTTTTAAACTAAACTAGTTTTTACTCATTTTATTTTATATTCCCGACGTTTCGAGAACTTAATAGTACCTATGGCCACCAGTGGCGAAGCTAGGGCTCCAAACTAGGGCAAGCCCAAGATATGGTTTTGTTGTTTTTAGCAGTTTTATGAAAATACACCAATCTTGATCTATCTCCACTCTTCAGTTTCATATTCAGTGCCGTCGAGTACGTGTTTAACAAAGTACACAGAAGGCATATTACTGCTAGATAGATTGTATGACATAACTATCAGCAATTGCATACCTACGGTGGCTTTGAAAAAAGCCGTTTGGGTTTGCTTGAGCGAAAGAAAAAGATATTTACATACAATAAAATACATGAATAAAAGAAAAGCATGAACAAAGTACAAATAAACTATGTACAAAATTAAAAAAAATATTTATCTGCCGACTTCAAAAAGGAGACTGTACTCAATTCGACTATATATTTTTTATGTGTGTTACGTCATAACTTGTTACTGGGTGAACCGATTTCAATGATTCTTTTTTTTTAAAGCTGGTACTTTACACGTGATTCTGTATAAATTTGATCAAGGTCAGGTCAATAGTTTTTGAGTTATTTTTATTAATTTATATTGAAGTCGGCTGTACAAATTTTTAATTTTTAATTATATTCTAAATGGAATCGTCTCTCTTTATTAAGGAAAGATTTGATTAAGTTCGCGTAAAATGTTGGTGGACGTTTTAATTTCAATGTTTGTTTATCAAAATGCTTTGCGTAATTTTCTAAATACTTAATTATGACAGTCCATCCATTCCGTGTTCGCTTTGAGACAGAGAGAACAGGAATCAGTGTATTTCGAATTGAAAGCAATCTGCCAAGTGTTGACGTTACTTAATAAGGCTACGAGGTCATGATCTGTGTAGAACAGAGGAGCGCGCGGGAAATTTGAAATAGTTTGAAATAGTTTACCAGTTATTTTATTAGTTGATATTATTGGTTGAGCAGTTTGATAAGGCAAGCCCGGCTTCTCAGCTTCTATGAAGGCTTCGCTACCGATGGCTACGGGGGGAGGGGGAATGTATATATTAAATAGATACTAGTGGTCGCCTAGTGATTGAAATTCGACCGAAATTCATAAAATTTTTAGGTTTTTATGTCGCGAAAATCTCTACTCCGTGCGACTGTTAAACCACAGATTATGTGTTTGACAATGGCAGTATGAAAGTAAACAAATGAACAATGTTATTTTATTTAACGTATTTCCTAAATTTTTGCTTTCTGAACTCCTTCTTCATACGAACTTTAACTATGCCAAATCTCACATTCCTCAGTGAGTGCAATTTTTTCAAAAAGAAATACAAGGTTTTTCCTTCACGTATTAACACGTTCACTGTCCGGTTTTTAAACACAATAGTAAGACAATAGCAGTGACCTATATGTAGTGCACGGGACAGCGAAAGGGTTAAATTATAGGTCGTAGCATAAAATCTGCCTAAAATTTAAAACCTTATAATTATTAATAAAAAAGTAAGTTATGCTGTGTTGATTGCTTTCAAAGATGACTTGCTTTTTTGTAGACTCGCCAAGGAGCAAACAAAAAAATTCGTTTTAACCCTTTTTCAAGCAAATTGATAATAGATTTTGTTTCAAATATTTTAAGATATTCAACTTTTTTTTATTTATAAAAGTAAATGACAAAAAAAACATTTAACCAGATAGTTTGACCCATAAACACCTATATATATCCTTTATAAGGATCAAACCCCAATTTAAAAGGATGGAATGCCTCGTTACCAGTAAAAGGTTATCTGGTTGTGGTTAATCAATATACGAAACACGGCAGCATTATACTATTTTTAGCTATTATTTGAGCTATTATTTTTATTATTATTACCAATTTTACGCTTGTATTCTGTGAGAGTGCTATCCTTTCCCCGTCGTGTCGATTCACGGATCCATCAATATATACACAGATATGAGTCATATAAAAATGAACACATTTTATACTTCATCACGATAAAAGAATAAGCATTTAAAATGTTAAGCAGTGGCTAAACAATGAGTTGCAGCGCTAAGAGCCGCGGCGGGTTCAAATCCCGCACGGTACGTTCATTTGTATGGCCTACAAATAATTGTTCCGGGTCTGGATGTTTGTCCTTGTGAAATTTATGTATGTAAACTTCCCCCACGATACAGGAGAGAATCCTATTATGAAGATAACGTTATTAAAATTGATTAAAAAAAGTTGTAGAAGGCAGTCTTACAGACTCATCGTGTACCAGCGAAACGGTCAGATATATGCCACACAACTCAACATACCTAAGGTTTTTAATATAAATTATTCTCTGGAGTAACCGTGTTAATGACCATGTTATTAGTCTCCAGCTATTTAAGCTATTTATTTATCGATAGACAACGTCAGCCTTCATTATGTTATCTTTACATTCTTTAATAAAAAAAAGTTTTAAATGGTATTTTTCGTAGTATGAACATTATATGAAACTATTTCTAATAACACAAATAAATGCACCTCCATAAATATTTTATATATATGACACACGCGTAGCCTAGTTTATTAGAGTACCTAGGCACTACGCTTAGAGCCCTAAGTCTGAATCCCAGCTGAAACCAACGTTTAGTATTCAGGTATTCTAAACACTAGGCTTTTTTTATAGGATAAGGGTGACAAACGAGCACATAGTCCACCTGATGGTAAGTGGTTGCTGCGGCCCATAGACATCTAAATCTATCCTCTATTACAAATCAAAATGTAGATGCGTTGTCAGCCGTGAGGACTAAGATGGAATGCCTCATTTCTAGTAAAAAGGGCCTCCGGCCACCTGCACTCACCAAGCGAAACGCAGAGGTAAACTTCTACTTCACGCTGGTTTTCTGTGAGGTCGTGGTACCACCCCGGTTCGAGCCGGCCCATCCGTGCCACAGCAAAAGCTGCCGCGTAGCTCTACCACTGTTAAAAGCTAAAAGCTAAGGATAGAGATTGTTATATATAAATATTATATAAATAAAAGGTGCAAAATGTTTTTAACTGCAATTTATAATCTGGCCTTTTTACTATAGCCTAATCTATTACGCGAATGCTCTGAGGCCAGGAAAAATGTGTGCCCAGAAACATCAGCCTTCCTTGCCTCAACGGTACGGCTCCGCCCTGCGTCTTATTTATGTCGACTCTTAATAAGCTCCAAATAAAAGCAAAATTTGTTTTTCAGCTACATACCGCTCAAGGAACCGCCGAGAACTCGGTTATGTGGGCGAATCCGTTGATCCATTTGACCCTCAAGAAGTTGAGAAGTACATCGTTGCGGAATTCGGAAACAAAGCCTGCGTTTTTGATCGAATATGTGCTCATTACGCTGTACGAGCGCGGTCTCAACCTCGGACACAGTTGGATTGGTCTGATGTTTTTAGGTAAACATTATCTGTTTCTTCTAATTTATTATATAATATTGTATTTTGTTAAGGAAACTGATTTCAGCTTCCTCTCATATTTTAGAGGGTTATAGTTACACTAGAGCAGTTAAATGCATGATCTAAATAGTATTTAAGCTGTTATTACGTTGTATTTAAATTCATATCCAAGGACTATTTTCTTTTATTAACTCGCTTTAAATTGTACATTTTGAATATTTCACTAACAAGTACATTGAACCACAACTCTGTCCTTGACACGGCTGTGCAACCAAATTTCTATTTTTTGAAACGTCAAATTTAAATTAGGAGTTTCAATGCCATGTGCAGCGTGAGTGGAATCCAGGTCACTGGGCGGGTAAATTGTTGTGTAAGCGCAACGACTTGCGACCGCTGGTCTGCAAGTGGGACATCGATGTAATAACCAATACGCAATCGGAAGGGTCATCGTATTGTGGTGGACATCACGCATAAACCCCAATCCATTTAGAGTGAGCTTAGTTACAGCTACATCTAGGTACTTAATTGATGAGTCGATAACGATCGGAATAAAAAATATTGATGTATTAAAATAATAAATATTGTTTAATACTTTTCCTTTCTATTGTATATACATAAATAAGTTATTTAAAAAACAAATCTGCTTTACTGTTCTAACTACAAATTTAATTGGGAAATTAATTTTTTGCCACACATAAATAAGAGCATTTACTTTTTTTTTACCAAAATTGAAATAACTTGTGTAAAGTGTTTCTATCACAGGTTTCTACCACCATGTTCCAAAGTGGGTTTACTCGTCTTTGATTTTTAAATTTGCTAGTTTTTAATCGCTATGTATACAGCTCAGTACAAAAGTTATTCTTTTAAAGTTATTTTTTAAAGTATATACTTAACTAGGTCGTATCAAGCATTATCAAATAAAGTTATTAAAGTATTAGAAAATTTCCTTTGAGTATTCGACTGAATTGATACTATATAATCGTATTAATTATAATATATTTTGAAATTTCTAAATTATTATTATCAAGCTTACAAACGTTTAAATACAACTTTTTTTTTAAATTAATATACGCAAATCAAAGAACAGAAAAAATATATAGAGAATAGGAATATAGCATAGTAGATAATACTTAATGTTTTTTTTAAAATAAATTAGTACATTTGATTTAAAAAATCTAAGTGTTTGGTAGGTTACCGTTGCACTGCATTCGACGTCCGAGGTAAGCCAGTAGTATTATGCAATGCCACAACGGACTTTCACTGCTCCAAGATGTAGATCGTTGCAAATCTAACTGAACTTTGTATGAAGTTCTTTAAAGTAAATTGCGAATATTTTTTTAATTGTAAAGAATAAGATAGCGTTGTATAATAAACTAGGTATGATATATTATTGCGGAATAATAAAATCTGTGCTTGAATACAATCGTGAGAACTTTAACAATTGTTCACCATGAGATTCAATGTTCTGTCGTGTTATCAATGCAAACTAACATGTCTCAATAGCATATATTATATTGTGGCTTGTAACAGTTTTCTATATTTTTTTTATAGGATAAGGGTGAAAAACGAGCACACAGTCCACCTGATGGTAAGTGGTTGCTGCGGCCCACAGACATCCACATCCATCCCCTACCACAAATCAAAATGCAGATGCGTTTTCACCCATGAGGACTAGGATGGAATGCCTCATTTCCAGTAAAAAGGGCCTCCGGCCACCTGCACTCACCAAGCGAAACGCAGAGGTAAACCTCTACTTCACGCTGGTATTCTGTGAGGTCGTGGTACCACCCCGGTTCGAGCCGGCACATCCGTGCGACAGCAAGAGCTGCCGCCTGGCTTTACCACTGTTATCTATATCAATTGAAATGTTTTAAATATACCATTCTATTACAGTGTATTATGTCCACTGCTTAACATAGGCCTCCCCCATAGATTACTTCATGAACTGGGGACGCGTTAACAGGCGCAGTTCTTTTTTATTATTTTGACTTGTTATCAAAAAGATGCTGCTGCACATTTTCTAGTTACACGGTGCCGGTAGACTAGGTAGGTAGGTAATATAGTAACTAGTAAATAGGTAGCATTATAAGAAGTACTTAGAAAACTGTGACATTTACATGTCATGTTAGTGCTTTTGAGATGGATCTATTTCCTCTACCTAAAAGTAAAACAGTTAATTAAAATAAGATAATAGGGATATCGTATTATTTAAGTCATAGACATCGAAAAAACTGCTTATCTGAACCGTACTTAAGTCAAGATATATATTTTTTCTTTAAGTAATACACATTAAACAATATATAGTACAATTATTTTTATGTTATCTTATTTTATTCCACAGACAATACAAGCGATCTCAAGACCAAGCCAAGGAACTGTATCTCTTAAGCGTGTTCCTGGGAGATATCGTCGGATCACCACAACTTTGTCATCAGCTAGGAAAGAGGAGGCCGTGTGATGAGAACCTTCTGGGAAATTCATAGTGATAAAAATTTAATTATTTATCGACTATCTAGTTGTAATAGAGATATTATATGCGACTTTTGAAAGAAAGAGAGTATGTGGAAATTGGTCAAGAGTAAGTGAGTGAGCGCATTAGCTTATCTTAACAAACGTCATTTGTAAAGATGCCGCGAATAGTTGTTATGGCGAGTAATCGGTGAAATATTACTCGTCATTCTCTATGGCGAACAATCGAAATAATTGTCTAAATTATTTGACAAAAAACACCGCTATATAATTTGTAATAAATAACTATAACATTTTGAAAGAAAAAGAGTATATTTAAATTGGACAAGAGTGAGTGAGTGAGCTTATTCGCTTATCTTAACAAACGTCCTTTGTAAAGATGCCGCGATCAGTTATTATGGCGAGTAATCGGTGAAAGATTACTCGTCATTCCCTGTGGCGAACAATCAAAATAATTGTCCAAATTATTTGACAAAAACACCGCTATATAATTTGTAATAAATAACTACAACATATCTCTAACGGTCTCCAACCTAACAAATTAAAAATTTTGGCTTATATGAGTGTGGATTCTAATGTAATTATACGATTTTTCAGAAACCAAATACCCTAAAATATCACCATAATTTTTAAAATTGACACTAAAACATTGTGTGTACAGAATAAAACTTATTTATAACTTGATTTGTGCTAATTCTGTAGTATTTGTTTTAAAGTTATGTCGAGCAATTATTCGCAGTTGTCGAATAATAGATTATTTCGCTATTTCAAAAATTCATTAATCCATTAAAGTCTTTTATAAGCCTACTGCTGGACATAAGCGTTGACTATAGATTGCCTTATAGAGGATTTTGCCATAGTCGCCATGCTTAAAATCAACCGTAGGTTCTTATTGTTTTCGGCTGTTGTATCAGGAAGATACTACTGTTAATTTAATTTGAAACTAACCCAAAAAACTTCGAATGGCAAATATTATAGCGAAAGGCAAATAATAGCTAACCGCAGCATACTTGGTCATATGTTAAGCTTCTATAATTTTCCGCTCAACCATCTCTGGCTACCTCACAACTTACCATCAGGTGAAATAGGAACACTGGCTAGTTACAGGTAAAATAAAATTCAGAAATTATCATCGTTAAAAGATTTTGGTGGAGAGTTCTTTAGATATAATACAAAAAAAAATCCTTTAGATCATTTCTACAAGTAATGGATACTATACACTAGTAATTTCTTATGGATACTATTGGCTAACGTTTTTAAAAAAGGACAAAATGGGCGTACCTATAAGCTTTTAAATAATTGGCATAATATAAATAAAAATTAATAAGAAAACATTACTTTACTCTAATCCACACATGATTTACATTAAAATCAAATTATTTTCTAGGAATAGCAACGAAATCAGTGAATACACAGAATTTATTTAACGATTATAGATACAATTTCATATAAGAGCCTTAATAAATTGTTTCGAACATGTAAAACCCTTAGCAAAGGGTAATCTAAAGTCAGAAATTTCTGTACAACAACACCCATGGGAGGATATTGGTTAATGGGTTCCGACTGACCGTTACGAAATGCGAGGCTGCCTTGTAAATTATGCAGTTGTATATTTAGGACGGCCTCTTTGCCGTCGACCAGGCTTACGTAGCTGTCTGAATAATATCCAATTAGAAAAACTTCACTGCCCAACGTTAGCAGAAAGAAATCTGTCACCAATACATGAAATTCTACTTAACTTACGAGTAACTAAAATTCACTTAACTTTTGTATCAATTCCAAAATAATATGGTTTAGAAAAACACAAATTAGGTAATAGTGGAATTGCACATCATTTCTAGATACATTTTTAACAAAAGGCCGAAGACTAAAAAAGGCTTTCTATTTTAGTTTATATAGTTTATTGTTCTTTAACCACATCAAAATACAGTGATGTATTATGTAGTTACCAATGTGTTAAGATTTTCCTAATAATGACGATTTGTGATAGATACGAGTATAATTAAATTTAAATTTAGTTATCAATTTTTATTATACAAAATTATTTCTTTTAATTGTGTAAATACAATATATCGAATAAAACTACTTTTGTAGATTTAATCGCGTTTAATTTAATTTGTTTTTATTCCTTAGTTTTAGAGTGCTTTGCAAGGCGGTTCAATACGTAAAAGTAGTTTTTTTCATCTGTTTTTTATACAATGTTAATTAATAAAGAAATTTGTTATACATATTTACGCGAACACTAAACATTGAACAAAATTATTTTTACGGATTTAATCCTTAAGAATGAAATTAGAGTTCAACTATTAAGTGACATTCTATCCTCAGAAACTGATACCACACCACGTTGGGTTTGGGAACGAGGTGGGCGTGACCTCTGAGAAGGTGTGCCACTCAAAGCTCGTCTGCCTCTTTCTGAGAAGAAAGTTTAGACGACTAAGATTATGGGTACCTATGAAATGGTCACCTGTTATCAATGGACTGTATCTTAACTTTACTTGTTTTTCACTTCCTACGTTTCTAGTGTTTTGTAACGCGATAAAATCCATAAAAGTAGTTTTATTCAATTATTTTATATGTCAATTAATAAAACATTTTGTAAAGTAACGTTTTTTTACTTTAGTTTTATGATAAATACAAAGTAAAAAGGTTACATGGTATAGTTTTAATTGAAAAATATTTAGAGTTAGTTATATAGATAAAAGTAAGTTAGACGTTAGATGGTTTTTGGGTAAGAAAGTGGTATTATTTTATGTTATTATATATTGTTTTTTACAAAGAATTTTGTTTGTCCTACTTTTTGTATGTAACAATTAGAAACAAGTACAATATAAATGTATTTCCTGTTCCTTTAGCTTGATAACTTAATAAATATAAACTGATTAAAATATCAATACTAATATTTATTTATATCATACAATAGTATATAAATTTTAAATTTGAAAATTAATGACATTTACACTATGGACTAGGTAATGAGGATTTATATAAATATAGGAATATTTGTTATAAATTTCGTAAAAGCGGCGAAATTTAAAGAAATATTTTACTGTAATTCTTTATAAAACATCGTGAATTCTTCCATTTAGATGCCACTTTAATAATCACTTACTTTTTTACTATTTTCCTGTTGTTAGCTGTTAATAAACAACAAAACACTACAGAATTTTGTAAATAATTTTGTAATATTGTTTTCATTCTTATATGTATTAAAGAATTTGGAAATTAATTTGTTTTATGTTATTAGAATTTATTATTGATGATCTCAAATCAACAAAGAAGGATAGACGGAGCACTGCAGCATAAGTAACACAGAAAACAAGCCAAAATTCACTGTCAACTTAACAATAAGAAAAGAGCTCTGTCTATCTTTCTAAGTTAGAGTTGACGATTTTATTTTGAAGACTCAATAGTGCAATAGCTCAGCGTTTGGTTGCACACTAACGGCCACTCGGATTGAATCCTGCCCGAATATACTATATTTACGGCCTACAAATAAATCGGTTCCAATTCCGGATTACATATGCAACTTTAACGGTGGTAAGCTCTACCACTGTTAAGGTTTAACAGTGGTAGAGCCACGCGGCAGCTTTTGCTGTCGCACGGATGGGCCGGGTCGAACCGGGGTGATACCATTACCTCACAGAATACCAGCGTGAAGTAGAGGTTTACCTCTGCGTTTCGTTTGGTGAGTGCAGGTGGCCGGAGGCCCTTTTTACTGGAAATGAGGCATTCCATCTTAGTCCTCACGGGTGACAACGCATCTGCATTTTGATTCGCAAAGGAGGATAGATGAAGATGTCTGTGGGCCGCAGCAACCACTTACCATCAGGTGGACTGTGAGCTCGTTTGTCACCCTTATCTTATAAAAAAAATATGTAAAACGCCCTCACTCCCTACAATTCAGTAGAAGTTTCAAGAGTGGAGGTAGCATTATTTTTATCATCATCATCATTATCATTATGATTAAAGCCCTTCACAAATACCACTGCTGAACATAGGTCTCCCTCAACGGTCCTGAGCCACCTGCACCCATCAACTTACTGCATTTCTTCATATAGCACTTCATATAGCGTTATTTTAAATTAAAAACGACGACTATCCAACAAACCACAGGTAAACGGCTACTATAGCCCATATACTTCAGTAACTTCAGAAAAAGAAGGCCGCAAATGCGTTGGCAGTCATATACTGGATCTCTTTCTTCTTTAGATTGAAACCCAACAGTGCCTGCATTCCTACTTCATTAATATACGATATACGAAGTATATAAGAGAGTAAAATCAATCCAAACGTAATCCTAAGCAGAAAATTTACCTTAAGATCTTGTATTCATTGGTATTAGTTTCTTGGTAGTAATTTTTAGTAGCTATTACCTTCAACTTTTTCTTTATCCACTCATTAAAGTCTACGGGACATGGACCTCTCTTGTTACAGGCAGGATTTGACACAAACGCAATGCTTTTTAGGCGGATTGGTAATTACAATAGCAGACGTCTTACTCCTTAAATGCTGGTTCCCATTATCAGTCTGGGTATTTTATGTCTAGTTTAAGCTGGATTTGATCTACCGCCATCTTTTGGAAGCCAGTAATCTTTTCGACACTTTTCACATTCTTATTTTTATTGTCAAGAACGAGACGAATTATGGTGTTGGATCCTCTTTAAACTGCCAACGAACGGTACAGATATGTATGTACGTCATTATTCTTAATAATATGTACATGGATTTACAGTCATAGTGTGAAGCTAAGCTTTGAAAGGGTAAGTGTTATAATAAGAAGTAAGAAGAGGCCGTGTCCTATTTCAGTGAGCGTTGATGAAATCCATTTTTTTAATTATTCGTTTGTGTTTATAATATTAGACGCACTTAGAATTTACATGCATAAAATACTTATGAACTAATACTCGGAATCGGAAAAATTATTTGTGGGACAAATAACTAAATTGTAAAATCGCTCCTCAGAGTCACATTATTGAGGATTCGGGGCTCCCAGCCAAGCACAAAAACTCTGCGTTAGGGGATCACATCTGAACATAGGCCTCTCCATAACGAATAAATTGTCACTTAAGGGGGATATTACCCATAGTCGCCACACTTAGCAGACGAATTAACTTGTGCAGTTTATTAATTATATTATGTAGCAGTTTTTATGACTTATTTTATTAATATAAACATGAGAAAATGTATTTTAATATGATCACGACCATTACTTGACAAGCGACATTTCCATAGTTATAAAAGCTCGTATGTCGTTGAAGTCTTTTGGTAGGATGCAATACTCGTAAAATGAAATTCTAATTTTGATCACAACATAAACATTATTTTCAGGGTAAATTAATTTTATTTTGTTAAATGCTCGCTCACTTTACGAGTTAAAACAGTATTCGGGGCAATCCGCATCGACGAATGGAAACTATTGTCGTGGTTGGGGTCAATAAACTTGATAGAGGAAGGTGTTAAAGAAAAAGGGTGTTCCGTACAATATACATGCATGGGCGAACAAAGCTATCGCACTATTAGTTAACTACAACGAACTACAGCGTTTATAAGTGGCTATGGGATTAAAATTATAATAATATTACAGACTTCTAAAATGTTATTAATCCTAGTATAGTCAGCAGAAAAAAGTAATAAAACATGAGGTATGTGTTTGGCTTGTCATTATTTAAAAAACTAAAAGCTAATCCAAAATAAAAACATGTAGTTATATCACAAACTGTGGTTAATCATATCTAAAATGCAATTTAAAACGTAATAAGTACTGGGAAGGGTTTGTATAATTCCAGACAGTGCCATCTACTAGATCTAACGAGAACTAATAGCAAGACTGCCAAGCAAGAACTTTCACTAAGTGTGCGTAGAACTACCCTGGTGGCGTTTTTATAGTAAAACTATAGAAAATATTTTTTTAGTAAAAATAAAAATATGATGTATATTGATAAAACAAAAAAGTGCTATTTGATTTAAAAACTGTAATAATTCCAAAAGTCAAATTTAAAAGTCCCTTTGAAATGTCGCCAGACGTCATCTAGTGGTTGTTTTAACAATATCAGGGCAGTGAAATGTTGTTTAAGTTGAAAGATCTGATAGTTTCCCGAGCTACCTCTAGGTGGCGCTCTGACAATATTATACTTTTATAAAAAGAAATTAAAACCGTACCAAATAATTATTGATATTTATCAAGTTTTATTTTTATTATTCTATTTATCCTCATATACATTTCAATTGCACCTTTGCATATGCACCTTAAAAATTCAAAATAAAACATCATGTAGCAGTTGAGAAGGCTTAATGCCATGATGTGATATTCTATGCCAGTCACCACTAGAGATAAAGAGTAATAATGGTAGGTGCAAAGCGTGTACTAAGATGACTAACTAGATGAGCAGCGGTGTTTTTCTAATAACAGCTAGAAAATAAAAAAACCCGTCATGGGGCAAATTTAGGGGAGATCTGTATTTAGCAGTGAAATTTGATGGGCTGTAATGACCGAACGATTAACGAATGAAAAATAAATCTTATAATTTTTTTTAAGAAAAGGTGCTTCAACTTTTTTAGAAAGATTTAGATATATGTAGGCAGCATACGTCTACTTATTGAATAAAAGGTAGAATAAGGAAGTGAACGAAAAAAAGCTTTCTTCTGTGGCAACAACTCTACAGCTTATTTCAGACACCAGTAACATTCAGTATATAATAATTATTAATTAATAAATTATAATATCCCCCTAAATTAATAATAACATCAGTATATAGTACCTAATATAAAGCAATATTAGCGTAGTTAAGCCAATATTTTTTATGTAGTTGAATTACCAGAACAAAATACTGTTATATAAAAAATCAATTTAAATATCCTAATGCTAATATATTTTTTGTTACATTTAACATTAATTTGATTTCTGTTTTCGATGATGACTACATTTCCTGCCTATGCATTTTGTAACCAAAAATATTTGATAAACATATAAACAATCTAAATTTCATTTGAATTTGAATACCCAAAATGTATCCTTGACATTTGTCCTACTTTTTCAAATCAATATAATATGCAAGCAACATCACAACATTTGAATAAGAGCATTTCATAATTTCTTGCTTAGTTTTCGAAAATGAAAGTGACCTGAGTGTATGACAACAGAGTAGGCGGCCTTAGTATCCATCTTCTGTTCGATAATTTGTTTTAAATAGTTTTATTATACTAAATCGTTATGCTTCTGTTAACAAGGAATCGAAGTAAAAGAAAATATAATGACAATACATGTCAATCTATTAAACAAAGATATGTAATCTTATATTAAATATTCTATAATTTCATTGATTCTTCTAAGAATATAATGAGAATGACCTCCAGACCGAATTTCAATCACAGCCAATCTCAAAGATTTTTGCACGATACTGGATTTGAACACGGGATTTAATGTTTAGCAGTTACGTGGTCGTAAGACCACTTGACAAAGAGACCATCTTTTAAAAATAAGAGAACATCTTCCATCTCTTGAAATTTCGAAATTCGGATTATCAATATTTGAACGGATATACCGCTCACAATCATAAGTGTCAATTAATCAGCAGCGAGGTTAGCATCTGGAGTAGTTTTAGTCATACCCATATACTTTCACCTTGATCTGAAGTAGCTTGGGGGCTTAGCGCTCGCTGTGATTTTCACAATACGCGAGCAACCCGGATTCGATCACCGACAGCACCAATGAAAGTGTTATTTGCAATTTTAAGTAGTAAATAAGCACATGCATGGCAGTGAAGGAAAACATTGTAAGGAAACCTACATGTCTAAGAAATAATAAAAAAATTTTATTTCGAAGACATATGAAGTCCACCAATACGCATTGGGGGCAGCGCGACGGACACTTCCTTGCCCTAAAAATCTCAGAAGTAAGAGGCCTGTGCCCAGCAGTAGGGCGTATATAGGCTGTAACTTTATATCTTTTAACACCCATTCTATTCTCCATTTCTAGAGCAGGCCATTTTTCACATCATGCAAAACTCATTGTTTCAATTTGATTTATACGTCCAGGGTTGACTGGGAGAGAATGCCCAAAGGCATTAAGTTTGCCCTTTGTAACCCCTTTGTTAACGTGTAAAAAATCAAGTGTAAATAAATAAATAAAATTATTATTTTACTTCGTGGCGGAATTCCCATCAAAAAGTAAATAAGCCAGAATTTATTTTCGATTATTTTCTGTAGAGAAATCACATAGACTGTAATAATAATGATTTTCTACCCTCTGAACAGAATCATACTATAATAATTTTAAAAGAATATTTTTTTGCGTTCTGCGTATTGCTTGGTGAGTGCAGGTGGCCGGAGGCCCTTTTTACTGGAAATGAGGCATTCCATCTTAGTCCTCACGGGTGACAACGCATCTGCATTTTGATTCGCAAACGAGGATAGATGTAGATGTCTATGGGCCGCAGCAACCACTTACCATCAGGTGGACTGTGTGCTCGTTTGTCACCCTTATCCTATATAAAAAAAATATAATAAGCGAACACACAGTCCACCTGATGGGAAGTGGATTCTTTGGCCCATATACGTCTACATTTGTCCTTGATTAAGAATCAAAATGCAAATGCGTTGCTACCCCTGAAGACCAAGATGGAATGCCTCGTTTCCAATAAAAAGAGTCTCCGTTTCTCTACACTCACCATACAAAACATAGCAGCATTAAGTATTTTACGCTTGTATTATGTGAGAAGTGTGGTACTATCCCGGTCGAGGCGGCTTACTCGTTCTGCAACGCCATAGCTGCAGCACGTTGTAATTTATTTTCCGTAAAAAAATGTGTTGAAACTCCTTTATAGAATTTAGTAATTAGTAATTACAATAAATGGTTAATGGTATTAGTTGCCTTTTTAATATATTTTAAAGTAATTTAGTTTATACTTCTGGATATGGTAAGCGTAATAGATGGTAGGACTACTTTTCTAGCTAGTAGTCTGTCTACGTAGGTATCACTCTCTTACTTACACTAGGTAGCAGTGCTTACACTGCTGTCATCCGATCTGAAGGGTCCATTATCGACCCGTTGGCGTTATAAGAGCAGACAGAAGGAAACAATCAAGGACTTTCCCATAACAACTAGAAAATAAAGAACTGCGTTTGTCAACCCGGTTATAAAGCAGCTAAAGGGGCCTGTATTCAACAGTAGATTTTAATAGTAATCTTAGAATTTCAGTAATGATAAATGTTTTCTGACAGCTTTCGAAAACATTAGTCATTCAAATGCCTTTTAAGAGTACTGCAATTGTATTTACCTACACAGAGGCACATCATCATCATCATCCTTACAGCCTTTCATAAGTCCACTGCTGAACATAGGCCTCCCCCAAGGAATGCCATAAAGCACGGTCCTGAGCCACCTGCATCCATCGACTTCCTGAATGTCTTATCAGGTCGTCACTCCATCTCGTGGGGGTCGCCCTACACTTCGCCTACCGGTACGAGGCTGCCACTCAAGAACCTTTCTTTCCCATCGGTTGTCGGTTCTTCGAGCTATATGGCCGGCCCACTGCCACTTCAACTTACTAATTCGTTGGGCTATGTCGGTTACTCTAGTTCTACTGCGGATATCCTCATTCCTAAGTTTATCACGCAGACAAACTCCGAGCATAGCTCTCTCCACAGCTCGCTGAGCTTCCTCATACGGCCAGCAGTGAAGGATCACGTCTCAGATCCGTAAGTCATCACTGGAAACACGCACTGGTTGTACAATTTCGTTTTAAGGTTTTGAGGTATGTCTGACGAGAAGATGTGTCGTAGCTTCCCGAACGCTGCCTAGCCGAGTTGAATCTGTCGATTGACCTCTCGGTCGAAGTTGGACTTACCAAGTCGGACTATTTGTCCCAGGTAAACATACTCATCAACAACTTCGAGCTTAGTGCTCCCAACAACTACCGGCATTGGTGTGACATGGACATTAAACATAATCTTTGTTTTGTCCATGTTAATCTTAAGACCTATCCGTTGGGAGACACTATTGAGGTTATTGAGCATAGTGCTTAGGTCCTCCAGCGATTCTGCCATAAGGACTATACCGTCGGCAAATCGAAGATGAGCGATGTACTCGCCATTGATGTTAATACTGTATCATTTCCAGTCCAGAAGCTTGAAAACGTCTTCCAATGCAGCGGTGAAGAGTTTCGGGGATATAACGTCACCCTGTCTTACACCTCTCTGCAATTGGATAGGTTTCGTCCTCTGGTTCTGTACTCGGATAGCCATCGTAGCCCTACTGTACAAGCACTTCAGCACCTTGATATACCGACAGTCAACTTGGCACCGCTGAAGGGACTGCATATATTCCTAATTTATTTGCGTTCACTGCTTATTCACTCATAACAACCTCTACAATTTAGCAGTGAGTGATTTACTAAATTAATTTAGTCAATATTTTGGTATATTCCACCTGATAATATGTGGATATCATAGCCCATAGACATCAAAATGCATCCTCGATTAATAATCAAAATGCAGATGCGTTGTCATCTCTGAGGACTAAGATAGATAGTCTCGTTATCAGTTATCCATTTAAGGGTCTTCGATTCTATAGATGAAATACAGCAGCATTGAGCTGATATTTCAGACTGGTATTCGTTGAGAGCGTGGCCCTTCCCCGAACCGATCCATTTACTACAATATGGCTGCAGCGTGGTAGAGACGAATACATTTTAATATTATATATTGATATTTTCAATATTAGTAATGAGCGTCTTTGAAATAGTAAGAGTGAAGTTTTAAACTGTATTTTTTTATAGAACAGGGTGACAAACGAGCACACAGTCCACTTGATGTTAAGCGGTTGCTGCGACCCATAGACATCTACATCTAGCCTCAATAAAGAATCAAAATGCAGATAGGTTGTCCTGTCCTACACTAACCATACGAAACACAGCAGTGTTTAGCTACTACTTTACGCTTGTATTCAGTGAGAGCGTGATCCTTCCCCGGTCGAGCCGAACCATTCGGGCTACAACTATACTATTAATATAGCTGCAGCATGGCTCTACCACGTGCAATATGTAAGTGGTTGCTGTGGCTCTTAGACATCTACATCTATCCTCGTTTGCGAATCAAAATGCGGATGAGTTGTCACCCGTGAGGACTAAGATAGTATGCCTCTTTTCCAGTTAAACGGGTTTCCAGTTCTCTACACTCACCATACGAAACACAGCAGTGTTAAGCTGCTATTTTACGCTGGTATTCTGTAAGAGAGTGGTTTTTACCCGGTCGAGCCGACCTCTTCGTGCTACAACGGTACTTCTAATATAGCTGCAGCATGGCTCTACCAGTTATAAATAGATTTATTAAAATATCATAATAAAGAAACAAAGTCGCATTAAATCCGCCCTTTATGACCTTATTATGCATAAGATATACGCAATAAAGCCAAGTTTATTCATATAATTCTTCTGTCCGTGTGTACGTGACTAAACTCCTCCAAAATGGCTTTGATGAAATTTTGTCTGTGTGATTAAATTGATTGGAGAATGGTTTAGATTCACAATTGGACTCGGTAGGTGGCGCTGTTGTGGCTATAAATATATAAATTAAGTCGATCAATATGAATCGGAGCAGAGCGACGACCATATAACATATTATTAGTACTCTCTAACGAGAAGTTCCGACGGTAGATGAACTACTATTATAAATTCATTAACCTCTTGTCATTAATAAATTTTTCTCTTCATGAACCCGTAAAAGTAAACTGCAGGACTTGGACCTCTCCTACAGAGAGTTTGCTTAAACCGTCACGATTGTTTGGTAGACTGATGAACGCAGTACCAAACGTCTCACGTTCTCTAACGCCGACCTAAACGAGCGTATAACGCCAACAGCACATCGCCACCACACATCTCCCTGACACCGATAAATGAGAAAATTTTATAACCAATTTTTTTTGGTGCTAGAATTCTAATGCGTAATGCGTTACCGCATCTTGGTACATCAACTCCGAGTTTTTGTCATAATCTGGTAAGAGATGAAGGTAGTCAATAAATGCGGGTGGCTGAGGATAGTGCTTTAAGGTATACCTTTGAGGTAGGGAGCTATATTCAGCAGTGGATTTGTGAAGGGCTGTTATGATAATAATGAAGATGATGATGATATACCTTGGTTAAACAGTAAGGTAAACATTGCAGATTCACTAATAGTTCTTTTTAATTTAAGGATGACAAACAAACACAGCAAACCTGATGGCAATTTGATGTTGTGGCCATAGATTTACATTTTTATTCTTAATCAAGACAAGATAGATTTAATTGAGGATGGATGTAGTCTATCATTGATTAAGAACATTTTTCCCCGACCAAATGTTTTTTCACCCCTGAAGGATATCTATGATATTATTCAGTTACTAGTAAAGGTCTCCGTTTCGCGACATTAAAATATGAAACACAGCCGCATAGTGCTGCTATTTTCGCTGGTTTTTTTTAAGAACGTGTACCTACAGCCATAAGTATTGCAGACATAATACATTGCAGCACTGCGTTACTCCATCACCTAAAATACTACTTTATTACTTACTTGATAGTCACCCAGCTAGTGGGGGGATGCCCTATACTTCGCCTGCCGGTACGAAGCTGCCACTCTAGAACCTTTTTTCCCCATCAGTTGTCAGTTATTCGAGCTATATGGCCGGCCTAATGCCACTTCAGCCTACTAATCCTTTGGGCTATGTCATTTATAAGTTTATCACGCAAAGCGAATTTGAACTTCCAGCAGTGAAGGACCAGGTCTCAGATCCATAGATCATCACTGGCAACACGCACTGGCTGTAAAATCTAGTTTTGAGATTTTGACGAATGCCTGATAAGAGGATGTGTCGTAGTTTCCCGAACACTGCCCAGCCGAGTTGAATCCGTCGATTGGCCTCTCGGTTGAAGTTGGACTTATCTAGTCAGACTATTTTTCCCAGGTAAATATATTCGTCAACAACTTGGAGCTTAGTCCTTCCAATAACTACCTGCATGTGACATCGACGTTAAGCATGATTTTTCGGCATAGGTGTGACATCGACGTTAATCATGATTTTTGTTTTGTCCATATTCATCTTAAGACCTATCCGTTGGGAGATACTATTGAAGTCATTGAGCATAGTGCTTAGGTCCTCCAGCAATTCTGCCATAAGGGCTTTATCGTCGGCAAATCGAAGGTGAGTGACGTACTCGCCATTGACGTTAATACCGTATCATTTCCAGTCCAGTAGCTTGAAAAATATAGCTAAGTATATAAATTTATAATACTCATATATCATCCCATCTTTATATAACAGTGGTAGAGCCACGCGGCAGCTTTTGCTGTCGCACGGATGGGCCGGCTCGAACCGGGGTGGTACCACGACCTCACAGAATACCAGCGTGAAGTATAGGTTTACCTCTGCGTTTCGCTTGGTGAGTGCAGGTGGCCGGAGGCCCTTTTTACTGGAAATGAGGAATTCCATCTTAGTCCTCACGGGTGACAACGCATCTACATTTTGATTTGTAATAGAGGATAGATGTAGATGTCTATAGGCCGCAGCAACTACTTACCATCATGTGGACTGTGTGCTCGTTTGTCATTCTTATCATAAAAAAAAATATTAATTCAGTTGGCGAAAGTTCGTTGCTCAGTAACAAATGCCGAGCCAGATAAAATTATCAAAACAAACATATTAATACAAAGTGAAATTATTGAAAAATTGAAAGTAATATATTATAAATATATATAAACGAACCAAGACTAACGACAGAACTAATTTGAGAAACTTTCAACAACATAATAATACGTAATATAGAGAAAACTCGGTCTGATGATGAGACATCAAACAGTTGCAATAACTCTATTATATTTTAGCGCTCGCAAGAAGCCAGTAATCAGTTACAACGAAGGAATTGCGCAAAATACTCCATCGCCACTGTACTGAATCAAATTTACACATAAGTTATGTGTAGAATAACATACGGAAATAAGTGGAAGATTCATTAATTTATGGCGACGCAAGTAATTTAATAGAATCTAAAATAATCAATGAAATCGGAACGATTCGACACAACATTTTCGAATAATTCTAGACTGCGCTTAAATATTAATTGTGTCATAACATGTATCCATTTGTTGGCATAACATCTTTTCTCCTAATATTAAGAGTCTAGAAATGTTCCACATATTTTTTTCCGACAGCCCCAGAAGGGAGATAATATTATTAAGATTATGTACTCGTATAATGTCAGTAATGATTCTTCATCATAATAATCATGTGTGTATATCTATTTATTTGCAACGCTTTGTAGCCTAAGCCGATTAATAGATTTTGATATATGGGTTGTCATTAGATTCGCCTTAGTTGTGGAAGTGACATAGGGTGTAAAATTGTTCTCTTTTCTACCAACTTCAAAAACGTATGACGATACGATCATACCTCATAACTTTTTACTGGGTAAATATAATTAAATATTTTTTTTTATTTGAAAGCTGGTGCTTCACATATGGTCCTATATAAATTTGATTAAGGCCTGACCAATAGCTTTTAAGTTATTCTTCATAATTTATATTGAAGTTGATTGTACAAAATTTTTAATTTTAAATGATTAGTAAGCTACGAGTATTTTACTCAGTCGAGTTTTTAATTACTGTTTTAAGCATTGAGCTTCTTAAGTATAACTATTTATTGTCAAAGAAACTTAATGAAGATATTTATTAACACATTAGTTTCATCATTAGTTTTATTAATTACTCTAATTTTACAGGTCATAAAATTGTGAACGTCTATTATTAAAACGTTTAATCAAGTTTAAGCGAAACGCTGTTACTATAGGAAAGATGCGGAGACTAAGAACATGTATGAACATCATATAATATAATAGTATATTAGTAATATAATATGTTAAATTCTTAATTCTCATTAGCATTCCGGAGCCAGGGAGTTTGCAATGTTTCATCCACATACTTTGCAAAGCATCCGCTGTTGGTTCTGCGCCTAATCTTTCTCCGGTCGTGTTGAATCACACTCGTGCACAGTAATCCTCTCCCGCGCAGAGGGCTAGTCTTTTGAGACTAGCCACCGTGACTGAAATTCGTTCTGGAGATCATTTATCTCCTATTTATGCTCTTTAACAGCCCGTGAAAGCCTACTGCTGTAGTTAAGCCGCAGTGCACTTACAAATCTTAGTCGGGCATTGTTTATTGTGGCTCTGTATGTTAATAGGTATATAAATAAAAAATAACCATTGTTACGGCGTCACTCTGATGATTACCATTACATTACATGATACCTTGAGCGACGTGTGCGCCATCATTGATATAAAGTTAATAAAAGTTAAAGTTACAGCCTATATACGTCCTACTGCTGGGTACAGGTCTCCCCTCATTTCTGAAAGGGTTTTAGGGCAAAGAAGTGTCCGCCGCGCTGCTCCAATGCGTGTTGACGTACTTCACATATCTTCGAAATATTTTTTTCTTATTTCTCAGACATGCTTACGATGTTTTACTTCACCGCCGAGCATGTTCCGGCGGGGGTCGAACCCGGGTTGCTCGCGTACTGTGAATTTTACGGCGAGCGCTATCCATCTGAGCCACCACGGCACTCAACTCACCATTGATATAGATCTCGCTTATTAATAGGAACGCAGGGCACGGAAGTTACGCTGCTAAGTAGGATTTAATAGAAAGAATTCCTGAATGTGGTGCATACGGCTTTTACTGTGCTGACAAATGTATGAGCGACGCTATAATAAAAACTATGAGCATGAAAACTTGAGGAATCGAGAAAGTAAGCAGTAACCAAGCGGAGAAATGTCTCTATAGTTTAATTATAAGAGTAGTTATAAACCTGGCCCGCCGCTTGTGACTTTGCAAAGTGAAAATGCGGCGTCATATGGAATACTGTTCTAACCTCTAGGTCAGCCTATCTTAGTATCAGCTCTTTCGACTAGATTACATAAAACGGAGAGCGACTCAAAACGTCGAAGACAAAGTTTTTTCTGATTGGCCTTCGAAAAGGACATTGCTTTTACTTACAGTTTCTATCGCACATACTACGGAGAGGTCTTCGAACAATTATTTGGATTTATTTGAGCAGATAATATCCACTATATTTACACTGCGACATCTATCTAAATTCCATCACCATAATCTTGATAGTTTGCAATCCACCGCCATGAGCTTCACTAGGAATGTTCTGCCATGCACGTTAACATAGAACTTACTAGTTTTCAGCACCGATATTACCTTCAAGGAAAGGCACCAGAATCCTTCGAATATTAACAACAGAAGCGGCCCAAATCTATACATATACATATACATACATACATACATATATATATAATCACGCCTCTTTCACGTAGGGGTAGGCAGAGACCACTTCTTTCCACTTGCTACGATCCTTACATACTTGTTTCGCTTCGTCCACTTTCATTATTCCCTTCATACATGCTCTACGGTATAGGGTACTCTTGACCTGGCCTTTTTTCAAGACGTCCCTGATTTAGTCTAGAAATGTCCGCCTAGGTCTACCCCTTCCAACACTTTCATTCACACTCGCTTTATACACTTTTTTCGTCAATCGTTCTTCATTCATTCTCTCGACATGGCCAAACCATCTCAGCATACCTTTCTCAATTTTTGTCACTACATCTTCTTTCAGACCAAAATACATACAAATAAATAAAAGTGAAGTGTCTGTTTGTAATATTAAAAATAACAGCTTTTTACTAAATGCATATGAAAGTATATACGGTACTTCTAACAAAAACAAAATTTTTTAAATTTTTGTCTGTCTGTCGGTCTATCTGTCTGTCTGTTTGTTTCGGCTAATCTCCGAAACGGCTGGACCGATTTCGATGGGACTTTCACTGGCAGATAGCTGATGTTATAAAGAGTAACTTAGGCTACTATATTTTAGAAAAATAATTAGGCTTCCGCGCAATATAATTAAAACCTTAAATTACACGCGGGCGAAATCGCGGCGAACAGCTAGTCCAAGAATAAACGTCCTTCTCCGTTATTTTAAGAAAAAGATTTAACTAGCAAAGAAGCGTCCTTTTTAAATTGATTATTGGCTTTTGGAAATGGCAATAACTACAAGATCCGACCGTTCTGACCTAGAAAAGACACAATCAATTCTAATTACTGCGTATTATAAAAAAAAATTAATACTAAGTATTTATTTTATTTTAAACCTCTTTGTAACCTTATGCCCAATAAAATGTACCAAGGGTAAATGGTGTGTCAGCAAATAGGCGCAAGCAGTAAATAAGCGCAAGAACGAACGCACACAGCCCTTGTAATTAAAGTTAACTAGTGTGTTTATGTAAGAGAGCGAGAGAGAGAGAGAGAGAGAGAGAGAGAAAGAGAGAGAGAGAGAGAAAGAAAGAGATTTGAATCATAGACTTAGAATATACTAGGATTTAAATGGCCAACTCAAAGAATACTATAATACATACATATTATGTGTTTTATAGTATTCTACTGGTATGAGAAAATTGATGATACGAGGGTGGATTGAAAAGTACTCGGCCTAACACAGATCCATTCAATTCTAAAAATCAAATCTACCCACATTATTTAGTTCAGTTCAGACTAGTTCATTGTGTGAAGTTCGAAACATGTGCGATAATTAGTTGTGATTTTATAAATTTATTAACAAAGTAATCGGACATAATTTCCGCGAATGGAGCAAATCGAGCAGCGTGCCGTCATTAAGTACCTCCATAAGAAGGGGCTATCATCAAAAGCCATCCATGATGACATGGTCAGTACATTAGGCGATTGTGCTCTGTCATATTCATCAGTCAAAAAATGGATAGCAGAATTTAAGCGTGGTAGAGAGAGTGTGAAAGATGAACCCCGCTCTGGAAGGCCTTCGACGTCAACTACTGACGAAAATATTAAAAAAGTACTTGATTTAATAATGGGAGACCGCAGATTAAAAATTAGAGAGATAGCCGAGATTATAGGCATCTCTTATGAACGAACTCAAAACATCATTGTCAACGAGTTGGGTTTCCACAAGGTGTCTGCGAGGTGGGTTCCGCGACTGCTTTCAGTTGAACAAAAAAGGACGCGATTGACTATTTCACGCGACTGTTTGGAGTTATTTGAAGCCGATGCAGATGATTTTTTGAATCGTTTTGTTACTATAGACGAAACATGGGTTCATTACTGTACACCGGAAACAAAACAACAATCAAAACAGTGGAGAAGACCTGGTTCACCACCCCCTAAAAAGGCTAAGTCGATTTTGTCGGCAAATAAGGTGATGGCTTCAGTATTCTGGGACTCGAAAGGTGTGATTATGATTGATTATCTTGAAAGGGGTCAGACTATAAACTCTAATTACTACTGCACCTTACTACGTCGTTTACGAGAGGAAATAAAAGAAAAACGTCGAGGAATGCTCAGAAGAAAAGTCCTGTTTCATCAAGATAACGCCCGTGTTCACACGTCAGTACAGTCAATGGCTGAAATTCACAACTGTGGCTTTGAACTGTTACCGCATCCGCCGTATTCACCTGATCTGGCACCATCAGACTTCTTTCTGTTCCCTAACCTAAGAAAGCACTTGGGAGGTCAAAGATTTTCGACAAACGACGAGGTCAAAGCAGCTGTAGACGCATATTTTGACTCTAAGGAAGAATCATTTTTTTTCAACGGTCTAAATGCTTGGAAGGGGAGGTGGCAAAAGTGTATTGAACTTGATGGTGATTATGTAGAAAAATAAAAACATAACTGATTTAGTATGTGTTTATTTTCTTGGTTAGGCCGAGTACTTTTCAATCCACCCTCGTATGTATACCTTTCGTATACACTCAGTGAAATAGTAATCTTTAATTTAGGTTTTAAGCTCTTGATAGATATTTGCTAAGATTTTGAAAATTTTCCTCCTTTGATTTAAATTTGAAGAACTTATTAATAAATAATAATTAAAACAAAAAAGTAGAGACGTAATGCTTTCGCCATAATAATTATTCTGTCCAAAGTGTTCGAAACTTCTGGAAGAGGAAACTGCTGCCTTAGTAGAGCTTCCAGTTTAATATTCCGTGACAAGTATTATTGAATGTAAATCAGTTTCAGTTAGTTCTTATTCGTAGAAATGCCATAATTGTAGATCCCTTTGACAATACGATCTATTGCGTCATAGCTTAAATAGATTGCTCTTTACGACGGTTGTGCATCGATGCGTGAACTTACGACCACTCGATTTGTGTAATATCCAATGAACATTTTGAATGGTGGTATCGATGTCGATTATTTAATAGAGGATTTGTCGTTCAGTTACTGTATCTATAAATAAATCCATTCGTCTTCAATAATAAGAGAAAAGATAAGATAATATTTTATTTATTTCATAAAAATTTCATGGAATTCTCCCAGAGGCGCAGGAATTACAAAGCACTCAAAACTTCGGAAATAAAAATAAGTTCAAATAAAACATGGTGTGGGATGTCCCCTAACTGTATGGTGCGAGGATCTGTGCAAGGTGGCTGGTAGCAAATAAATGGGTAAAGTTGAAGACCGAGCTTATTGTTGTGCCTTGAGTGAGGCCTATGTGACCGCCGCATGGAATCCGTTCAATAAGTTTCATTCAACGTATACACAATTTTATTTTTTTATTTATTTTATTTTATAAGGTGACAAACGAGCACGCAGTCAACCTGATGGTAAGTGGGTGCTGTGGCCCTTAAACATCTACATTTATCGTTAGTTGAGAATCAAAATTCAGATGCGTTGTTACTTCTGGGGACCAAATGGAATGCCTCATTTCCAGTAAAACGGGGTCTCCAGTTCTCTACACCCACTATACGAAACACAGCATCATTAAACTGTTATTTTACGCTGGTATTCTGTGAGAGCGTGGTCCTTACCTGGTCGTGCCGACTCCTTTGTATTACAACCATAATATAACTGTAGCGTGGCACTACGATTTGTTATATTTACGCCAATACTGCACATAAAATGAAATAGGTTTAAGTTTTTACAGATTTTATCGCTTTTAATTATTAACCTACCTTCTATTTCCGGTGTTTCTGAGGTATTGGACGGAAGGTAGCCGTAAAAACTACTTTCATTAATACAATTTGTTGTGTGTTGATTGAGAGAGGCCTATGTGACCGCCGCAGGCTATTGCACTATGGAATACGTTTAATTAGTTTCATTCAACGTACACCAAGATCAGGCACGCATTCTAGCTGTTTAGACTAAGGAATCTAGTTACTGATTACACGCTTTACCATCAAGTAATCTCGACACATTACTTGATGGGGAAAGCTTACGCATCGCCGTAGGAATCAGACTAGGAGCGACGATTTGTCAATCCCATCAGTGTCCCTGTGGTAGCAGCGTCGACAAGTTTCGGCTCCACGGACTTTCATTCATGTAATAAAAGTTCTCGTAGGTTTTCAGGGCATGGATCTTTCAGCGATGTCATCTGAAGGGCTCGTGTCTCTATAAATGTTGCCTCGGTATTAGAGCCTTTTGGAATGTTTAGAGACGATGGCAAGAGATCAGTCAGTATTGGTCCCTTGGGAGAGAGCTCTACACAAGTAGGCACTTTGGCGGTCTCTCATCTCAGAGGTATCTCGTTTAGAGCCGGGACGGCATCAGAGGCAGCTGAACTGAGTAAGTGGCGCAAATACGAGTCTCTGAGAGATGACTAAATATTTGTGTCATTTGTTGTAGAGTCTATCGGTCCATGGGGTCCACGTGAGGTGAAGTTCCTAAAGGAACTCCATCCGCGACTGGTCATTGCTGCTGGTGATAAGAGGGCTGGTTCTTTCCTCGCTCAAAGGCTAAGTATAGCCATTCAGCGGGGAAACGCAGCCAGCGTTCTTGGAATGATACTGTAGATAGGAGTAGAACTATATAATAATTAAGTTACTAGTTCTTTTTATTATAGTTTTTAATTTTGTATTGTAAGAAACTATTTACATTTTAGTATACAACGCTTCCTACTAGAGTTTAACGCACGTCTTAGATAACCCAATTTTTCTGAGAAACATTGCGCACACGGCACAGATTGTATTATGCACTGAAGACACTGGCCAACCAGTTCAACGCGCTCCAGCGAGCGGTTCCGCTGCGTTCGCACCAGCAAGCAGTCGCACTGCACCAGCGAGCTGCTGCGCCGCACCAGTGTCAGCGAGCCGCCGCGCTACAATTGCGCCAGCAAGGCGCTGTACCGCACCAGCGCCAGCAAGTCGCAGCGCCGCACCAGGGTCAGTGAGCTGTCCAGACTTCAAAACTCCAGGTAGGCATAGGCACCAAGTTTGCATATCTTGCAGTGTCTGTTGACATAGGCACAAAGTTAGCATTAATTAGTACCTGAAACATTTTTCATATTGAATTTTTAATGCAAAACGCAAAAAACGTGGAAACAACTACGTCAGATGTACAAGCGTTCACTTAAGTATATCCAACACAGGTCTCTCAAAATAGGTATCTACATTTATTTAAGATTGAAACAGATATAAAATGTTTCAGTTGCATGAAACAAATAAATAATCTGATTAGCAAAACTAAAAATTAAAAGGAATGAAGATTAATGTATTGCGAACCATAGAATTCGGGACTTTCAAAGTTCACCACACATTTGCTTAAGAAACGGCAACTGTGTGACATGGCACTCGCAAACCATTGCACACATTGAATGTGCTACTATGTGGGTAAACTGATCCCACCACATATTCCAAAGGGAAGGAGGCACTGCTCAAGATCTACGCATTACAAAAGGCAACTGCATGCAGAGGCGTAGACTACTACACACATTGCAAATATAAAGAGAAACTGTATGAAAATATCATACATTGCAAAAACGGCATCACACAAATTACAACAGTCATTTAATCTTGTCTTGTGTGTATTTAGTCACTCGCAACGAAAACTGAGCAAGCGTCAGACGTCCATTTGCCACGACAAGGCATCATATGCTTGGCGGCCGCTTGAATTGACTTGCCGCAAGATCCGCCGATAAGTTGCAGGCTGTAGGCTGTAGTTAGGTGTAGCCTCAAACTTACCACGGCTCGGCCGCACCTGACCATGTCCAATTAGTCATCGACTATTTGGAGTAAGCTTTACACTTATTATAATTATTTTTTTTTTAAATTCACATCACGTTAAAGTTAAACATTTATTTATAGGTACATCACTATACGTTTTGAACTTTAAAATGTAGCCCACGCAAATCATATTTCACATGAACTCTGAAAATATAACAAAATCGAGCAAGTTAAATTTCCAGTGAATGCAAAATATATAACTCTTTTATATACCTCCAGCATTTCTTTCAACATTTATTAACATATTTGAGTACGTTAAGAAACAATGAATGTACTCGCGGGTACTTTTAATATAAATCAAACAAAAAGATTTAACTTTTGACTTAAAATATTTCACTTTATACTTTTATTGATTCGTCAATGTCGTAAATACGATAACAAACTTTATTTAAGAAATCGAATATAAAAACAAGATGCGAGGCGCGTCATAGTCTTTCACGAACGTAATAACCCTCACAATATTCAAAAGTTATACGTGGAGAGTAACATCCCTGTTACTTTATATTATTATTATTATTTGGGGTATCTATAAAGTTTTCTCATCTGGTTAGGCAATATAAATATATAATTGTAAATAAACATGGTAAACGTACATAAATATCAATAAAATAAAATAAATAAATAAAAATACATAAATATATAAAACCCAACCAGATGGAAGCCCTCGGCAGAGGAGACCAGACGGCCGAGGGTTAGGGGGAAAGGGAAAGAAATCGGCGGACGATGCGGGCGGTATCGAGGAGAACCGCCTTCTGCATTTGAGCTTGGAGCGGTCCGTCACGGAGTCCCAGTCGCCTCAGATGACCCGAGAGGCTGACTGGAATTAACCCATTCGCAGAGACGACTACAGGTATAATTTCGGCCGGCAATCCACCCCACATGTCGGAATATTATTATTATTATTGTTACTTTATCCCACTTCTGATGTAAGAAACTATTCCACCTCTGATGTTAGAAATTATTCTCAAAAGTATTTAAATAATAGAACACTACTCGGTAACAGACCCTGCTTACTATCAGGATTCAATTACATGATAACACCAAAGTATGCAAACCAACAGCATCACTACCCATCTCAACGTAACGGCACACTCTCAGCAACATGACCTTCTTTGCCTATACTAGTAGAATACCCCAACGAGCATAGTAACGACAGCGGTCTTCTTAGAATTACAGACTGATGCCTCTTAGTCGCCTGTGCGATACTTTATACTGCTAAAACAAGTGGCAGATTATCATTCTATCCTCATTTGTTCGTATTTACTTTTATTCTTTTACCCTCATTCCCAACAGTATATATAATGAAATATTGTATATTATGTTATGTAAATAAATTTTGTTAAAGTTAAAGTTAAGTCAATGCCTATATACATACATCCCACATCATAACTTGCATTTTTGTCTCCTGGACTTCACGTCTTCGAAATATTTTCATTCCTCTGACAGTTTCTTTACGGTGTTTTCTTTTACCGCTGACGACGTAGTAAATCAGTTCATAAAGTTACAATTAACAATTTCATTAGCACCGGCGAGGATCGAACACAGGCCAAGATAGCTCAGTGACTAAGCAGTAGTTTTCACACAGTCTATAAATCCATATGTTTGTTATACTGTGGTTTTCACCTTAAACATAGCAGTACTAGCCTCTATCATTTTATTTATAAACATACTCCCATGTTTATAAATAAAATGATAGAGGCTTGCAGTTGTGCGCGCATCACGGAAAAACTACTGGATAGATTTCAAGTAAGTTTTATTTGTTAGACACTTGGTCCTTATCTAAAAAATATTGTGATATCCTCATTGAATATAAAGTTATTAAAGTTTTAAGAAACAACGATTTTTATACAGGGTTTTTCACACGGTCAACTGTACATCGCTTGCTCTCGCGTTACTAACCTAGATAATTTATATATTTTACCTACAAACGGAGTAACGAATAACATTGTTTACAAAGAAATTTTGTAAGCAAAGTACATTTTTGCTTGCGATCTTTTTGTTTTTTCCTTCGCACATACGAAAAATTTGTTAATATATCAAGCAACGCTGACGAAGTCGCGGGTATCAGCTAGTATTATAATGAAGCTACATTATAAATTTGAAGCACCATAAGCAGAAGCCTTATTGCCGCTTGCCTCTTCTGTTCTCCTAACCTTTCAAAAAAGTGGTTTCTTTTATCCCAAATACTAACCCCCATATGCATTTCGCTATTCATAATTATAGACGAAGTTATGTCGTCCTAGTGACGACAGAAAATGCGTAAAAGACTGATTTTAAAAGAAAGATTATTCTTACTTGCCCAACTTAAGAATGAGCATTATTTATCCTTAGATTCTTTATTGTAGTCAACATATTAAGGCAAAGCATAAAGTTAACCACAAAGTTACCCTTTTGAATCAATTTTGTAAACTTTTGGACTTAAGAAAAATGTGACACAGCCGACAACGATGTGTTGTGTTTTTCTCAATTGAAACATAATCTGAAGCTTCGTCTTTTTTAGCCGGAGGTTCCTAATTCAACTGTATGTTCTTTTTTCGCCTTTTTTTTTGTATGTTTTTTATGCGATACACAGGGTAAATTATTTTGCAATAACCGGCCAAATTTGCTGAGAAGGTTCAGAATAAGTAATATAGGCAAATGGTGAAGAAAAATTAATTAAAAAAAATCTCAAACATTCTGTCCTTTTTATCTTTAATTTCAAAATGCGTGGTAATGCATTATTTTAACTGATTTTACTGCACACGCACACATTCGTAAGGGTCGATCGGCAGGCTAAAACGTTGTTTCTCATAAATCACATTCAATTTGGACTAAATTCATATAAAAATCGAAGGCTTATTTACTCGTATTTTCAAAAACTGCAATAATGGTACATCTTTATTTATACATTTGAACTTAATAATTCGGTATGTCAATTGTGAATAGATTTTAATGCTTATTATATATATAAAAAAATATTCTAGTTGCTAAAGGAAAGTATAGGACAAAAATGTTTACCTTTAATAAGAATTTGAAGCTGACTTTAAATACAAAAATAATAAAATTATTTTCACATCAAAGATTTTGAGTTCGGTGTAAAAAAAATTGTGTATAGGAAAATTACAGCCTCAATTTTAGAAGCTCTTATATGGAAATTATTTTGTTCTCTTTAATTCATTAAAGTACTCTTTTACATTTCATTTAAAGTTAAATTTTTTTCTAATATTTTTTTTTATTCAGAACAAAAAGTTAAAAAAACGTGCTTTTAGGATCAGATTATTTCTCATTGATTTTTTCTGTGGCTTAAAGTATAGCATCTTGCAAACTATATATTTATCACACAATTTCTCATCCTGTCATTCAGAGTCACGCTTAAATACTTCTTAATGACCGCATTTCTACATCATTACTTTTAGTCTCATGTTTATTCTAACACTCCATAATATTTATAGTATATATATAAAATAAACTGATGAATGAATTATTGTAATTAATCCAAGTAATGTTTACCAGCTAGTGAAATCTAGCAAATGTGTCCAACAGTGGACTCAAAAAGGCTATTTATTATTTTGCTTTCTTAGAAGTATGTAAGTCTAGTAAGTTATAAACGCCACGCTAATTAGATTACTTAGCTGCTTCTTTGTATATATATTTGAGCAGCTATTCGTCACTAGCCATCTAGCGAAGTTAAAGGCTTTGTTTTTCTATAGGCGTCATACTTTACGTTTGCCTAAGCGTGGTCTCCACTCAGTGACATGTCTACTCAAATCTATTTGGAAATACCACTGATTACGTCGGTAAAGTTAATTCTCCAGCAAATATCCCCTCATATATAACTATACAATATATCTACTATATAATATATATTTTCCTATATAAGACATCCTCTCTTATATAGGACAAACTAAAAGATCCATATAGAACACATAGCTAATGTGAAGAATCGACGCTCCGGGAAGTCTGTAGTCTGTGAACACGTACAGGGTCGCCCCCGTCACTACATTAGATTTGATAGACGACAAATCCTCGCTAAAGAACACCGATTCCTTCCAAGGCATACTGTAAGTTCATACTGCGTAGTTCGGAACAAAAATTAATAATTTTTAATCTGGAGGTAGCCGTGGTTAACGATGACATTAGGACGTCATACACCTCAGTCCCCGCCGTGACCATGGGTGCTGTAATCTGTAAAGTGCTTGAATCGTCGGGAATATAAAATAACTTAATATACGCGATAAAATCCGTATAATTAGTTTTATTTAAACTATCTTGAAGCTTTACCAAAATATTATATTTGGGTTACATACGTTAACTTATACCTTTACTGTGTAGTGGAGGTGTAGGAATATATCCACTACGCTATATCATCCCGTGGGTGTTGTAAGAGGGAAACAAATCGGGAGATGGGCAGCAGCGTCTTTCTAATAACGACTGAAAATAAAAAAGCTGGGTGAGAACCCGCTTGGCAAGCGTGGCAATTATGGCAAATGTGAGGCAATCTACAGAGGAGGCCTTCGTTCAGCAGTTGAGTTTATTCTGTACCGGTACCGTTAAGATCTAATACTTTTTTTACTCTAAATTTAGTACGATTTTAACGTAACAAACGAGTCCCAGCACTAGCTACTAACGGTATTTTGTGATGTTGCGAACATAACGCAAGATTCTTTTAAAATACGCCGATGAACAGTCATTAAGAACTTTACAATCTAATGAATATTTATATATAATCTAATATATATAACGCTCACGCCATTAGAATTGGACGATTTAGGTTTTATAAGAGAAGTTATATATGATAAAATTGTAAGGTGAAATAAAAATACTTTTGAAAAAACGATATATGGAACTTCTTCTTTAGTTTCGGAATATCATTTTAACATTTCGTAATTTCATAAGTTACATAATTTTTTCAAAATGCACTTTGCATAAAGTTAGTCAAAATCCAGATAATGTCACGAATTGATACGTCGACGATACTTTCTTTTTTTTCTTCTTTTTTTTATACGATCGGGTGATAAACGAGCACACAATCCACCTGATGGTAAGTGGTTGCTGTTACCCATAGACATCTACATTTATCCTCGTTTGCGAATCAAAATGCAGATGCGTTTTCACCCGTGAGAGCTAAGATGGAATGCCTCATTTCCAGTAAAAAGGGTTTCCGGTTCTCTATACTCATCATACGAATCACAGCAGTGTCAAGCTGCTATTTTACGCTGGTATTCTGTGAGAGCGTAGTCCTTCCCCGGTCGAGCCGACCCATTCGAACATGGCTCTATCACATATTCGTTACACTTTCGCAATATATTGTGTCAAATTGAATACCAAATTATCATTATTTTATAGTTTTTTAATTCGCTCCAATTTTAAAAATTAAGAATGTATATGTATGTAGATACGCAATACATAATAAATTTTTAATAAATGGAATTTTATGCGTAAGAGAAAGCTCAAGGTTGCTCTGAGAATTGGGAGGACTAAGTTTGGAGTTTCTCTGCGTGAGACACTTCGTATTGTTGATATCCGCAGTAGAATTAGAGTAAGCGTCAAAGCGCAACGGATCAGTTAGCTGAAAGGCAAAGGGCCAGCCATATATCTCGAAGAACCAACAACCGATGGGGGATAAAGATATTCGAGCGGTAGCTTCGTGTAAGTGAATCTTAGGACGACCCCTGCGAGATAGGGTGATGATCTGGTAAAAGATGCAGGAAGTTGATGGTTGGAGATGGCTTGCTTCCAAGTAACTTGTATTGGATGATGATGTTTAATGATGATGATGTTGATACTTTAAATTAATAATAAGAAATGGCACATTCTTAATTTTTTATTAACGAAACAAAATTATGATAATAAACATCGCATTAATCAAAATTCATTTTTACCGTGTAGTGGCAGCCTAAGCACATCCACTACTATATTTTGTCCCGTAGGTCTCGTAATAGGTGATAGAGGGAAACAGAAACAAGAGATGAGAAGCAGCATCTTCCGGATGACGACTCAAAATTATAAAAAAGTAAGGTTGCCAACTCTTTTGTCAAGCGTGGCAACCATGCCAAAATCCCTCCGATAAGGCGATCTATTGGGAAGGCCTGAGTTTAGCGGTGGACTTTTATAGGCCTTAATGAATGGATCGAATCAAAATACATAAATAATAATAATATTTATTGTCATAAGTGTTAGAGTCATGCTGCAGGCATATTAAGCACACATGTGTTAGCTCTTCCGGGGAATGACAGATGTGTTTCGTATGATAAATGAGGTAACGAGGCATTCCATCTTAGAATGCAGGACTTTTTAACAGTGGTAGAGCCACGCGGCAGCTTTTGCTGTCGCACGGATGGGCCGGCTCGAACCGGGGTGGTACCACGACCTCACAGAAAACCAGCGTGAAGTAGAGGTTCACCTCTGCGTTTCGCTTGGTGAGTGCAGGTGGCCGGAGGCCCTTTTTACTGGAAATGAGGCATTCCATCTTAGTCCTCACGGGTGACAATGCATCTACATTTTGATTTGTAATAGAGGATAGATGTAGATATCTATGAGCCGCAGCAACCACTTACCATCAGGTGGACTGTGTGCTCGTTTGTCACCCTAATCCTATAAAAAAAAGGAGTAACAACTAATCTCCATTTTGATTTTAAATCGTAAATAGATGTAGGTGCTCATATACTACAGTATCCACTTACCATCAGCTGAACTGTGTGCTCGTTTGGTACCCTTCTTCCATAAAAATATTATTTTATTCATTTGTGTTTTCTCTTAATACTAATGTGCTTTCCGTACGCATAAGTGCAGTATAACATTGTATACCAGATTTATTGAGCGGATAGCGTGACCTTGACAAGACAATAAAGCTCAACATCTATTTTTGAAGTGTGTAACAGTATTATACTAATGTATTTAGTATAATCCACCTCCAGAAATATTCGCGTTCGTCGTTTACATAGGCAATGATAAAATGCAGAGTAAGGCGGCCTTTTAGTAGATTGCTTGACGTCACAAGTCCACTGTTTAAATTAGGTTTCTTCTAGAGTGTGTCACAAGCACAGGCCTGGTAACGGCTTGGATCCAGCGACTTTTTGCATATGTTAATGGGTGGTGACCTGACGGTATGATGCTGCCACTCGAAAACCTTTCTTCCCCTATCGGTTACCGGTTTTCAGAGCTATAGGGCTGACTCAATTTACTGTAGCTGATCTTATAAACTAAGCCGGGATATTCTGGTTCTATTCGTTATCTAATCTTCTTAAAGATACAGAGCGACTTTGAACTGCTTTACGACTAGACAAGCAGTAAAAGATCATGCCGTAGTTCAAAACGACTTAAGATTATAAAGGTGAAACTTGAATATATCATAATTTTCTGACGCTGTGTGAGCAAGGTGAACGTACTCGTTAACAATTTGAAACATAACGTACGCTAGAAAAATTATTATTGCACTATTTGCATGGACGTTAGACATTGGCAGAGGATTCTCGATAAGTCTAAACGGAGCCTATCGTAATGTTGAAAATTGCCTTGTTGATTACTCTTAATTACTACTTAATACTATATATAATACTTATGTATATAAAAATTAAGTTTATGCACGGTTATAATGCCGTTCTCAATGCAATCATTTGAAATATAAGAACAGCGCAATTAATTGGTGGGAAAATTATTCTCAGCAAGGTTGTCGGGTAATTCAATTATGTTTTAAGTTGAGCTATAATATTAATATGATTTTAAAAACAGTAAAAGTTACTCTACTTTCAAATTCATCAAAACATCTGCCTGTAATCGCCGAGAGGATAGGCAGAGTCCAAATAGAAGCAAGCTATTTTCCTATTTGATATCTATTTTTTTATCAGCTCCACGCTAGGATTATTTCCTGTATTGTGGAGGCAAATTAAATTGCACAAGGACAAAGATTCAGACCAGGAACAATTACTTGTAAGTCCATACAAATACTTGTTCCGTGCGGGATGCAAACCCGTGGCTCCCAGCCCTGCAACTCATTACTAAGCCGAATACACATTTAGATAAAAAATATTTTGAAAGAAGTGACAGGTGGTTAGCTCATCGTCTACACAACCACAAACCCAATATCCCATTAGTCGCCGTTTACGAAATGCTAGGGAAGTAAAACAGTTGCACATTTTTTTTGTAATATACATAAGTCTCGTATTATAAACATAAACTAGCGTCCTAAGGCAGAGTTCAAAAAGCAGCGAGCTACTGGGACCACATCTAGCCAAAATATATTGTGAAAAAAAAGAGGTAGATGGCTATACCATCGCCTACATGACCACAAACCCGATATTCCGTGAGTCGCCTCTATAATATAATAGTTGGCACATAATTTTTTCTTTTATATAGATATGGATAAGTTTCATGTTGAGGACAGCTAGAGACCCGCCGCCCCGTCGCCCCTTCGTACCCCGCTACGCCCCGCGCACCCCGCACACCGGCGCTGATCCAGTGATGTCGGCGACCAATCAGCGCGCGTGCGGCTTCATTTATCGTCGCACGGCACTACTCACAGACTGAGACACCTTCTTGCGAGATATAAGAAGGGCGTCTCGGTCTGTGAGGTGTTCATTTCACTTCGGAGCGGCACTCAAGAAGAAAACATGAAGAAGACTCAAGACTCCAATTCAAGACCTCCCTCTGTACATAGTGTTAGATATAGTTATTCAGTGCCGAATCATTGTAAATAGTTAATACAGTATATTAAAAAGTACCATCTTTTCTTCGAGCAGTCCCCTAGTATAGCTAACCTCAGATCAGTCAATAATCAATCAATAACACAAATAAATATACAGTCCATTTTCATCCATTATATTTCACATAAACAAGAAGCAGCGTTCTATATTGGTTTGGGACTTACAGGTCTTAAGCCTAAGTTACTTCATCGCTTATAATAAAATTTTGTTTATATTATGTGCAATACAGTTGAATTGCAGTCTAATATTATTTTACAATTTGTCTAACAAGCTCTTAAACAAAGTCAACTATGGTTGCATAAGTTATAAAGCTACATTAGTTTTTGTTGCTGTAATTTCGCTTGTAGGAACTGCAGCAAATTCATAAGTGTGCAAAAACTATTAAGTTGTACTTTTGCTCTAACGACGTTGCAAAATAATAACAACTGTTACGAGTATTATAATCCATCGTTTCAAAATCCAATATTCATCCTTACTTCAATAAAAATTGGGTAATAATTGAATATATCGTATTCATTTTGTCGCTACCATAACTTAGTACATTAGTTGGGACAAAGAAAATCGTAACATGCCTTTCTCAAGCCAAGGTTGAATAGGGACTGCAATGGGCTTAGTCAAATATCTTTACATCGTAACAGTCAATGCTAAGACATACAATTGGCGTTGAGGCTATTAATTTACGAAAACAATGAAACGAAATATACCGACTAATTTGTAAGGTTTGTTGCGGTAACTATTTTTAACAATGCCGTAAGGTATAACTATGTTTATTGCATTATATAAAAATAAGTAATATTTTACACCTTGAACTAAGGTGAAACATAAGATCAAATTTTATTTTATTATCAAAGTAAAATTATTTTAAATCGTCAATCATTTGTCTGTACATAAACAAATAGTTATTTAAGTTCCTTTTAATAGTTTCTAATAAAATAACAGCATTTTCTTAAGTTTTGTTTTAATATTATTATTATGTGTTATTATCATCATCATACAGCTTGTCAAAAGTCTACTGCTAAACCTCTCCATAGATTGCCTCATGAGGCGGATGTCTGCCTTAGTTGCCACGCTTGGCAGGTGGGTTGGCAAACTCTGCTAACCATCTTCTGGGTGATGCGCATTATATTTATGATACATATGATGCATTATATTAACGATGTGGATGATATTTATGATCCTAATATAGATAGATTACATTTCTGGTTATTGGAGAGGCAAATTTTCAGTCGCAATTTTGGAACCTTTTTTATTTTATAAAACTAAAGTGACAAACAAGTTTACAGTCCACATGATTGTAAGTGGTTATTGCGGTCTGTGGACACTTACAGCCAAATTCAAAGAAACAAGGCTATTAAAAGTGCCAGCACTACTATTTGGCGGTAGAAATAGTTAAGAGATGGACGTCTAGGCATAAAATAAGTCCCACAACCTAGTATATATTAATACATTTCTAGTAAATTTTGGAAATATGCTGAAAAAATAGCCACGCCGAACGCGACACTTGTATGAACTTTATGTAACTACAATAAAAATGAAAGTTTAAATAATTAAAATAGTGTTAATAGGAGATAGATCGGTTTGATCGGTTGAAATCTACTTGACCAGACTATACTATATATGTAGTTGTAAAACTTTAGGTTTGTTACTTTTTTACCATAGAAGAGCTCCTATCCTGCTGCAAACGGTGTATGGGCCGATGCAAATTAAGACATATAAGCATTTAAAATTGCGAAAATATTTTATTATTGGGGATCGAACGTGGATTCCAGAAGAAGTTTGAAAATTGCGTCAAGCGTCCGTCTCTTAACTATATCGGTTTATTAAATATTACTAAGATGCAAAGGAAAACATGAGTGGGGAAACCGGTATGTCTGAGGAATTTAATATATTTCAAAGACTAAGGTAAGTCCATCAACACGCACCATAGTTGCCTTTAATATTTTTTACTCTATAGCTTCCCCAGAATGGAAAAAATTATAATAATAGTCCCGAAAAACAAGAAAGTGTGATATTTTAATTTCTATATAATTTTAATTTTCTAGTAACAGAATTGTTACGATTTTGTGCTGTATTTCGAAGTTGTTCATTTTAGTTTTGAAGTCTTTATTACTTGTTATTTAATCCTGTTTCATGTATAATTTAATTTTGGTTAAGCTCATGTTCGGGCGAAGGTTTTAATTAGACCTTTGACGTATTATGAGGGATTATATATGAAAGGGCTTCCACAAGTAAAATACAGGCTCTGTGGCGAGATTCGCTCAACTTAATGACTTTGGTTTGACCAAAGCATTTAAGGGCCAACGATAAAAGGACAAGTTGGAATAAGTGTTGAATATGTACTCATTTTCTATGAAGAACTGGAAACAATTACTATAAAATGATGTGAGAACAAGATGAAGTACTTTTCATTAAAAGTTCTTCCTTATAAATGGACTAAGCGTGACCACGATGTTAAGATAACAATTAAAATGACGTCTAAATAGTTACATTGAAAAATTAATACGCCTAGGTTGAATTTTTAATTTAATTGGTGACCACCATTAAAGAATATCCTTTTTAATTAAAAAATCATAGTCCCGAGTCAGGAAGTTGGTGCTGTTTTACACTCACGTCTTGAAAAACACGTAAAACACGTATAGGTATTTCGTCTGATTTCTCCACAGTTGTCCGCGAATGCTCATGCTTTATAATCTTGTCCTACGTAAATAGCTAGTTTGTTATTATTGGAAGAAATTTCCATTACACACGGTACGAATTTGGCGGATTGGGGGGGGGGGGGGGGGGGCTAGGCGAGTAAAAGTGTAAAATTTTGCCGTCACTCCGTCACGGACTTTTCTATAGTACGAGCGAGATGGAAGAATATCTATCTCCCTCGCACTTGTTTATAGTGCCATGAAAGAAATATTATTTTAAACTAGCTGTTCCTTGCGACTTCACCTGCGTGGAATTTTTTGGGGGAGAATCCTAAAATAAAAGAAGCCTAAGTTACTCGTTATAATATCAGCTATCTGCCAGTGAAAGTCCTATCCAAATCGGTTTACAAGTTTTAGCGTGATGCGTGTTCACGCCAAAATAGCTCGCAGATGACATTTTTTCAGATTTCATCATCATCATCATCATTACAGTCTTTCATAAGTCCACTGCTGAACATAGGCCTCCCCCAAGGAATGCAACAAAGCACGGTCCTCGCATCCATCGACATCCTGCATATCTTACCAGGTCGTCACTCCATCTTGTGGGGGGTCACCCTTCACTTCGCCTACAGGTACGAGGCTGCCACTCAAGAACCTTTCTTTCCATTGGTTGTCGGTTTTTCGAGCTACATGGCCGGCCCACTGTCACTTCGGCTTACTAATCCGTTGGCCTATGTCGGTGACTGTGGTTCTACTGCGGATATCCTCATTTCTAATTATAATAAAGCTAGTTTATCACGCAGAGAAACCCCGAGCATAGCCCTCTCCATAGCTCGCTGAGCGACTTTGAGCTTCCTCATACGGCAAGCAGTGAAAGACCACGTTTCAGATCCGTAAGTCACACGCACTGGTTGTACAATTTCGTTTTAAGGTTTTGAGGTATGTCTGACGAGAAGATGTGCCGTAGTTACCCGAACGCTGCCCAGCCGAATTGAATCGGTTGATTGACCTCTCGGTCGAAGTTGGACTTACCAAGTCAGACTATTTGTCCCAGGTAAACATACTCGTCAATAAGTAAGTAAGTAGTGCCCAACAATAACCGACATAGTTGTGACATGGACGTTAAACATGATCTTTGTTTTGTCCATGTTCATCTTAACACCTATCCGTTGGGAGACACTATTGAGGTCATTGAGTATGGTTCTTAGGTCCTCCAGCGATTCTGCCATTAGGACTATATCGTCGGCAAATCGAAGGTGAGTTATGTACTCGCCATTGATGTTAATACCGTATCCTTTCCAGTCCAGAAGCTTGAAAACGTCTTCCATTGCAGCGGTGAACAGTTTCGGGGATATAACAACACCCTGTCTTACACCTCTCTGCAATTGGATAGGTTTCGTACTCTAGTTCTGTACTCGGATAGCCATCGTAGCCCTACTGTACAAGCACTTCAGCACTTCGATATACCGACAGTCAACTTGGCACCGCTGAAGGGACTGCAGCACTGCCCAAATTTCGACGGAATCAAAGGATTTCTCGTAGTCAACATACGCAAGACATAGTGGCAAATTGTACTTCTCGGTCTTCTGTACAATTTGCCGAAGGGTATGTATGTGGTCTATGGCACTAAAGCCCTTTCGGAAACCGGCTTGTTTAGGAGGCTGGAGGTTGTCTAGTCTGCGCGCGAGACGATTCGTAATGACTCTCGAAAACAGCACGTAGACGCGGCTCAGAAGGGAAATCGGTCTGTAGTTCTTCAAGAGAGCGTTGTCGCCTTTTTTGAAGAATAAGACCACCGCACTTCTGCTCCATGCCTCCGGTGTAGTCCCACCATGGAGAACGGAATTAAAGAGTTTCTGAAGGACTTCAAGTACCGGTTTTCCACCCGCTTTCAGAAGCTCCGCTGTAATTCCATCCTCACCTCGGGCCTTGCCGTTTTTATGGTGCTGGAGAGCCATTCTAATCTCGCTCAAACTGACGTCCGGGATATCTTCGGAATAGTGTCGGATAAGACTCGCTCTTGGATCGTTACTCACACTTGCGTGTGGCTCCAACGATGACGTGTACAGTTGCCCATAGAACCTCTCAATCTCACTCAAAATCTCAGGTGCCCCGGAAACAATGCTGCCACACTCGGTCTTCAACTTTGACAGTTGGCTCTTTCTGGGAGACAGATCTCTGGCAAAGACTTTGGAGCCTTGGTTCCACTCGATCGCTTCTTCAATACAAGCTGTATTGAAGTTGCGTAAGTCCCGCCGCATGTGTTTGGAGATCTGTCTGTTCAGTTGCCTGTATGCTGTCAAATCTGTTGAAGAATGTAGCTTTATCTCCCGTCTAACAGCCATGAGCTTTCAGTTCAACGTTCTCTCTTGTGCGTAGTTTTACATTGAAGTCTCCCATTAACACCGTATAATAGGTTTTGGAGGAATGCATGGCTCTAGAGATATCCTCATACATTTCCTCCACCTCCTCATCGGGGTGTGCCGACGTTGGTGCGTAAACCTGTATGACCTTCAGCGAATACCGTTTGGTGATGCTGAGTGTAAGATACGCAACTCTCCTCGACACACTCTCAATCTTTACACTGTTGTTAACGAGAGACTTTTGGACGATAAATCCGACACCTCCTTGGGACAGATGATCGCCCTCCCGGTGATAGAGCAAGTTGCCAGATCCGAGGATTACTGTGTTCTCCCCCCTCTCTTCGGTCCTCGCGGACTATCTATCTCTTCTTCCAGCTCCAAGATCTTATCGTCAGTCCTCAGAGTGCGTGCGTTGTATGATGCCAGGTTGAGTCATCTTAGGTGGCAACCGAACCTCTGCCGAAGATTCTTAGCACCCCCTGCCCCGCCGTTACCATGGTCGCCACCGTAGCCAGGAATAGCGCGACCGCCGGGGACTGGAGGCTGTCTCTTTTTTTCTCTCATCATAGGGGGGTATTTGCCATAGTTGCCACGCTTCGCTGGCGGGTTGGCAACCGCAGTTATTTTATTGTAAGTTTGTTGTTATTAGGAAGATGCTGCTGCCCATCTTCTGCCTGTTTCCCTTTGTCGCCTTTTACGACACCCACGGGAAGATATGGGGTAGTGGATATTTTTAACCGCCACTACACGGCAAACTCACTTAACATTAATTCAGACTTACTTAACATTTATTGTTATATTTTGGCCAATTTACACAATATTTTTATGAATTTTAGCGTATGTATTATTCTGATATATGAGTTATTTTATTTTAAAGTTTTATTAAGATCCATTCAGTAGTTTTTGCGTGAAATAGTAACAAACATCCATACATCCTCAAAAACTTACACATTTATAATATTAGTAAGATAAGATGAGATAAGATGACGCTTCATTGTAATAGACGTTAGTTATTCATTTATTTGTATTTTTTAATCAATAATATAATTCGTTTATCAATAATAGTATACTACGAAAGGAACTTCGTTCCAACCCATTGTTTCACGAATCTCCCGCATGTTTTTTTGAGTGAATACGATCTTAATATGAGGGTAGAGTCATCTAGAAATTTATTTTATTCATTATTTTCATAAATTCTTAGGAAAGGCTATAACGTGGGCTAAAATCAATACTTAATATTCTCCCTCCCCTTCTTTCTAGTTCTCCGACCTGCTTTTAGTTTCCTTGGCATATCCCACATCATCAAGTAATTATTTATTCTTACCGTAATGCGTTTTTAAGATCTCTCAAATTAGCGGGGGCAGGATTTCTTTTCTTAATTTGTCTTCCAATTTCCCATACATGCTCCATGGGGTTTAATACGAGGAAGCGCGCTTGCTACCCCATAGCAATGATTTCAACGTCTCGAAGGTATTCGACACCTGCGACCCTGGGGATGCACGCTCCCATACTGATATTGGAGCTTGCATTAATAGAAATCTATCTCCTATAAAAGGTGCAAATAGCACTACAATTTCTCCCAAAATCTCGGTTACATATCGTGCCGCACATATCTGTCCAAACCATAACTGACCGGAGGGTCAGTTATGGTTTAGACAATATGCTCCTTTTCCAGTGATCTTGCACTGAGCGTACTTCTCCCCCGGGCGAGAAAGCGTCTGGCAGGCAAGTGTGAATTTATTCCAGTCAAATGCAGTATTTTTCTGGCTGTTTTTGTGCTTACTGTCACCCCTCGAACTTCTTGGAGCTTCGTTCTTACCTCAGAAGAAGTTAACGCCCGATTTTTAAGCACACTGGTAACGATGAATTGGTCATCTTTGTCCACAGCTTTCCGTTTATGTTCCTATCCTGCAAGTCTCGTATACTGTCCGGTCTGCCGATATCTCTTGACCACAGATTTTAATACTCCTAATGTTTGGGTCATATGTTTGTGGTTGTGTCCAGTTTCAATTAAATTAACAGCCCTAAAACTTGAGTGGCGTTTGGATCTGGCATTCTCAGTTTATGTGCAGTAACTATTCACACTTAACATCATAAACAAGGCAGTCAATGTAACCATTTAATCAAAACCTAATTTTAAACCCAAATTCAATAGTCGTCAAAAATTTTTTATTAAGAAAGAACGCAATATTAAGCAATAATTACATAAAAACAAATGAAAGTCGAAAAGAATACACTTTATTGTTGTCATATAAATAGAGGGAGAAATTTAGTAAGAATAGCCTTAAGCTCATCCACATTTCTACGATCCGAGGCACAGGCCTTTACCCTAATGACCTGTTTACATTATTTTAAATTAAGAATAGTTATATAGGAGAGTACATTAGTAGAAACGTGTAGACTGTAGCATTTAGTGTTTAGTACTGTTTGCTCTACTACGATTATACATACGATTGTCACCTTTCTTCTGAAAACACATATAATTGCTTTTTATATTCGTTTCAATCACTCGAATTCGAGTGCTACTAATGTATTTTCCTAAAACGCTAAGATAATGTAACGCGGACATTAAACATACCATAATCTATCAGATTTAAACTAGGTGAGTAGGGTAGCCATTCCTTTGAGCTTATGAAATCAGGGACATTTTCTTTGTATTACTGTTGAACGCTTAACACTTTCACTGTCCGGTTTCCACACACACAATAGTAAGACAATAGCAGTGCACTATATGTAGTGCACGAGACAGCGAAAGGGTTAAGGCACAATGAGGTGGAAAAAAGTCCTTTTGAAATATTTATAGATCGTCGTCATCTAAAAAACTAGGGAGCAACCAAAATCTAAACAAACCGGTATTGATTTTAGTGCCGTCTAAACTTACTGGCGACTAACACCAAATTTTTTATAAGTAAGAGTCACAAACAAGCAAATAATCCATCTGATGATCTTATATTAAAAATTAATATACAGATGCGTTACGTCACTCACTATACACAACGCAGCAGTACTATACCGTTATTTTACGTCGGAAAAACAGTATGTGGAATTACGACCTGACAAGAGATGGAGGAAGTCGATTGATATAAGTGGCTCACGGCCGTGCTTTGTGGCATTCCTTGAGGGAGACCTATGTTCAGAAGTGGACTTTTGATGATGTGTGTTTCTAAAAGATCTGTACTACTAATCAGTATCTAGACAAATTGTTGGTGAAAAATTACGCGTAGTGATAAACAGATAACGTACTTTATATTTTCTTCTCTCAGGGATACTGAACATTATACCTTTTGAATGTGTTATAGTAAGTCAGATTCGAATAAAATTTTGGTTACACATAAAAAATTAACTAGCATGTATGAGACATCCTTACTAGTAGGGACACTTCATTCATTACAACCTATGACAAGTCCACACTAAACATAGGCCTCTTAGATTTCAATCCCATATTTTGCCTCGTAGGGGGAATATTTGCCACGTCTGCCACGCTTGGCAAATGAGTTGGCAACCACAGTCTTTTATTATTATTAAGTTGTTATCAGGAAGATGCCACAGTTTCCTTCTGTCTCCTCTCATGTCACCCACGAGACGATATGGGGCAGTGGTAATACTTACTATACTAAATGTAGTATACTTACATAAAAACAGTACAGAAATGAGTAGATAATAAGTATTCCGAAAGCAAGAGGAAATGTTAATATGATAAAATATCTTTATTTGTGAATTATTCAGCTACCTAGTCCAATCTTTAGGACTAAAAGTTACGTAATTTATTTCGTACAATATGTTATGTAATTTAGTAAAAAAAATTCTCTGGAAGAGTAGCAAATAAAAAGTAATTTATTTGAAAAAAAAAATCTAAATACACCTGCGTTATCATTCGTCAGGTCTAAGATGGAAAGCCGCCTTTCCAGTAAACAGTGTCTCCGGTCCTCTACACTCACCGTACGGAACACAGCAGTGTTAAGCTGCTGTTTTACGCTATAAAATAGCCGCAGCATGGCTCTACCATGTTATTTTTTTAAAGGATAAGTGAGATAAACAGTCCACTTGATGGTAAGTGGTTGCTGCTACCCATAGATACATCTAACCTCTATTACAAATCAAAATGCAGATGCGTTGTCACCCGTAAGGACTAAGATGGAATGTCTAATTTCTGGTAAAAAAGGTCTCCGGTTCTCTACACTCACCATATGAATCACAGCAGCGTTAAGCTGCTATTTTACCCTGGTATTCTGTGAGAGCGTGGTCCTACTCCGGTCAAGCCGACCTATTCGTGCTACAATTATACTACTAATATAGCTGCAGCATTGCTCTACCACGTAAAATACGTATAAAATGTTGTTTCTTTGAGAAGTCGACCTTCAAAAATTGTTGCTGTTGTTTGTAATGTATGTACGGCCATCACATTAGTCATAATATAGGCGTTAGACAAACATAATTATTAATACAACTGCGCAAACAAACCCTTGTCGTCCCAATCTTCCTAGCAACCCCACCATGTAGAAAGTGAATGTGTCTCCACCGACCACTACCAGGTACTCGGGCGAAACGCATGCGCATGCAACAAATACACGCGGCTTGGCGGTTTCGCGCGACGAACGCGACCGCTATTTCGAATACTTTGAATTTTCAAATATCGAATCTAATATTTTCTATTTTCATCTGTGTCTAAGTTAGCTGCCAGAAATCAAGATGAAGATTTTTCTACTTTTTGGTAAGTTAAATATATCTAATTTTAAAATGCTATTGATATAATAACTAATTGATTATTACTAATAAAAGCCAAATCGCTACTATTTGAGATCATCATTATATTAATATAAATTTATTGTATAATTTAATTTAGTCGAACATATGTTTGATGCAATTTTTTTTTTATTTTGACTGTATTTAAATATTTCTTTGATTTATTATTGAAGACACGATATCAAATCTTTAGTATTTTTAAATAGAATTAGACTAAAAAGCCTACAGGTATTTTTGAAAATCCTGATAATCTTGGATTAACAGACTTCTTTAGTAAAATTATATTTCTAAATTAGTACATTGAGGTAAGCAAATAGGTACGAACATTGATTTTCCATCAGAATGTATCGCGCGTTTCGGATCTCTCCTCTTGCGGTTAATATAAATTACCTTAACAGTGCGTAGAAATTCCAATGTATTGTCTCAAGTTAATTTGAAATAAAAGCAAAATCCAATTATCTACTACGTATTCTTCACACACCTTTAAGTAATTTATCATCATTCTATAACTTTTAATTTTATAATAACATATTTTTATGGCAACAACTGTAACATTTTTAACACACGGTTTAAATATGAATAGTCGAATAAAAAAAAAGTTAGCGGGCTTAAAATTAAAACAACTAATTATAAACTTTTAAAATACCCGTGTATTAAATAAAGAAGAAATATTTTAGAAAAAAAAACTATATTTTTACTCATTATTTTTTTTATCAAATAATTAAAAATGGATATACATTTAAAAGAAGATGGAAGTAATCATGTATATTAAGAGGAGGGCAGAAGCCCTCACATCATAATTCTCTGACAATAGACATAAATATATTATGTCTACGTTCGTAAATGGCATTGAGGTGCACTATTTATCTATAATAAAAATTATTCAAACTAAAATTTATACAAACCGAAAATTATATAACATTGTTCAAGACCCAATTTGCCCCTGCAGATTTCATATCATGAAATCTGAAACATCTTTATATTCGCCCCTGGCAGCGCCATTTGCAGCAACCACTTAACTGTGGTCGGCAACATATCGCCTAACAACTTAAATAATAAACATGATTGCAGCTCGACTTTAAGACATTAAAACATAATAATAATAATTTAAGATATGTAGCGGAAAAATCAAGTTAAAGTTAAATTTCTTCGTTAAAATTTAGTCTTTAATTAATTAGTTACATGCGTCTTAGTAAAAACTAATCCGTATTAAATACCGATATCCGCTTATATCTATTTACATAATTACGAAGCGAATTTGAAGTATTCGAGCATGCTAAAAGATATCGTTATTAATGGTCATCATGCGAGCTTCCGTTTCGTTTGTCTACAGCGTGTCAGTTTAATGATGTGTTACTAACAATGTTAGTTATCTGCGTTATTTTGCTGTAATTTTCTCTTTTTCATTTACAATCCTTATATCATATACTATACCGGTTACTGTTACAGTTTATCTGAAGTCCATTGCTGATCAAAGGTCTCCCCAATAAATTGCCTCATAGGGAAGATATTTGTCATAGTTGCCACGCTTGCCAGGGGTTGGCAACCACAGCTTTTTTTTTAGTTATTATTAGTAGAAAGACGCTGTTGCCCATTTTCTGATTTGTTTACCTAAATCGCTACTTATAACAACACATTTATTACACCTCCACCTTACATTTAACTACCATCATCCACAGTCTTATATAAACTTTCATTATTATCCAAAACAATTTATTAATACAAAATCAATTCTAGCTTGTTTCTATCTGAAAGATCGGAGAAGGTGCGGTCACATTGTCAGAGAAATGTAAATATATTTCAAAATGCAAAAGCCACAACAGCCAGTTAACTAATAGCTAAACCTCGCGATTGTTGAGTTAATTGACGTTGACTTGTAATACTTGTTTCAAATGTTGAAAATACGCTGACTTCATAATAACACAAAGCAAAGAAAAAGCTCGAATAATTTTTAATCGTTTTGAAATGTTAAAATAATTGAAAACATCCATTTCCCATCTAAACATGGAACAGAATCGCAATAATGTTGGTTCATGTTATTAAACCATTACCATACCATAACAGCCTATTTAAGTCCACTGCTGAACATAGGCCTCCCGTATAGATTGCCTCATAGGTTGGAAATTTGCCATAGTTGCCACGCTTGGCAAGTGTGTTGGCAACCGGAGTTTTTTTCCGTATGTTTTTAAAATATATTTACAATTCCAAGGACTTACGTTTATTTCGTCAGTGAATTTTGTTGTTGAATAGAGAACAAATTGTTGGATATATTATTACAGATATCTGCTAGCAATCCCGCTTCGACGATACCGCACTCATGGGAACGTCTCTGTAGCCATGAGTTTTGATAGCTTTTGTGATTGCAACGCTATAATGTGTTAGTTGGATGGCTTAAGTTTGTTTACTTTTTCTTGAATAAAAAAGGGAATATAGCGTAATAATGTCCTAGATATGGTTTTGCTTTAAAATATTAATATCTGTAATTTGATTCTAGTAATCATTTTTATATCTTCAAATATCTGTGAACGGTCAGGAATAATTTAATCAATGTATTGACCTAGATTACACTGTGCTATGAGACGACATAGGGAAATTAAAAAGGAGGTGGGCAATGCCATCTGCCTTATAACAACTCAAAATCATAAAAATACAGCGGTTGCCAACCCGGCTGCCAAGCGTGGTATCTATGGCAATTATTCAATGCAAAATTTGTGGTGATCTATGAGTAAGGTCTTACTTTATTGCCCAGTAGTTCTGTCAATAACAGTTCCATTTCTAATACCTTTTAGTTTAGAGTTCGTCATTGAAAATGGATCCCTCCCGTAGAAGGAAGATCGCCATGCTTGGCTTGGCATCCGAATTGGCGTTCGCAGTATCTCAGACGTTACTTTCCGCCGTCGACCTCTCATGTTTACATTTTCTACCAAATTTTTATACGGTAATTTTGTGCAAACTGAAATATTTTTCAGTAATTTTTTATGTCGCTTTTTATAAGCTATGACTGGCGGTTTATCCGGGACGATATGACTTAAGGACTTCTTTAAAAGTCCAGCAAGGCACGAAGGTAGTCACTTACCTTTAGATGAGCCAATGCTGTTCTTTAAAAAATAAACTCACAGTCACAGGAGATAGGATGGTAGATATTATTTCACTACTAATTTACGACATTAGCCGGTCGTAAGTGCCTTATTCGTGAGTCAGTACGGTGCACCGTGTGAACTGGACATGCGTGTGAGGTTATCGTTTCGAGAAAAAGTTGGCATGTTCTTCTATTTACATTTTTTACATTATAAATAGTATACAAAAATAAAAAAGTAAAGTCACAGCCATATTTATATATGCCGCTGTTGAGCACAAAAGTTTATGGTATGTGGTAGAGGCATGCTGCAGCTATACTAGTAGTATAGTTGGGTCACGAATGGGTCGGCTCGACCGGGGAAGGACCACGTTCTCAAAGTATACCAGCGTAATATAGCAGCTTAACACTGCTGTGTTTCGTATGGTGAGTGTAGAGAACCGGAGACCCTTTTTACTGGAAAAGAGGCATTCCATCTTAGTCCTCACGGGTGACAACGCATCTGCATTTTGATTCGCAAACGAGGATAGATAGATAGAACGAGGCCACAGCAACCACTTACCTTCAGGTGGACTGTGTACTCGTATGCCACCCTAACATATAAAAAAAATAAAGCAATTTGTCCTCGATCCTGCTGTTCTAGTGCATGTTGGCGGAATTCGTATGTCGCTCTTAAAAACATTTTATTCCTCAGACATACAGGTTTCCTCACGATTTTCCCCGCTGATCAGTTGACGCCTTCTTTCCATTAAAAAGGGCATCCGGTTCTCTGCACTCACCGTATGAATGTTATTTTACGCTACGAGCGCGGTCCTTCTCCGGTTGAAAGCAGTTGCAGCGTGGTTTTACTGTGAATAACATTATTGTGACAAATCCTCACCATTAAGTAACGCCAACGTTCAGCAGTGGACTAGAACTAGAGATTTAATAAATATAACTTGAAAAGCTTTCATGCAAAAACTATGCACTAAATATAGGTTAGGTTACTCGCGATAAATAATTTCCATCTACATAATTTTTTGTTGCGTGTACAATATCGTTAAAAAGGTTTTACGACAATATAAAAGAATGAAAATAGAAAGACGGCGTTTCCATGTATTTTGCGGAACAATACACGTAGTGCCACAAAGGAAACTTTTTGCTACTGTGAACGACCGAAGTCAATACTGGCAATGTGATAGCTGTCATACAGGAACTGTGTTAACGACGAAATATACCGTCACCATAAAATTTACATTACTTTTGCATTATATAACTTACCTTCTTTTTTATGAGTACTTAGCGCTTATTGCGGGATATGAGCTTTTCACATTTTAGGAAGGACTCGCCGCCACGCTTGGTAATTCGATCGTCAATCGCAATATCAGATGTCTCTTACTTTTGGCGCTGCTGTATGTTTTTTTTAATAGGACGAGGGTGACAAACGAGCACACAGTCCACTTGATGGTAAGTGGTTGCTGCGGCCCATAGACATCTACATCTATCCTCGTTTGCGAATCAAAATGCAGATGTGTTGTCACCCGTGAGGACTAAGATGGAATGCCTCATTTCCAGTAAAAAAGGCATGTAGTCATATTAATTACAATTTGACGTATACGAGATGGTATACCATCATGGGGGCCATAATAAAGTCTTTCTTTCCCCTAGTCGCCTATGACGACATCCACGGGATAATAGCAGCGCGTGCACTGCTAAATTCGAGTATCAAGGGTAAAGAGAACCAGTATAATAACAGACTGTTATGCCTTTCATCCTAGTCTTTAGATGTGATAGCTCATTTGTAGCCCTCTTTATTACAAGTTTGGTGCTAGTATCTATGGACTGTTGTAGCCACTTATCATCACTGGACTGTTAGCTCATTTCTCACTTCAGTTTTTTTTAATAGAATAAGGGTTCACCCTTATTTTATTATGAAAAACTTGTTCAAAGCACACAGTTCACCTGGTGGCAAGCGTATGCCGTGGCCCATAGACATCTACAGTTATCCTCGATTAAGAATTAAAATTGACGCATCTGCGTTGTCACCCCTGAGGACTAAGATGGAACGTCTCGTTTCCATTAAAAAGGGTCTCAAGTTCTCTACACTCACCATACGAAACACAGTAGCCTTAAGCTGCTATTTTACGCTGGTATTCTGTGAGAGCGTGGTGTTACCTCGGTTGAGCTGACCCAATCGTGCCACAACTAATATATCTGCAGCATGGTTATACCACCATCAGATTGAAATGAAAGATACCCTTAAGACACCAACTCACGGCACACTTAAAAAGTTATGACTTAAAAAATATACGCGCTAAACAGAAAACCGATTATATAATCATCCAGGACCTCAATAGTAAATAGGCTTAATAAACCAATATATTTGATATATAAATCAAGGTATTTTATACCTACAAAAACAAGCAACTAGAATATATTTGTAGAAATATAGAAATCTTTAAAAGAAAATTTAATAAAAGCAATATTGCGTTAAATTGTGTTACATTAATGTATTCCATTAATCGGTTTCAAAACATTCATAATTCTCATTCCTATTCCGTCGTTCGCACAAATTTGCAATTTCCGAAACAGGATTTGTATTTCAAATATTACTTAATATTACGGACTGGGTTTACTTGGTTGTTATGATTTGCTTTTAGCGTTCATTAAATAAAAATGCTGATTTATTTCGAATTTTGGAAGAAAATGAAAAATAAAAAAAATATATATTTGCTGCCGGTAATTTATTTTTTCAGCCAGTACTTTCAGTTATGTTTGAAGATGGATAATATATATTTTTACATATCGATACTTCAAACACTTGTCATTCGTCAAAAGGTTATTGTATTAATTTGTCTTTTGATTCGTTGGTCGTAAGATCAAATCTTTGTTCTTCTTTTCTGGATTCAATATTTGTGTAAAATCACAAAACCACAAAGTTTATGATTCGGACATTCAATCTAATAAACCGATATATTCTATACATGCGTTACGGTTGTAGCGCGATTAAGGCGGCTCTCACAGAATAACAGCGTAAAATAGCAACTTAAAGCTGCTGTATTTCGTATAGTGAACTTCAGTTTGCATAACCAAAATTTCTCTCTTCGTTTGAAACTTACCAGAACATCATATAGCCTGACATTTCATATATTTTTCTTTACACCATAATGATAACATTAATGGCGACACTGGCAGTACCATTTTCATTAGTCCAACGGTGCTTACAATACGAATTAAGTCATAACTTCTCCAACAGCGTAATGAGTACGTGATTAACGAGTTTCCGCAACAGTTTTACGGAGAGAACAATACCCGTAGAAGGAGTGTTAATAAAGCAATTGATGATACCAATCTCCTACGGTTCCCAAGCTGGTCCTTCGAAATATTTCGATTGTTTATAGCAATTATTTTTATTGCGTAGGTTAAACTTCGCTCTTTGTGTTTTGTATTTTTTTCTTATGAATTTTATAAATAAACTGATTAAAATGTCAGGAAGACAGACATATATTTTGGAAATGTTCTTATAATTATAAAAAAAAAAAAATATTATGATCTGATCGTTTATTTATTATTATCAAACTAGAATATTACTGGCAGGCGTTTTTAAATAAAGAGGTAGTTTATTTTAGTTTACTTAGTTATCGACGTTTTCTTTAAGTTCATTTAAATTTCGACGGCTCTGTTCTGCAGTGGCTTAGCATTGAATTGCGGTGCTATAGGTTGAAATCCCGCACTGAACCAATATTTGTTTGGCTTACAAAAAATTGTTTCGGATCTGGATATGTGTACTTGAAAATTTCACAAACACACTTCACATACACACCACAGGCAATAAATAATGAAACAACAATAATGAATTAATACTGTTGGTCTTTTAGCTGTTTACCTTCGTAACATGGTAAAAACAAAATTTAACGGTTTATTCATCGATCACTAATAAATAATGATCGATGGGTTTATTATGTGTTCATGGTAAAACACAATACTTATTGCACACGTTTAAAACGAAGCAGAGAGTTTGGGCTTTACTGTCGACTTGTCAAGGTCACACTACTCGCTCTCATTAAATGTGGTTTGTTGTTATTATACCGCACTATGTAAAGAAAAGCACATTCATATTAAGAGGAAGTACTAATGACGAAAATAAATAAGCTGATGCTTTGATTATATTTTACAATACGTATTATTAAAAAAAATCAAACGCCTTATAATCCTAGCGTATTTTTAAATGTCTCGTCTAGTTAAGTGAATATACGTTTTTAATATACGTATTGAAAAAAGAAAAAAAATGGCAAATCGGCGCTAGTTTAAAAGTAAAATTTTCCGTATACCGGTTTTCTTTTTACGAAATAAAATTCCACGAAGCGTAAAATAATTATAACAAAATAAAAACCAACTGTGAAAATTCTACGTAACTTAGTGAATGCCTCTTGATATTGGCCGTTATAAGTTGCGTAATCGATTTACCAGCGATCGTCAACCTCTTGCAATATAGATTTAAATGTTAACTCAATTAGTTAAAGTCCCTTTACTCACTTACTACGGACCACTATCTAATGTTTACAATTTATTTAGGATCATTAAATATATTTTATTAGTTTGAAATAATATCAAATGGAATGTTACCTATATATATATATATATTAATTTCTGGGCAGTAAGTATTATATTATATACAGTGACCTTTACTGTTACAGCCTTTTAAAGTCCACTGTTGAACATAGGTCTAAGCCTAAGACATAGTATTTTGCTATAGTTGCCATGCTTGGCATACGGGGCAATTTTTCAATTTTTAGCTGTTATACGGCGATAACTTTGAGCGTAGATAGGCTAGACTACATTTTAACAGAAAAAATTAAAATTTTTAATATATCTTCAATATACATATAATTATTAAATGGTAAATAGCAATCAATAACTTTTCGTACCTAAAAATCTATAAATAACAGTTTCATTTGCTTTATATATTCATGTAATGGAACTTAACATAGAAGTGCTTAAGGGGCTATAATGTAAATGGCGGTGCTAAAAGGTCAAGTGCGGTCGTTATTATGGAGAAGCTATCCTTGGTGAAACTCGAAGAAATATCGCGGGTCAAACAGCCTACCCATTACGTTTTACGTGACCGAAGAGTTGGAGTTTCTATATTTGGATGGTCATAGATTATGAAAATAAGAAAGGGATACGGTATATCAGTGTCAATAGCAGACACGTCTCCCATCTTTGATTTGCTAACGATAGTAATTAGTATATTACATAGTAATTTCAGACGCGCTGTTAGACTTAAGCACTGTGCTCATTGACCTCGTTAGTCTATTCCAACAGGTCTTGTTGGTCTCAAGATGAAGGGTAAGAACAAAGGTTATGTGCATTGTCCTTGTCGCCCTCACGCCGTTGATTGTTGAGAAGAATAGGCTGGAGATTGCTGACAGTTATATTACCAAGTACATGTTTTCTAACTAGGCAACTTCGATTTCGACTAAGAGATCAGTCGATTATTTTAACATGGCTGGAATTTACGACGCATCTCAATCTCATCTAATATTCCTCAAAACTCCAAAACAAACAAGTACAGTCAGTGGGTGTTGCCAGTTCTGACTTGGAATCGAGCTGTGAGTGTAGTGAAGGACACTACTGGCTGTACAAGGAAGCTTAAAGTTGCTCAATAAGTTATGGAAAAAGCTTTGATTAAAGTTTTAGCCTCCTTAGGTTTGTAGCACAATGGATTAGAAACATAAGTAGCAGTAGACGGACCATTTAGTTCGATGAAACGTCAACCAATGAAGAAAATAGATTGTCGATTGGCAGCTTCGCAACGGAAAACCTAGTAAAAGGTGGAGAATCAATGAATAGTAGTAAGGTAGTAAATGAAAAATGGTGATCCTATTTATTATTGTAAAGAATATAAAAAGTGCAAGAGATTATCAATAAAAATAATTTATTGACGTGTTTGGCATTTTAATTTATGCTTTAAAATGTTGTGGAAACTTTGTCTTTGGTTCAAAAGTTTTATGCAGTGCCTAACGGTTAGGATGTATGGATATGTTTTAACTTTTCACTGGACACTGATGATTTAAACGTGGTAGATCCAAGCTGCAGCTATATTAGTAGTATAGTTGTACTACAACTATACTATTACCATTCGTGCTACAACAACTGTTGTAGCACGAATGGGTCGGCTCGACCGGGGAAGGACCACGCTCTCACAGAATACCAGCGTAAAATAGCAGCTTGACACTGCTGTGTTTTGTATGGTGAGTGTAGAGAACCGGAGACCCTTTTTACTGGAAAAGAGGCATTCCATCTTAGTCCTCACGGGTGACAACGCATTTGCATTTCGATTCGCAAACGAGGATAAATTTAGATGTCTATGGGCCACAGCAACCACTTATCATCAGGTGGATTGTGTGCTTGTTTGTCACCCTTATCCTATAAAGAAAATGTAACTTCCGGATACCTGAAGTAGCTCTCCATTGGAATAAACACTTTTATCGTACTTTATATGTTTCACACTCAGCGGAACTCCCTAGAGCTAGGTCACTCGTATCGAAAGGAACCTTGATGGAGTATCAGAAACATGGAGATAATCGTTGAAAAGCTTTTATCAGCATCATTATAAACCTGAGGCAGTCCCGTGCTGGACATAGGCCTCACCCAAAACACACCACTTAGTCCGGTCTTTGGCTACACGCATCTAGTTCCTACGAGTCAAAAAGTTCTTAAAAATGTTTGGCTCGTAGGAAAACCTATTCGCAAATCAATGTAAAAGCGACAGTAGCTTAATTGTTACGGATACGGACATTAAATTACAGCTGTCGTTAACATTTTATAGCATGAGCATTTTAAGCTTAGTTGGAGTCTTAATCCCCCTACATATACATTTCTTAGCTAAGTAATATATACTCTAAGTTTAGGGTAGTTACTCGTAGTGTTAACAGCACTACTATTATTTTGTTAAATTTTTGGTCTTCAAGTTTATATTATTTCCGACCTGAATATTAACTATGACTGTAAACGAAAATTTGGTATCGCGTCACAGTCGTTATAAACTCGGATAATTGTTACGATTGTCACACAATTGTATTATACTATTTAAAGTTGGGATTGGCCCTGTCATTATAAAAAAATTACAATGCCCTATGATATTCTTTGTTAGAAGTGTATGCTTTTACAATTAGCTAATGTCGTAGTTACTAAATAATATTTTTATACAAATAATAGAGACAAAAGAGCTGTGGTTCAGTAAGTGTTGTGGTCGAGTAAGAATCAAAATGCTTTGTGATACCTAAGCACTAAGACGGAAAGCCTTGTTACCCGTCTCCGGTACTTTGCATTCACCATTCGACTTAAAACGCTTTATGCTGCATATTGGAATTCTGTGACAGCGCGATACTTCCCCAATCGAGCCGACCTTCAGCCTAAATGCAGCTGCAGCATGGTCAGTTACAAAATGAAATATTATAAATTACATTTATTACGTAACTCGATTTTATAGAAACAGTCCATGGCATAATAAATTAATAAAAATAGACTGATGATAAACTGGCGATAAAAATATCGAGTACAAATTTTCATCCAAATAGTAGGAGACATTTTTGCGGTTTAGGGCGCTTTAAATTTATAGTTAAGTTTTTTTTTTACATTTATAGTAAGGTTTAGGTTTGTGGGCAGTAATAAGCATATTTGTCTAGACTGGTCTGAGTACTCAGTACTCTGGTTGTATAAAATGTAATATCCTGGCAATACAGCTATTACGTATCAGGATTTCCTTGCAGCGGCGTATTGCGTTTCCCATTATTGATTATGAGAAAATTGCGAAATAATGTTCTCTGTTTTTCACAAAACGAATGTTGGATAATGATAGCAGTATTGTGTCGTTATTAAAGATACTTGTTCATTTATTGTTCGCCTGTTCATTCTGTTGAGTGATTGATAATTATTATCACGAATACAGAATAAACAGGTTAATTTAACACTAAAGTAATGATTCTTTAATTATTTAAAATAAATGTTATTAGAACTACGGAGTGAAATACAAGATTAAGAATTACATATTTTGTAAAACCGTTTGCTATTTCAAGGATTTTCTAAAGAGCAAAACATAGTTCAGGGCCTCTTTTGAAATCGATGACTAAAATCCAAAAAATAATGCTAATTAAGACGACGCTTACACATCGTTACGAAATTACCGGTTCAGCTTACTTTTATATCTCAAAATGAAGTCCGTAACATACTTTACTAGTGAAGTGAAGTTATTTTCAACCTTTTTCTAATGTATACAACATTTGACATTATGTCAAATAAAAATATGATGAATTAGCCCTTACTGAATCGGTAATGAAGTTCATATTGTATTGTTTAGAAAGATTTAGTTTATTATGTGATAGCTAGATTTCGTCTTAATGGGGTTGTTATAAATTAATTTGCTTAATTCCGCGTAAAGAAAGAAAATGATGTGTCCTGCCCAGCTTTAAGGGGGACCTCCCACCCTCCCTCAATCGCGCGCACTATATCCGTCGCCGTCAATCCCAGCACTACCATCCTCAGCACCACCACACTAGGCAGGACACACCACTCTCGAAAATACGACACGTGTTTCGCCTCTACACGAGGCATCCTCAGGTGAAGTAGACTCTGCGGAGGCTGGCCGCTAAGCCGATTGAGGGAGGGTGGGAGGTCCCCCTTAAAGCTGGGCAGGACACATCATTTTCTTTCTTTACGCGGAATTAAGCAAATTAATTTATAACAACCCCATTATAATGGATTTCCGCAAAATAACGCCTGATTCTATGAATTATTTCGTCTTAATTTTTAATCCAATAAAAAAACAGTATCAAAGTGTGTTAATTTTAATTCCACATAGTTGCACAGTTACTCAGTTATTGATGTTTGAAGTTTCGATTGGTATTCAGTGATCGTGGTTGGTATCGATTTACTTGATTTACGCTTTATATAGGCTTGATATTTGCTTCATTCTTATAATGAAAATTAAATTATGAAGAGTCTTGAAGAAACAAAAAGTATAAAATAATTTATACATTCTGAATTCATTAAAGCACCGAATTCATTCCACTGCTGAACATATGTCTCCTCAATAGATTACCTTACAGACGGGATTTTGCCATAGTTGCCACGCTTTGCTGGCAGGTTGGCAACCGCAGCTTTTTAATTTTATTCAGCTGTTATCAGGGAGATACTGCTGCCAATCTCCTGTTTTAGTTTCCCGCATTTAAAGATATTTTTGATATATAGACGCTACCATTTCCTCTCAAATAATTTTATGTATGAAACACTGCCATTGTTCTTTACAATTTTCAACATTTGAAATTAAAACTGTCATACACTGTCATACAACATATGCATCTTTTTACACTTTTACATTACGTTCAGACTGATGTAAATTTTGATAGATAGCTGTTTTAAATATGCAAATCGAACTCGAAATGTAAAAAATTGTTAGAGGTCAGAATAGTAACATTTTTTTGTAATAATCATTTTTGGAAAATTACTACACAGATGCATTTAAATTTAATTTCGTCATAACACCTATCGTGACCTAATCGAAACTCACGATACCATTCCGAACATGCCGATACAAATAAAGGTCGAAAAAATTTGAGTGCATTGCGAAATGATAGCGCCAGTTCATTTTCATCAATAATAGGTCTAATCTAATCTGGACCTTCTCTTAATGGAAAACATAACGATGAAAAAAACCTTGCATAATTTTAATTGTTTTATATATTGTGTTGCTTGTTTACAGCAGCTTAATATCTTCCTTAACAGCCTAATGACTTCCTAGTTATGTAAGTCTGTGTTTCGTCTAATAGTTTTGCTTGACGTGTTCCTACTCGGGCAATTTCACAATTAGCTTATTAATATGTTGCGTCACTAACTAAACTGATTTTTTTTATTTAAAAACAGAACACGCGGCTCAGTGGGCTGCAACTTCTTAACTGCGTATCCTAAGATCCTGATGTTTGTATATCTAGATGTGATCCTGATATGATGTTTATATAACCAGAAGTGGTCAGCCAACCAATAGCGTATTTCGTTATAATGATATCTTTGTTTTGTAAAAAAAATTTAAATTTATAGCGGTTTTGAAAAAAAATTTTTTTTGACTGAATGCAGGATTTTATTATACTCTTTAGTGTTTACGTTTTACGGTTTACCATAATATTGCATTGGTATAATAAATATTGCGTAGATTACACAAGAATTAATACTGTAATATTCTAACGCGGTACAGCCTTCGCTTCAGCTATAATATGAATTCATCAGGAATGGGTCGGCTCAACCAATAAAGGATCACGGTCTTACAGAAATACACCATCACAAGAAACATACCAGCATAAAGTAGCATTTTAATACTACTGGGCTTCGTATGAAAACGGGTAACGTAGAAACAGAGACTTTCTTACCGGTAACAATGCATTCCATCTTACGGATGACAACATATTTACATTTTTAATTCCTATCCGAAGATAAATATCCACTTATTGCTCGTTTGTCACACTTATTTTATAAAAAAATAATGCCTCGGCAGCGGATACGAAATTAGCATTACCACTTAATAAAAAAAAAATACCTATATATATTTAAATGGAAGTGAAACCATTTTTTAAATATCTATTTTTGGAGGTTGAGAACGTGATTTGAAAGACCCAAAATTTATTCGAAAACATAGATAATAAATTAGTAAAATGATTAATGGGTTCTCATGCATTTTTAAGTAACCTTCAAAACTCGACTAATGAGTGTGGGATAGTGAACACAATTAAACAGTATGTAGCAATAACCTCGCTTCTTGTTCTTATTGTTCGCAAACTGCCATTTGTTCTACTTTTCATGAGTAGGTATATGATACTGTAAATATCTGAACAATTAAAAAAACATGAAAACTTAATCTGATAAGTGATTCTTCGCTCCGCAATAACTTAGCGAAACAAAGATGTTATTAAGACCTTCGATAAGTATTAACCTGTGATATCACTATGATTACTTACTTCATTTGTTTATTTTTAGGAAATATTTGAGAGAGTCTGTAATGTATCCTGCGTACACTAACTACTATATGTATTACTTGATATTAAATTGAATAATTTACTGTAGCACCAAATCCAGATACTTTGTTACAACTTGGAATACCTTATTGCAAATATAACGGAGCTTCAATTCTTCCCACTACTATTTGCAACATCATTAAGCTGCTATTAAACGCAGAAATATATATATATATATATATATATATATATATATATATATATATATATATATATATATATATATATATATTATATAAGATAACGACGTGGAGTGGCGTCGTGCAAGAATCCATTAAAAATAATTTAAAATTAAAAATTTTGTACAACTCACTTCAATATAAATAATTACGAATAACTAAAAAACTATTGATCAGACCTTAAGCAAATTTATATTGGACCACACGAGAAGCACCAGCTTTCAAATAAAATAATAATCATTCGGCAACACACATAAAAAAAACATACAATCGAATTGAGTACCGTCTCCTTTTTGAAGCCAGTAGAAAATATAATCTTTCTGGAAACATCGTTTCTTATTACTTACCAAGCAAGAAACTATGTCACTTAATTTGATTAACAATTTATACGGAAGGCCTATTGTAGTTCTCTATTATAAATCCCTAGTTATAGCCAGCAACGCTAGAAATCAATATCTTAAAATAATTATCATTCAGTTAGTTCACCTGTTAAATATGTGAATTACAATTCAGCAAGGGTTCCCTAGGTAAACGCGAAAATAGATGGATGTTTACAATGGAATTGGGGACGATCAAAATAATTAATGCGAGCCTTGAATTAAATCAATTTGTTTGCAAAGTCAATAGAAATTAATCTATATTAAACGCGAGCTTTTTCCGCTTGGAAACAAATTACCTATTATAAGTTAAACTTACCATTTAACCTTTAAATAAAGCATCTGGCTTGTGACTTTATGTTCAGTGCACATGTCTCTTAAGTCGAAGTCATAAGTTGAAATCCTAGGAGGAGTAAATTTTTACGTTTACGTTTTAGTTTTGGATGCATTGTATTTCCATATCTTTCAAATGAATTGTATTTCCATATTTTTCTCGTTACATCTGATTGAACAAGTAATACATTAGGGCTTCTTGGGCACACAAGCCCAGGAACTGGCTACGGCGTTTTGGTCCTTGGGTTCAATTCACAAACGGAACAAGAATTTGTATAGGCTGCAAATAATTATGGTCGTTGTATAAAACGACTATGATGCACGAGAAATATTTATTGTGGGATAAATATAGAGTGAATGAGAGTGCAGAAGTTTAATAAAAACACACACAAGCGGAGGGTTCACCTACTATCAACTATTACCTACTATCAAAGTAGCAGAGAAAATAACGCCATATTTATATTTAGTAATGCCGACGCGGGCTTCGCATTATTTTCTCTGTGGCGAAAATTTTTTAAGGCTCGTAACTTCAAAAGTCTATTCCAAACTTTTTTAATGAGTTTGGTCTTTTATTACAATTTGTTTTTGGTAGAATTTCTTTTACCGGTATTTTTGTACTTTTGGTGAAAATATTTCATTCGTCATTTATATTGGCTAGCTTTAAAGTTACGTGTTCTTTGTTTTATTTTTGTCAAAAACAACTAATGAAATATCGTTTCCTCCTTATCATTGCAGTTTACAAAGATAGAAACTCAGAATTTTATAAATTGAAGTCATTGTTGACCCTTTTTATACTCACTTTTTTATATTTCTTAGTGCATATTTTTACGTTACTAAGTTTTTAAATATTTTCGTTCTCAATCGAGCGTTTTGTATTCTACAAAACGTTCGGTATTAAAATCATCATGCACTTGATCTGTATTCATGATTAAATTACATCTTAATAAGTATAAACATAATTGTACTATTAATGCTTGTGTTGAAGCCGAAGATAAAATAGAATTATGCCTAAAGTAATAACAAAAAGAGTGAACCAACTTACTCGTCTTAAAAACAACAATCGAAGAAAATAATTCCGTGCCAACGAAGGCGAGAACACAAATAGTATTGAATAAATATATTGGTATTTACATGAAGAAACAATAGAGTACAGATAAACGCTTATCATGAGACGACTACATTTGGAACTTCTCTCTAGGATTCATACAAAATAATGTAAGGAATGGTAATAGCGCTCTTGGTGCGAAAGCAACAATAACATACATAATATAAGACGTCCCATAAAATGTTATGATGGCATCATTTCTACTTTAGTATTCGAGTTTTCTTATCAAGAAAATGTGGAATAAAATTAATTTTACTTGTTTTATCGCGTTTGATTTAAAATTTTTAACTGCAGGTTTTTACGGGGCTCTTAGGTGTATTAAGCCCGATACTATGTTTGCAAGATACGCTTCGTTCTTGGTTTAATTATATAATAATAATGTCCTCTATATCGACTTTCGATTACGGCGATCTCATCGTAGACTAGCCATCTGTGCAAGACGGGACACTCTATACCCTCACTCTCATGGAACTACAATCCAATAAGACCGGAAAGGGATCAGGCGCAGGATCAACGGCTTTACTTTTTGTGCTTACGCTGGGCTACTGAGAATTTCTTGAAATGACTGATTTTGGTCCGACTCGCAATTTTAACCCGGGACCACATGCTTAGTAGTAGGTACTAGGTAGTCACGCTTTCTACTACTAAACCAACGCGACCGTTTCATTATAAAACGAAGTGCACGTAAAAACCATTCGTATTACGAACTTTTATGGCGAAACAACTTCAAATCGTTCCTATGTTGTATAACTAACTAGGGTTTTGTGATAAATTATGTTTTCATGGTCTTTTTGTATTGTTGAACGGGTCCTAAGAGAAATACAAAACGTTTTGTAAATATAGAAATCTGATATTAGTGGTCAAAGTTTGTGTAGAGATAGGAGTTTTAGGCTAAAATTCAAGCCAGAGTCAACATTTGTTCTAAAACTCAAATTGTTGATTTGGGTCTGGCTTTGTTGAGATTATGCTTGTATACCTTACGCAGTATCCAAATTCATATTTGATTTTGTCGTTTAAGCGTTACATGTGATACGAGAATGGGTTGGTTAGAATCGCAATATGATAGTGGGAATATTACAATAAATTTTTTCTTGCGGTTTTTCGTAAGAGGAAAGCCAGAAAGAAAGGAAGGAAAGCAAGTGTCTGAAAGATTTTATGAGGTATAAAATATAGAGTCTTCATATAATATATACGTACTCCTTTTCTTTTCATTCACCCACTCGCATATTTCACTGTAGGTTCATTGTACGTGGTAGAGCCATGCTGCAGCTATATTAGTAGTATAGTTGTAGCACGAATGGGTCGGCTCGACCGGGGAAGGACCACGCTCTCACAGAATACCAGCGTAAAATAGCAAGTTAACACTGCTGTGTTTCGCATGGTGAGTGTAGAGAACCGGAGACCGTTTTTACTGGAAAAGAGACATTCCATCTTAGTCCTCACGGGTGAGAACGCATCTGCATTTTCATTCTTTATTGAGGATAGATGTGGATGTCTATGGGTCACAGCAACCACTTACCATCAGGTGGACTGTGTGCTCGTTTGTCACCCTATCCTATAAAAAAAGGTGATAGACCTCTTCCCTTGTAGCGAGAATGTCTTAATCGCCACGCTTGGTAGGCGATTGGTGATTGCAGGTCCAGAAGTATCGCAAATTTGGCACTATTTCGTCGTTGGTTTGGGTATTTTACGTCTGACATAAATAAACAAGTTGGTTACACCGCCATCTGTCGGAAGCTTTAAGACCTTTCTGAGTAATCCTATAGTTGCCTTTTATAACAAATATGAAACGAACGAGTTCTTCGAGCTATATGTAATGTGGAAAAAACGTGCTAGTATCGGTAAGTGCGTTTACTTAACGGTCGGCTTCCTACCAGATGGAGTGACGACTTGGTGAGAGATACGGTGGGTGCGAAAGTAATGGATGGATTCACTTACGTCTTCAACACACGACGAGGCAACACAATATTTAGATATATCATACACTGCACCTTATTGACTACTGTTGAATTTGACATTTCCATTAGTCAATACTTGCGCCATATAGCGAGATGGGTTCTCTTTCGCTATTATATCACATTAATATTCATTGCAACTGTTTTAGTGACCCAAATACACATGGCCACATTAAAAATTCAACGTGAACGCAAGTTCAGGGAAAATCCATGCATATTTAAATACTTTCACGGTCCTTTTACCTAATATTTAATAAGAGCGTACCAGAAAGGACGTTTGACAAGCGTATTACACGCCGGACGTAAAATCATTACGTGCATTTTTTTATAGAATAACTAGCGTCCTGCCGCGGCTTCGCGCGACTTCATTTTTGGACTTAGACCACAGCGCTACCTACCGGGTTCAATTATGAATCTAAACCTTTCAGATACCCACTCGAACAAACACACATAAATTCATCACAACTTAAAATCGGTCGAGCTGATTTTGAGTTTCAGCGAGACTAATTGACAGTAATTGACTTTATATATTAAAGAGATGGTGACAAACGAGCTCACAGTCCACCTAATGGTACGTGGATCTTGTGGCTCATTGGCATTTTCATCTATTTAATTAAGAATCAAAATGCAGATGCATTATCATCCCTGAGGACTAAGATGGAATGCCTTATTTCTAGTGAAAAGAGTATCCGGTTCTGTACACTCACCATAAGAAACATAACAACAATAAACGTCTATTTTACGCTGATATTTTGTGAGGATCGTGGTCCTACCCCGGTCGAGCCGACCCATTCGTCGTGCAACCATAATATAGCTGCAGCGTCGCTATACTACGTGTTTAGGCGAATTCAACACATTTAATGAAACTAATTTTACAGCGCTACATAAATCGTCCCTATAAGGCTCTAATAATCTATGGGGGAGCAAAAGTTTGCATTGAACTTTTAATGTGCTGTAGTGATAACCATGGTATGCTATACTTTGTTATACTTTAAGCTCATTTCTCATAGATCGGACTGAAACTTTACATTTAAAACTGAAGTTCGCCAGGGTTACTATGTCATAATATAGTAATTCATAGTAATTATATACATATATAATTATATACATATATATGACACATAGTAATTCATTTATGGGGCAATGTATACGCTTTTACAACAAAATCCCAGAACATATTCAAAGATTATCAATAAACAAGTTTAAAAGTTTTATTAAAGAAAAATTGTACAAAAAGGGTTATAATAATATCAAGGAATACATGAATAAAAATAAACCCTTGGTATAAGGTGATTGCCACCATGCTGGTTCTATGAAAAATCATTTAAAAATTGTATAAACAAAATTATATGTTTGAAAAAGAAAGTTCCGCTGGGTTTCTTGCTGGTTCTTCTCAGGACAGAGGTATTTTCCGAATCAGTTGTAAATAAAAAAGACTTTAAATAAGTATTATGTAATAATCAATATTGAATAAAAATTATTCTATTCTATTCTATAACGTCTAATGACCGACACATCAAAATTATTGCACAATTTAGTGATAAATATTTTTCTACCTAACCGACATCGTAATTACGTTTTATGCTTACAACAGATGTCCGGTATACGCGTTAGGGACAGTATTATGTAATTGGCTTATAAAAAGGGCACATTAAGCGTAACGGGCTCTTACTTTTTACATATTTTATTACGATGAAAAGAATTTTGTAGCGACATAGACCATTTATTTTGACAAGTTCTAAACGTGTACATAATTGCTTCAATAATATCACATTTTAAATGCGGTAACTGTATTATTATACAAGAAATTGTTTTAACTATTGAAAAAATAGTTAAAAAAGTTAAAGTTACAGCCTATATATGTCCCACGGCTGGGCACAGGCCTCTTCTCACTTCTGAGATGGTTTTAGCCCAAGGAAATATCCGTCGCGCTGCCCCAATGCGTGTTGGCGGACTTCAAATGTCTTCGAAATATATATTTTTTTAATTTCTCAAACATGCAGGTTTCCTCACGAATTGCAATTAACAATTTCATTGGTGGAAGCGGGGATCGAACCTGGGTGGCTCGCGCACTGTGAAATTTACAGCGAGCGCTAAACCCCTAAGCTACAACGGCATGAAAACATTATTAACGTTTAAGTAATATTATAAAATTACGGTTATTTTGCTGTATATATCATCATATTCATACGTTTTCATACGTGAATTTTGTACGTGGTAGAGCCATGCTGCAGCTTTATTTCTGGTATAGTTGTAACACGAATGGGTCGGCTCGACCGGGGAAGGACCACGCTCTCACAGAATACCAGCGTGAAATAGCAGCTTAATGCTGCTGTATTTCGTATGGTGAGTGTAAAGAACCGGAGACCCTTTTTACTGGAAACGAGGCATTCCATCTTAGTCCTTACGGGTGACAACGCATCTGTATTTTGATTCGTAATCGAGGATAAATGTAGATGTCTATGGGCCACAGCAATCACTTATCATCAGGTAGACTGTGTTTGTTTGTCATCCTTATCCTATAAAATAAATAGTATAATATAAATAAATAGGTGTACTATTTTTCGATTTGCATATTAATACAATATTTGACATGAAGTTAAAAAATAATAAAGATTTTTTTAGAACCGTTGGTAAGTTAGTTAGTGATAGCGTTACTTTTAATAGACTTGAACGATTAAGGTCACATTAACAAAATTATCAAACTAGCAAAGCTTATTTACTTATGTGATATTGTGGGTTTAGTGCTATAAATGAAAATCACAAGCTTAGGATGTGATAGGTGGTTGAGTTGCCGAGATATTCATAAATTTTATATTTGCACTGTAAGTGAATTCGGGGGTGAAGCGGGGCTATCTAGTAGATACATAAAATATTTAATTAACTGCAAATTCCCAAACGACATTCAATGTTTTTTTTTTAACTTTACGTAAATGTAAAAACACAGACTGTATACGTCAAACTCTAGGGCACAGGCCTACTCTCATTACTGAGAGGATAAACCTTTACATACAGTGGTGGACGAGCAGAGGTAGACGGTGATATATTTATTTGGAATTATTTGTATTTTTTACTAGAACTCCATACCAGATAACTATTATGTACATGGGTAGACACAAAGAAATCGAACAATTATTTTTGACGATACATATTTAATGAGGATATCCACAGTAGATGCGAGTAACAGACATATCCCAATTAATCAGTAAGCTAGAATGGCATTGCGCCAACTATGTAGTTTGAAGAAGCGATAACCGATGGGGGAAGAGAAGTCCACTCCAGGCGGTTTCCTACACGCTCCCACTAAATGGAGTGACGATCTGTTAAGTTATGCAGCAAGTCGATGGGTACAGGTGGCTCAGGACCATACTTTTTGGCGTTTCTTTGGGTAGACCTAGGTTCAGCAGTGAAATTGTTATGGGCTGTATTGTTCTGTATGGTAAACGGCAATGAAACACTTATCTAATTCGCTATCATCTTTTAGACAGAAAAATCGTTTAATATCCAACAATTAGAAACTTAGCGAAAATATATTAGCTTGATCTTTAGCCCGATTTCTTTTTCTTTCTTTTTTTTTTCTTTAATAAAACGTTACCCCCACACTAGGATTTTCTCCTGTATCGTGGAGGCAGTTTACAAACATAAATTGCTCGAGGACAAACATCCAGACCCGGAACATTTATTTGTAGGCCATACAAATACTTGATCCAAGCGGGATTCGAACCCGCGGCCCCCAGCGCAACAACTCATTTGGTGGGCCATTCTTTTTTATCCACCTATGTAATACGTCTATTGGGTGAATTGTCAATTTCACTTTATATGCTACTAGATACTTAAATGTGGTAACATATATTCGCTTTTTATGAATGTACTTTCCACCAGTTGTTTCTTGTTCATTGCATAAACAGTTTTACATCATTTCTAACAACCACAATGTCACTTTCGCTGCTACTATCATATTCTTAATCGTTTATATGAGGTCACTTGTATTTAATTTCTCCACTTGGTATTTTAATAAAGTAGAATAGACATTATGAACGGTATGGAGGCAATGGCGTAATGGAATCCATCTTTCGACTATTTATCTCTCGACAAAGGAAACGCCGTAAAATCTTATGGGAAGAATCGTTAGCAAAAAATAAAATTAGCAGATGCAATGAAGCTGTTACAACAAAGTCTTCAGATTTCAGTCGATTTACATTAATCTATAGCTGTAATCTACAATATAAATGTAAATTAGACTACATACGTTCCACTGCTAAACACAGGCACATCTCATTAATGCGAGGGTTTAAGAACAGGGAAGAAGTCCGCTGCGCTGTCCAAAGCATATAGCCGTACTTCTCATCATCATTATTCATGTCCTAGATATTTTTTTAAATTTATTCAACATGTTAAAGTTAAAAGTATTAAAATTGCAATGAACTATTTCATTGCTGCCGCCGGGGATAGTTCTATAGTAGGTTTGTACGCGTTTTATTTTTAAACATTTTTTTTGAAATTCTCTGTTTGTCAAGGCGAGAATTGTTCCATTAGTTACTATTTCTCATTTTTGATTAGCCCGTAATTGTCTATTGCTTAACATGGGCCTCTGACGTTGATGGAATTTGCATTAATCGCCATACTTGGCATACTGCATGAACTGATAATTAAATGTTAGCAGTTCCTCGGAAAGAGAATTTAACTATATTTTGACGGCTTTGTAGCATAGTGGCTTATCAATGAATTGCGGCGCTGATGACCACGAGTTCAGATCAAGAGTTCGGAACAAGTAGGTATTTACGAGTATAAGACTTATAAATACTTTTTCCGGGTCTAAAAATAGTTTTTCCGCTCTTGAAATGATTTTCCTTGTAAAATTATATGGATATAAACTGTCTCCATGGTACAGGAGAAAATCCTAGTGTAAAAACAACTCCTAAAAGACAGAATCCTAGTTATTAATAAATTATAAAAATATTTGATAAAAACATTAGTTCTACATAGTTATTTTGTTTTATTTAGTATTATGTTGATAAACTAAATATTGACGTAAATAATTAAAGAAGGTAGAGAAAGTAAATGATGATAAAAGAGCTGTTGTAAGATTTTGATATTTCTATATTATTACAGTTACAAACGAGCTTAATACAATTAATATTTGCTACTTTTACCTACTTTTATTAATATACTTACTCTTACGCTTAATATTGTTTTATTTTTGTACCTATTTTGTAATGATTTATGATTTAAACATAATATTAATATATTTCTAAACTTTTCCGCAGCGAAGGTTTAATTTCAGAATTGTACTTACTAAGTTTCCGTATTCACAAACAATAGATGAAGCAGCACTATATTTTATTGTTAGAAATATTATGAGGCACAACACAATAAGGCTTGTAGGTATACCGTGGTAAGAACACTAAGAATTCTAAATTAGGGACAAAACGGGCAATGTACTTGCAAAATTCGTAAACTTTGTATTCTTGTTATATTTGTTTTTCGACCGCGTAGGGTAAATACCAGTAATTTTTCATTTGGGTAAACGGGAACGAAACAACTTCTCCTAATGCCAATCTCACATAAACGCAGTCGTCAGAGACTCATTTGTATGGGCGGAGTGTATACCGTCATTTGTAGAAATAAATTGCGTTATGTCCATTCTAAATTGCTCAACCCTACGTACTCGAGGGGAATCAGCATTCATCATAAACATCATTTCAGCCCTTTACTAGTTCACTGCTGAACATAGACCTCTCCCAAGGAATGCCATACACCAAGGTCCTGCACTTCGCTTAATGGTACGGGACTGCCAATCGAGAACTATTCTTCTGCATCGGCTGTCGGTTCTTCGAGCTATATGGCCGCCTCATTTCCATTTTAGCTTACTGGTTTGTTAGACCATGTCAGTGACACTAATTATACTGTGGATATCATATTTCGAAGTCTATCATTCAATTATATCCCAAGTTTAGCCCAGTCCATAGCTCAGTGAGTAGCCTTTACAGGCTCCTTTTAGACGAAGGAGTGGAGTTAGAGTTTTCCACCCCTCATTCATATGGGAATGCACGGATAACACGTTGTATGCATGTCATAGGCCTCGAGGCCTTACTTGTAAGGAAACGACGGACAACCCCTGTGTCCACCGCTTTATCCACAATTACGGGGAGTGCAGGACTTTCCACCTTGACACAAATTTCTAGTTGTACAGGCCAGTTAGCATTTTTGAAATAACTGTATCCAGAAGATTATATCAAGTGGATTAAAAAATAGCAGATTAAGTTGATGAATTTCAAAATTGGTTTTAATATTTCCATTAATTCACCGGATACGTCAAAAATATAAGGGCCTTATGTAAATGTCACTTGCACGGATATTGCTTGTTATTACGAATAAGATCAAATGGGTATTGCTTAACTCTTATATCCTCTATTACTGCATAATTATTAGTCAATTAAATTTAAATATAGACGGAACCTTACTGCCTGAGAAATAAACTGTATTTTAAAGATATGTTGTGGCACATTTAAGTACATTGAACTCTTTCAGGATCATGCTATTTCCATAATGAGATGTGAACTTTGTCCCAAATTAATATGCACTTTACACTTTCAGTTTATTAAAATAACAAAGAAAACTTTTATCAAGGAAAATTGTTTGAAAGAATTTACGTGAAGACGTAGAGAAAGTTTTTACCATTTATTTGAGGATTTATATAAATAAAGATAATTTAGTGTCTATCAGCGATCTTAATGCCTGTTGAATAAGGTTTGCTAGAACCGATTGGGTTCATATACTACCCTGTATTCGATAACTCCTACATTCATATTTCAGCATGATTTCATACAAAGCTTACAACATAATACTATTTATATAATTTCAAACTTTATTAATCGATTCAACCTAATCATAGCATCATATCTGTAATACCCAAGGGTGTAGGCAGGATATGAAAAGTAGCAAGCTACTAGGTCCACTTTAGCCAAAAAATATGAGTTTACAACTAGATGGAAAATAAAGAAATAATAGGTTAGTCATCCATCCATAGCCCATTGCTTTCACTATCACAAGTAAAATATCTCATTAGTCGCCTTTTACGACATTCTAGGCAAATAACACAGTTGACATATTATTTTTTATTATGTAACCACATTAACATAGGACCTTTTAGTCCCAGATCAACATGGGACAAAATAGTAAAAAATAAAGCTAATCGAAAATGAATAATTTAAGTCCTTGTTACTTAAAATAAATTAAAAGCATTAAATATCTCATGTCTGTATTCATTATTTTAACGTAAGCGTTGTTGACTGATACTTCTAAACTTTTACTTGCATAGTTTGGTACTTATTCTCATATAGCCTTAATAAGACTTTTACTTACAAAAGCAACGCTTGCCAGGAAACAGATCATCATTCATATTTCGTTAGACGTGTAAGTAGGAGCGTAATGTCCGAAATAATGATCTACTTTTTCCTGGACATACTTTATATGTACAGCTGTACCTGTACAGCTAATTATCGTTGATAGCAATCGTGAATTAGTAATTACTTTGAATTATCAATTTATTATCCCATGAAATTGCAATATAAACTTTGAGAAGACTAGTACGATATAAAGATAACTTTCGATTATGTAAATATATTTGTTCACGAAATTATACAGAGCAATGTATAATTATGGTGTTTTGTAATAATTATAAAAGTATGTCTATCGATACCCTATGAAAGTGTTTAAAGGTACCTATGGTCCTAAATTATTTGTTATTAAAATTTATTGCTTTGGGCTACATTTGGACACATCTATTTCCTTTTAAAAAGTTAAGAGAGTAGACTGAAAACAAAGAAAAATAAACGTGATACATTCGGGGAGGCATGGTGGAAACGCTGTTGCCAATCTCCTGGTTTGTATATATATATATATATATTCTTAACATATTAATATATGTAAATGTATTCTTAATATATGTAAATTAAGATTTTATACATGTAACAAATTGTGCAATTAGTACATATACGACTACTGTTTTACATTTTTACATTTTTAGATTTAATACCTAAGTTAAATTGTAACAATTTTAGGTAGACCCGATTAAATTCATAAAAAAAGTTATAATTAACTATTTAAATATAAATAATATTCTGTTTATCTCAAACAGCTTAACAAGTTTTACTGTTGGACCTTTACAAACCATTGTAGATTAAGTTCATACTTTAATCCTATTGTAAGCAAATTGCGTTAACTTTGGACGCGGTTCAACTCCCGAGATTACTTTGACATCCAGTTTACGCGTCTACGTTTATTGCTCCTCAACTTCCAGGCGGTCGGCACAGTTACTAGTTTTATTGTCTTTATATTTAATATGTATGTTTCTTAGCATTTGTGGTTAACGGATAATATAATAAGCCTTTCCAAAATTGCAGTATTTGCGGTTATAGCACCTTCCTTTCAAATAATATCATAGGTTAACTTCGCTTGACATATAAACAATAACACATGGTTAAGCTATGCTTCCGCTATATTATAGTTGGGACTCGAATAGGTCGACTCTACCGGGAAAGACCACGCTTTCACAGAATACCTTCGTGGAATAGTTGCTTAGTGCTGCTATGTTAAGAGTGGTGAGTAAAGAGAACACTAGAACAATTTTACTAGAAACGAGGTATTCCATCTTAGTTCCGGGGGACAACGTATCTGAATTAATCTTTCTGCATTTTGAATCTCAATTATTACTAACCCATATCATTCCGCAGTTTTCGTAAGAAACAAATCAGGAGATTAACAACAGTGTCTTAATAATACAACTATAAATAAAAAACTGCGGTTGCCAAGTCGCTTGAAGCGTGCCAAATATGGCAGATATCCCTCCCATGAGGTAATCTAAGGGAGCGGCCTATGTTCAGCAGTGGAATTTAATAGGGTTTTTTTACAGGATAGGGCGACAAACGAGCACACAGTCCACTTGATGGTAAGTGGTTGCTGTGACCCATAGACATCTACATTTATCCTCAATAAAGAATCAAAATGCAGATGCGTTGTCACCCGTGAGGACTAAGATGGAATGCCTCTTTTCCAGTAAAAACGGTCTCCGGTTCTCTACATTCACCATACGAAACACAGCAGTGTCAAGCTGCCATTTTACGCTGGTATTCTGTGACAGCGTGGTCCTTCCCCGGTCGAGGCGACCCATTCGTGCTACAACTATACTACTTATATAGCTGCAGCATGGCTCTACTACGTGTAACGGTAACGGTAGATGCCAATGGGCTACATCATCATCTTACCATCAAAATTATTGCTGGAGTCAATCAATCAATCGTATCATTAGTATATATCACGAGTTTGATATGACTAATATTGGCATTACTAATTGATTTCGATTTGATAATATTAATCAAGTCAGAAGAAATCGTGATCGACTTCGGAGATTGACCGATAAAAGTATTAACATACATTGGCACTTAAGTATTAGATTCAGTTCCCATTTATCGTTACGCTCAATATCAGGCGCTTAAGTATTATAATGAAGACAATGGAACAATATGTAAAATTATTATTTGAGATTTAATACAAAAAGTAATTAAATGCTGCAGTGGTTAATTTTAAAAAACTACTGAATAATTGACGATGATAAAAATAATGAATTAAATTTGTAGTTACAACTCATAAAAAAATTATTGCGATTACTAAGTCCAATTTGCAGTTGCAGCATCGATAGTGATGTAAAAATATGTATGTAAGACCATTTCTTCCGCTGCAAAGTTAAGTCAGTCCTTCAATACGACTATCCTTTCCGTTACAGTCGGTTTACGCATTGCAGTTTACCGACACGTTTTTCAGAAAGTTTCCAGTAGTGTTTTCAAATAAATGGGAGCATCCTCGCTATACAATCAAATTGAATGCGGTAAAAACGCCTTAAGTTTTCATCAAACTGTATCACAAAATGTAAAATAATTTTCTACAGAATCAAAAAACTAACTCCTGAAACGTATAAATATGATCACTTTCAATTTCTTAACGTATAAGCCTAAACTATGTTAGAATACAGAATCAAATGAACCGTATTAGTATGAACTCACTGGTATGGCGAGTGTAGAGAACCGGATACCCTTTTTACTGGAAATGGGGCATTCCGTCGTAATCCTCAACAACGTATCTGCATTTTGATTCTTAATCGAGGATAAATGTAAATGTCTATGAGCCACAGCATCCACTTACCATCAGGTGTGCTCGTGTCTTCTATTAAACAAAGGTCAAAGACATTTTTGTCGTCTTTAATGAATACTTAAATTTATTTTTAGCTATCGAGCTATTAATGCGCACTTAAAGTATGTGCGACTTACTTGCGAATGAGTCATAAAAGAAAAACACTTACACTTTCATCGACGCCAATCACTCGTCAGCAACAATTAAACGACCCGGGATCTTGACCTTCCGAAATACTGACACAGTGTTCCGAATCTCGCCGCTAGATCGCGTGACCGCTAGAATGAATAATTGCCCATTGTATCAGATACGACGTGCATTAGGAAGTTTACTTTTACTGTTGGTTAGGAACGCAGCTGAGCACGCAATCACTTTCGACTTTCAGTTGCGATAGTGCGGACGATGCGGCGCTGCGATGCACTTGCATGGAAAGCTATTTTTTAACGTTTGATTTAGCGTTAACAAATCTATCGTAGGAATTAGCAGCGACTGAAGGAAATCATGAAGACTAGGAGAAATTGTTTTTAAAATTTCTGTGTAAGTTACTTTGGCAAATAGCATTAAAATGCTAAACTAACATATACTTTTAGATATACATTCCATTGTAAAATAATAGTAACGCGCTGCCCAAAAAAGAATTGGTGGACTTCACATAATTTCTTCGGAATATTTTTTTAATTTCTATTACAGATTAGCCAGTTTTCACGTGATTTTTTGTTCACCGACGAGTACGTGATAATTTGCACTTAAATTTGGCATTAACTATTTTAATTTAGTTGTTTTAGTATTTCAGTTGTGTGGAAATCGAATTCCTATTAATATACAGGACGTTCATATTATTACCTGACAGCTTAAGAGTTTAACAGCCGCACACAATAAAATGCATATGCATCACAATAAAATTTACAAAGAGAGCGATGTTGACCCTTAACTCCAGTGCAGTACAGTTCATTTTTGCATTAGATGCGAGCAGTGACCGCGATGGATCTGCAGCGAATGCTTTTCGATTTTGCCCAAGCGGAATTTAGTACAGACTGCGGGGAAACATCTATAGTTAAGTTACAGCCAGTGTTATAGACACAGATAAATAGGCGAGGTTAAGCTGTGAAGCTAAGGAGTGTCCATGCAAACATGAACAACTTCTGTGAGAACGCACATCGACATTTGACATTATAATAAAGGTACCATTAAGCGTGGGAAGTGTGCTGCAGCAATAAATGACATTTTATAAATAAGATCCATGAAACTTTTGTAAGTAAACAGTAAACTTTTGTTGAAATATAAGTAAAGTAAAATGAGTTATAAATTTTCTAATTAAGATAACGTAGCTGGTTTTTAATTGCCACTCTGGGGGAAAATTCATGAAGAAAACCCTTAGTTTCGAATTTGGATGACTCATCAGACTCACAATACTCTAAAATACTACGTGATTATGTTCATATTTTTAACAGGTCTTCTAAGCCATTTATAGATCTTATTGCAAAGGTGTTAACATCATATATATTTTTTACTTATTATACGCCAGTGTTAGACCGCAGTCCAACTTGTTGTTAAGCGATGATGAAGCTCTGGATATATATATATATATATATATATATATATATATATATATATATATATATATATATATATATATATATATATATATATATATATATATATATATATATATATATATATAAAGTCAATTTGGACGAGGAAGTGCCTCTTTATTAGTGCGTATAGTTTTGAAACTATAATATCTTCAAAAATATTTATAAATTAAGCTGAGACCAAAATTAACTAGTTAATTAAAGATCATCAAAATTCCCTAATGAACATAAGCCTAACCCATACATTGCTTCATATGAGGATATTCGCCAACGTTGCCACGCTTGGTAAGCAGATCAATTTTATGACTATCAATTTGCTGACTTTCTCCTGTTTCAGTCTACCTTTGTTTCTTCTCACAACACCGAATAAAGTGGGGTAGTGGATTTTCTTACACTACCATCACCTACACGAAATAAACGAGGGTGTAATCAATCATGTGAAAATCATGCTCATCGTCTTGTGTGCGTGATTGATATTATGTAAACTCAAAAGGAGTCATTAGGCTTAAACTTTGTTTTCGTTCGTTTACAATCACATATTCTGTCATCTTACGTGATATATTGCAGTTATCGTCGTTGCGCAAAGATATAGACGCTAGTCCTCCATTTTCATTATTCAACAGGATTACTCTGTGATACGATCGAGGTTCGATTTAAATTACAAAGACGCAATAACATTCAGTATCCATACGTCCAATGAATAATAATTTTAATTTTGTATGAGCATTATTTGTTAAATAGAAAATGTCAGATAGGATGAATTAACTGCTAAGTATTGTTAACAAAGTTGTAACAAAGCCATGTTTGAAGTTAAAAACATTTTTTTATAGGATAGGGTAACAAACGAGCACACAGTCCACCTGATGGTAAGTGGTTACTGTGACTCATAAACAGTACATCTATGCTCAATAAAGACTGAAGATGCAGATGCGTTGTCACCCGTGAGGACTAAGATGGAATGCCTCTTTGCCAGTAAAAAGGGTCTCCGGTTCTCTGCACTCACCATATGAAACACAGCAGCGTTGAGCTGCTATTTTTCGCTGGTTTTCTGTGAGAGCATAAAATTAGTAATAGTTTAATAATATTATAATAATTACATAATAGTAGTAATGCTTATAACATTACTAATTCCAAGCAACCTTAAATTCTTGTGTTAGGAGTTGTGGCAATGATCCCGCCATATAGCTCGAAGAATCAACAACAAATGGGAAAGAAAGGTACTCGAGTGGCAGCCTTATACTGGTAAGGGAAGTGCAAGGCGACCCCACTCTAGCTAAAGCGACAATCTGGTAAGTGATGTAGAGTCGATAGATGATGGATGCACAGGACCGTGCTTTGGGGAGTTTTTTGGGGGAGGCCTATGTACAGCAGTGGACTTGTGAAAGGCTGTGATGATGATGATGATAGAGTCACGTTCCCCTCTTTCTCGTCATGACAACACAAATTGCTGGCTTTTGGGTTACGATGTGTAGTGATTATCCTCATTTATCTGAAATCGTTACATCGAACGTAGTAAGTAAGGACGAATATATGTATACCTATTTGACATTTTTATTTCTTCTACGCTATTTATGGCTTCCTACAGTATTCAGAAGTTGTTTCCTTGGTCACAATCGACAAGGAGATCATCATTATCATCATTCATAATTTAAGCGAACGCGTGAGAGATTTAGGTTTATATAATATAAATAACCAGCTCATGCAGTTAAAACTTCAAGGACTAGAAAATTCCATTTCCCTTAATAAATATAGAATAAAAAATGAAACCTACCTAACTTTATGCACATAATGAGTATGCCAGTGTATAAATAAGAAGTAAATAAGGTTCTCTAACGTTTCTCAATGTCTAGCGCATAAAATATTGCAATCTCTTAGGGCTAGCAGTTCGAGAATGTACTTCGTTAAAGATTTATTTTGTCGATATTATCGTCAAAGTCTACATCCTTTACTAAGGAGGTCGAAGTCTGTTAGTCGCTGTGGTATTTGAATTCCATCTTTAGTAACTTAAATATTAGCTAGTGTACGACTGGCTGCTGACTGAAAGACGAATAAGTTATGCGGTCGGATGTACATAAATGGATTGATTTAAACGTCAGGAAACTACATTTCATTATGCGAGCAAATTATTTACAAACTATGTAGTACAGTTATTTATTTGATTAGTTAATTCGAAATAAATAATTTGAATTAATAGGCCCCTTTCCAGGTCTGTGGTAAGCGTATGTATGTTTACAATTATTTGGTTCATCAGTCCATTATATCCCATAGGTTTTGTATGAGGCGAACAAATTAGTTATTACAAATTATTTACAAACCATGCAGTGCAGTTATTTATTTGATTAATTAATTAGACAAAATTTTATATTCAGCAAAATTCCATTCGAGCATAAATAGTTATGTATCTATATTTATGTTGGATTGATAGGCTTTTTTCTAAGTCTGTGGTCTGTATGTATACAATTGTGTGGTCTATCACTCTATTTCGTCCCGTGAATTTCGTATGAGGCGACTATAATAAAGGCCAAGATAATAGGAGTTTTGGATATATATAGCCATCTGTTTTAAGTCAGACTTAAAGTATCTAGACCGGCGACGAGGAACAACATTAAGGATGCCAGCAATCTGATCCTGCGATCGGCAATCCGCCTGCCAAATGGGGCAATTACGGCAAATCCTTTCTTTATTGGCGAAACCCATGTTCAGCAGTGTACATGCTAGTTAAGAATAATATAAAATAAAATTTCGTAAATGTCGCGACAAAGAATATCTAAAACAAGCGATGGGGTGCTGTCCCATCTGACTGCTGACTGCTGACGTTAAAAATACGAACGTAATGTTATTCTGAAGGAAGATGATGCTATTCATCACGGGTGACGGGCAGTATTCTAAATCATCTTATGGGGGGGGGGGGGGAGGGCTATGTTCAGTGGAATTTTGATGGGTTGTAATAAAAAATGATAATGGAAGATGAACTTTAGCCAGCTCTTTTGTTGAACCTTAGTCAATATGTAGGCAATGAATTTCGTCGTTTAAATGTAAGGTCGGTTTTTATTAACTGACAGATTTTAATGATGAGTCAGACAGAGCACTGCACTTCAGAGTACAGAGCCTAACCGGAGCTAAATATTTATACAAAAATATAGTGGCTCTGGTTATATTTGTACGCGTGAACCTGATACGATCCTCATCCGAGTTTATGAAGTAAACAAAATACGAGATGTTATTTTATTATATGCCTTCTATACGTCCTGAATTCTTGAAATATATGATGGAACTGCATATTATTCAAGAGTTGATTGGTTTACTGAAACCTAACGACACTTAGTTACTCAACATTAATAATGTTTGTTTGATTTCTCTTTTACCTCAGTAGGAAGGTTTTACATAATTTAAAATTAAAAATTTTGTACAGCCGACTTCAATATAAGCGACTTCAATATAGGTTATTTAAGAATAACTCAATAACCATTGGTCTGACCTTGATCAAATTCATATGGAACCACACGAGAACTATCAGCTTTCATATAAAAAAAGAATCATCGAAATCGGTTCGCCCAGTACAAAGTTATGAGGTAACACACATAAAAAAAAACATACACTCGAATTGAGTACCGTCTCCTTTTTGGAAGTCGGCAGAAAATGGACACGAATTAAATAAAAACAGTGTTATGGTTTTTAATAAAGCTGTAAGTTCGAGAGCCTACTTTATAGGAGTTAATTTTGTTCGTATAATTTTATCTACGAATTTCAAAAAAATTTATGGAACTCATTGTAATAATTATTAAGTGGCGAAGCTTGCGAAGACACTTATTGATTTCACGATGTCTGTCCGTCTGTCCGGCTGTCCCACGATTATCTCGAGAACGGTTTCCAATTTTCAAATTCTGTTTTCAGCAATCGATAACTGATCACCCAGGCATCTGAACCTCCTATTTTTGAAACTGATTGCTCAACGGCAATTTGCAAAATTTGCAAAACGGCGTTAGAAACCGCTACAAAGCTGATTGCTTCGCCACTTTGCTATGCTGTTAGCTTGCTAGGTTTATTTTAAATATATATATTTAATTTTTTAATTATAGAGCATTTCACTATAATATTCAACTCTCGTTAAAGGAGCTTTTGTAAAAAAAGACCATGCTTTGTTAAACTCTGCGCAGCATTATACCGTACATATATGTCAAAAGCAAATATTTAGCTTCGGCAGACTCATTACAGCAAAGCACTCGGGCATAAAAATTTAATAAATTGGTGTTTTCACTCGTATCATACTATATATTATACATATCGTATAACATTATCTGAGTCAATGTGTAATATTTTGGTAGTAAAATGTGTTTAAAACAAATAATAATATGTTTAAAGAAAAAAGTTTTAGCACTGGTAAACTCGTTTCACGGTCACTGGTAAACTGGTTTTAACAGTGGTAGAGCCACGCGGCAGCTTTTGCTGTCGCACGGATGGGCCGGCTCAAACCGGGGTGGTACCACGACCTCACAGAATACCAGCGTGAAGTAGAGGTTTACCTTTGCGTTTCGCTTGGTGAGTGCAGGTGGCCGGAGGCCCTTTTTACTGTAAATGAGGCATTCCATCTTAGTCCTCACGGGTGACAACGCATCTACATTTTGATTTGGAATAGAGGATAGATGTAGATGTCTATGGGCCGCAGCAGCCGCTTACCATCAGGTGGACTGTGTGCTTGTTTGTCACCCTTATCCTATAAAACAAAAACTCTGAACATGTTTTACAATATTTTCTATATTATAGAGTAACAAATCAACGTAGTCCACCCAATGGTAAAAAGCTGTGAACCCATAGACACCTACATCTAACGTCAATTAAGAATTAAAATGCCGACACAGAATGTGATGTCATACTTACCTCAAAACTAAGATGCTTCGTTGATAAAAAAGGGTCTTCGATTCCCGTCACACATCATACGACATATATACATACATCATTGCGTCATGTGTAATAACCAAAGAGGGTAGGTAGAGGCCAAAGAGTAGCGAACTACTTAGACCACGTTTGATCAGCATTCTCTTAGAGCATTATTCTTCTCAATTGGAAGTGGCATATTCATGCTAGTAGATCTTATTAAGTAATTATATGGGTTGATGGTGAATGGTTGGAACTGATGTTGCAATTAGATGGTGGTAAACCCATATCCTGTGAAGTTCCCCAACACGCATTGGACAGCGCGGTGGACACTTCCTTGCCTTAAAACCCTCTCCGAAATTAGAAGAGACCTGCACCAAACAGTGGGACGTATATAGGCTGTAACTTTAAACCCATATAGGTTTCTTCTGAAAATTGGTGAATTTGCAAAGTGATGCCATGAAGTTTTGTATTTACGATACTATTTTTTTTATTTTAAAGCATGATCACCTACTTTCATCAACACGCAGTGTATTAAATATTTACTATTAGACACCTTTGTTTAGAAGAAGTGTGAGAAAGGAGTACACAGTTCACCTAATGATAGGTGGATACTGCAGCTTGTATATACCTACATTTGATTCAGAATCAAAATGTCGATACGTTGTTACCCTATAAACCAAGATAAAATGCCTCGTCACCAGTAAAACGAGTCTCCAGTTCTGTAAAGAACAACCTCCAACTCACCAAACTAAGCAAAGCTGCATTAAGCTGCAATTTTCAATTGGCCTATTATCCATGGGCCCTTATCCATCTGATGGCATATGTATAATGGCCCATTGTTACTTACTCTCTGTATCATTCCACGATTAAAAATCGAAAGGCGGAGTGGTTGCTACCTCTGAGTAATGCTACTGTTTAGGATATTTTAAAAAGATATCTGCAACCATACCCTGACCAAGACCCCTGACTAGTTTTCATCCCTAACTATATATAGCCTTTTAAAGAACAATATTACATTATCTACAGTAACTAAATGCCATAATTGGTAGGTGTTAGCATTAATATTATTATTTTATATTTAGCCATCCATTTAATCAAATTATTCACCTCATAAAATTGCTATTATAAGCTGGTATTCTTTGAGAGCGTGGTACTTTGCTGGTTACCTAATATAGCTGCAACGTGGCTCTACCGCGTTTACAATTGGAGTAGAAGTCAATAGCTTTGTCCTTGAGCAGAATTATTAAATAATATTATAATAATGTAGGAAAGAGACGCCTTTTCAATTTTAAGGAATATACTACCCCACTGAGAACATAACAGTAGAATCACAACTGCTTAAATTTATTAAAATAAATTAGTAAAAGAATGTTATCGAACTATATAGACGCCTAAGCGGATAAGGAACTCTATAATACCACCTAGATAATAATTTAAAATAAAATCAGCCAAATGCGAATCGGGCCTCGCTCTTTTATGGTTCTATTTGGATAGCTATTATGGCCAATTAACATTTATATAAAAATTTTTTTTTAGTTTATTTTTGTCACAGCGTATAAACTAGATTATTTACTATTTGACGTTTTAGTTATCTTTGCTTCAATACAGTATTAAGGTACCTTATACACAAAAGTGTCAAACTCCGAACTAGTATTTGAGATAGATTTTTAAGATAAAAAAGAATAAAAATTTTTTTTGTCCTCCACTCAATGAGCTCTAAATAGTAATACTCTACTTGCTTGGATATGATTTCTCCTTTTACTTTTTATTGGACCTCTCCCCTGAAAAATAATTTAATAGAATTTCTAATTAGATATTCTATTTTGGGTCATTTTACACCAAATATTCAAGTTTCAAATTTGGAACTTATTACGAGCTCGAGATATGTGACATAGAGACAGAAACACGTACAGACAGCAGTGGCATACAGAGCTCCTGTAGGGACTCTCCTAATAGGGATTTAATTTTTGGATACAGAACCCTAAGGATATTAACAAGATTATCTACATGTTATTAAATAATCTTTTTTTGTTACAGCTATCATCTTATGCGCTCATGCTGCAGAAAACAATGGGACGAATGCTGAAGATGGCGATACGCTTAAAAGACAAATACAAGGGGGGCAACAAGATGAAATGTACAGATCGGCAAGAAAACAGGTAAGGCACATTGTATTTAATCGAAAGACGAAATTAATGATATTTTATTTAATAGTTGGACCCTTCTCCGACTGTCAGGATGGAGCGTTGACGACTAATGGCAGAAAATCTATTAAAAATGTTGAATCCAGTCTCACCATCTGGTTTTAGGGAACAGTTTTACCGGTGTGGGTGTGTCCTTAGCATGGAAATATTTTAATAAAGTATGCCTTTATGTGCCACGTGGCTTGAACTGGTTTATTTTACATTAACTGTTTTAAATTAATTAAATATTTATAACAAACAAAGAAAAAATAATTTTAATATAAGTAAGCTTGATAAACATTGAATACCAACTGATGACAAGTATATAATGGCCCACCGACACTTACTCTTTGTATCTGTCCTCGATTAAAAATCAAAATTCCGATGTACTATTTAGGATATTTATAAAGAAATATCTGACACAAATTTCAAAGAAGGCCACTGACTCGTTTTTACCTCTAAAGATATACCTATCGCCTTTTAAATAAGCATATTACTGTAACTAAAATTGTACGCCGTATAAAATATTTCAGAGGACTGACCGTTATTATTTCATATTTGGTAGATGTAAACCTTAATATTAATATTTTATATTTAGATCCAGACATAGCCTAAATTAAGATTTCTTCATTAAACTTTTACTAACGATCTATAATAATAAAGCAGAAATAAAACAACTTGTATTATTTTACTAAAACAGATTTTAATTAATTTAGGCTTCGTTTAAATTTTATTTAGTTAATTGTTCGATAAACTTAACACAATTATGAGAGTATAAGATGCTAACGTCTAAGTTACACGCCTGGCCTAGTTTGAATTTAACGTTCATTAGGGATTAAACCAGTAGTCTTGTAGTTACAGATGAAACAATATAAGCAATATTGAGTACTATTTAATTTTAATTTCATTTATTTATAAAGTATGGTATACGGGTATATACCATTTTTAATATGTTTTGATTTACATTCCTGTTTATAAGTGTTTAGTAAACAAAAATAAAACTTCAAAACCTTTTTATTGAATTTAACAAAGCTATTTTTGAATATCAAGCAAATTAAGCGATTATTTCAACAGAGCGGCCTGGGGGATATTTATGAGAAAAATCGGAAATCAACTCACCGGCAACATGAAATAGCCTAATAATTGAAAAATAAACATTCTTATCGAGAAATACAACATGTTCATATTTTGATGCTCTTGAAATAAAATATTATTATAATATTACAGTATGTAGTTGGTTAACGGTTAAAGAATGTTAACAAAATTCCTATATTGCATATTGCTTATGCAACTGTCTATCCAGTAGACATTAAAACGTAAACCTTCTTGCAAAATTTCACCAGTTCCACCGTCAACGTTGGTTTTAAATTGGACCATATGTCTTTCAATGTCCCTCACAATTCTTCTATATAAGCCTCTGACTCCCTTGTTAGTACGTTGAATTCAAATTTTATGCTAACTGCCTCATCACTGTTTATGGCTTTCTAAGTCAGTGCAAAATATATTCCTCTGTTATAAGTTTACTGTTGACGTCTATACGTAGGTAATAAATTAAAAGTATTTTTTAATCCTTACTTTACTATTAAATGTCTAACATCTATAAAGTCAAATTTTATAAAATCAAACAATTAAACTCCAATAAATATTTTTACACAAAATTTGGATGCATCTAGTTAGTATTATTCGTACGATTTTTTTTCATGAAACTGATCTAAAAAAGGAAATTACAGTCCACCTGGAGCCGAGCCAAGAGCCGTGGTAGCTCAGATGGTTAACGCTCGCTGTAAGTTTCACAGTACGCGAGCAACCCGAATTCGATCCCCGCCGGTACCAATGAAATTGTTAATTGCAATTTTAAGTGCTGATTTACTACGGGCTTGACGATGAAGGAAAACATCGTAAGGAAGGAACATGTGAAGTTCGCCAACACGCATTAGGGCAGCGCGGCGAAAATTTCCTTGCCCTAAAACCCACTTAGAAATGAGAGGAGGCCTGTGCCCAGCAGTGGGACGTATATAGGCTGTAACTATAACTTTTAACAGTCCACTTAATGGCTACTGCATTCAATGTACTCTGCAGCCAGCATCAAACAAATAGAATACTAAAATACAGTTGTCACCATTGAAGAATACCTCAGAGTCTGTAATTGATCTGGCTTTTTATATCCTATAGACCGAAACACAGTAGTGAATAAGAACAAATAGGTAAGAGGGTGATATCTACTTATACGGACTCCTAGACGAACAATGAGACCTAGCAACTAATATATTGTATAATGATTACGGTGCAGCGCTATAATATGAGTACCGCTTTCGAAGCGGCGCTAGAGAAATTTAACTTTTTTTTAATTTTAAATTTCAAAATTTAAAAATATTTTAAATTTCTAAATTTAAAACGGATTTTACATGTGATAAGGCTCCTTTTACATCTAAAAGTCTATGTGCACTCTGTTTCTCTTCCGTCTCTCCAACACTCTTATTATTGTACTCCGCCTCGAAGGGAAATAGAGCCAGAATAGTTGTACGCTGAGAGGCTATTCCATCGTAGTACTCATGAGAGACAACTCCGTCTCTGAACTTCTCCGTCTTTGAACAGGTATCCATAGGCTTCCATAGTAACTTATCATAAGTATTTTAACTTATGATAAGTATTCTTAAATAAAACTAATTTTTACGGATTTTATCGCGTTTAATTTAACTTTTTAATTCCCTGTTACACCTTAACCCCCTCAACCTCAACCCCGTGACCATGGGTGCTGTAAAGCACCCGAATCGTCGGTTTCATTTGTTGTGTAGTCTTCGCGTAAGAAATCATTAAGTAGTCTTAACTTATCAGTAGGTTGTTAGCTTGTCGACTTTGACTTTGCATAATTCTTAATTTTTATTTTATAATATTTTTTTTGAAATAGATATTTATTTACTTCATTTAGTTAATTTGGAAAAATATTTGGCCACACCATTTGTGGCCCATTATTTTATTTAATGTCACTAAACTCCCTATGAGATTCAAGTCGGATGCTATAGATCGCTTTATCTATTTTTTTGTTATAGCTTATGTTAAATTAACTTTGTTAAAACAACATTTCAAATCGTAAATAATGTCTTGAGCCTCGCCCTTTCACTTCAGTGTCCTAGATTTAGTAACATCACGATCGGCCCTTTAGTTTGTTGTAGAATATGTTGTGTAATTCAAATGATATAAAATTTAGTTCTGCAGACAAGCATTCAACACAAATACAGTTTTCTTAATCCTTTACATATCTAATTAAGTTCGGTATTGGTTGTAAAATGGGTGTTAAAGATAGTTACAATTAAATAATACATTGCTTAATATTGAAAGTCTTATTACTTACGTGTTGGGTGTAATTTTGTTATAGATTTTATTAAAAAATAATTAAAACTCAGTAAAGAATAAGCCAGATATCTTAAAACAGTTAATAAATATTATTTTAAGTAGATTTAATCAGATGAAAACCTTATCAATAGTTCTTTAAGTTAATAATTAAATGTTACATTTTACCGTGCAAGGTTGTTTTTAAATATACTTAAAACTTTTATTACAACATAAATGTTATTCTTCATTTCGCATTTTTTTTAAATTTTGTTTCAACAGATTATCAAACTATTTTGCGATACACTGTTTCTAAAATCGAAAAGACGATAAATGAAAACAATTAATAATTATTATTAAAACAATTAAAAATATTTCATTAAAAAACCTTTATAACAAAAAGAATTACAGTATTTAAAATATTATTTAATTTAATATTAACATCGTTCTATCTCTGAAATATCATATTATTCAAATAACTTAAATAGTCTAAAATAATAAATTTTCTGCTTATTAAGTGGCGAAGCTTGCGAGTCACTTATTGATTTCACGATGTCTGTCCGTCTGTCCGTCTGTCCGTCTGTCCTTCTGTCCTTCTGTCCGTCCGTCTGTCCGTCTGTCCCACGATTATCTCGAGAACGGTTTCGAATTTTCAAATTCAGCAATCGATTACTGATCACCCAGGCATCTGAACCTCCTATTTTCAAACTGATTGCTCAACGGCAACCGTTAGAAGCTGATTGCTTCGCCACTTTGCTATGCTGTTAGCTTGCTAGGTTTATTACTCTAGGAAACAAATAAATTAACATCCACATTGCGTTATTTTAAAATATGAAAACCAAACTCAAGATGTTGTTTTTACTTTTCCTTTTTGTTGCGCACGAATACTGAAATTTCTTACCGGTTCAGAGTTCCCAGACAACCACACCATCTCACACTATTACTTTCTTTCATCTCGGTTCAAGGCAAAACATTAGCCTACTCATCGTAAAAATAATAATACCTTATCATCATCCATTGCTAGAGTTTTCGCCTCATGTTTGTAACAAGAATAGAGATCCCACTTTATTACTTGATTGGTTAGTAAATTGAAGAGTATTTCTAGTCTTAAGAAAATTATAGTCTCTCATAGTGTAATTATGTATTTAGAGGTCGATAATAGTACACGCACTAACAGCTATAATCGTTATATTGTTACTTTCACCTCACATCGAAAAATAATTTGCATAGTTAATTCATTTAACTATAAAATGTCCTAAACCGAAGTTTTTCGACCAATGATATAATGGCGATCAGGATATATGCTCTTTATATGGACGTTAAGGAAGTGAGAGAGGTATTTAAGTATCATGTCAAATAGAAGTCTACCCCTTTGGATGATAGGCGTAAATGTTTATGTTATATTAAACTCCTTGTTTCTTTAAGAAATTATAAGAAAAGAAAATCATCTGTATTTTATAATATAAAACTATGTCAGAGTATTTTACATCATTTTAATTTATTCAAGTAAAAAAATGTGTGAGATGGATGCATGGCCAGATTAAGTTTTGTACACTTAGGCAAGGCGAATGTCAGACTCCTCCACCTTTTTCCTAACTTTGCATATCACGTAAAATGATTTATAAGACTGCGAGGCCTATTGATAGTTGTTTACTTTACATTTAGGTTAATCCAGCCCTGGTTGGATGTAACGAATTCCTCTCAAAATATCAATCTCACCTATACGTGGTGCACAGGTAACTAATAAGCTAAGCTTCGGGGACGGACGAATGGTAGTCATCAATACTCTCACTCTCACACATTACAGCTCATCACAAGTCCACAGCTGAACATAGGCTTGCTCCATAGTTTGCCATAAAGTATGGTTCCTAAGCCACCTGTATCTATCGACTACCTCCGTGTTTTGTCTAATCGCTAATCCATCTAGTCACCCATATCGAAATTCAACTGCTAAACATACAACTACACAGAACGCAAACCCTATTTATTGAGGATGCGAAGTAGCATTGCCAATACTATTATAAATCATATCCGTCATTTCGATTTTCGGTCACGGCGACCAGTCTCTACGGGGACTAGCAATCTACGCAGTCGATTGATTTGTGTAGTAGCTTTAGCTGATCGACGATAGATAAAACGTTGTTCAATCATCGATCGATAATTAATCGATGTGGTTGTGGGCTCATCATCAGTATCTTCCAAAATATATTTGAATAATCAAAGAGCTCGATTGATGTCAACTAATCCATTCTACCATCAATCGATCGGTGTGGTAAAAACTATAGATCGATGTTGACTAATCCATTCCACCATCGATCGATGCCATCGAATGACGATCGATCGATTGGTGTAGTAATACGTACACGCATAGAGCACGACATTGTGCGCGAAAACAAATGCACGCTCTACTCCCTCATGTATTCATTAATGAATGACATTTTAACAATTTGTGACGTTAATGAGTAAAAAAGTTAAAAGCATCGACGTTGTAAAATAATAAATAATGATAAAAAATACTGTACAATTCAGAGGGCAATTCTCAGAAGAGAGGGAGCCTGTATCAAGCAGTGTTACGTATATAGGTATGTACTTTATGTAATTTTACACAAAATATTGCACATAATAATTATTATGTATACGACAGGAAACGCTACCGAAGAAGACATTTGCGACTGAAATGTTGAGTAATTTCATTTGTCTCGTTTAGCGCTCTTAATACTGTTTTAATAGTCTCCCAACATCCAACGTCAGCGGGTTCCATTTACCTAGCACGAAATAACAGTTAGGTAAAATGATTTGCAGTGGCAGTTGCGATGTTTAATAAGACGTTTGCCGCCTTTTAATGACATGTCACGCTATGGAACGTCAAGCTATTTTAAAATTGTAGCAGTTGCATAAAGGGTTTGGTAATTATATATTTTTGTATATGTAAGCAACATGATACACGGCTATTGAATAAAAGTTAGCAATTTTGTCTTTTCAGCTGATTATAAGGAAGGAGAAGATGGCAAGACAGCAAAGAGGATTGAATGTTTTATTATATTTTGTGTATATTACGCGATATCTGTGTCAATTTAGAACCCATATTAATTTTTTTTTATTGAATGGGTTATACTTTGTTGGTCTCTTATAAGTTTGGAGAAAAATATGATCACAAAGAGTAGGAAATAGGGGACGAAGTTTTTAATGTAACTAATTAGACAATTAAATTTTTACCTTAAGCTAGCTGTTTTCCCTAGTCCACTCAAAAGGGTCAAAAATTAAACTTTAATTAAATTCTAAAAGCTGCATTAAAAGTTATGTTTAAGCCTGTTGATGACATGAGCTTATTAATTTATATAATTCTGTTCTGCTTGTTAGTTTTGCAAAGTCACAATTGGTAATTAATGTAACCTACACATTTTAAAATTTTATTTCCATGTTTGTAAGAATTATTAAAATTGGACAATCTGACAATAATGTATATTTTATGTTCTATAACGATATTTATGAACAGTGAAAGTCATATTTTATTTATTTATTTATTTATCGCTCTAAGAACAGTTTTAAAGGACGGACTTAATGCCCTTTTTATTCTCTCTGTCAACCTAGTTCGTGGAAATATGTTAAATAGTTGTATTAAAAAAGAGTTATAATTTAATAACGAATTGCATTACATCCTATAAAAATCTACTGCTGAACACACGCCTCCCCCGTAGACTGTCTCGTAAGACGTAGACACGTAGACACAGAGACATAGACTCTGCCATACTTGCCACGCTTGGCAGTCGGGTTGGCAACCACAGTTTTTTCTGTTAATTTGAGTTGTCATTAGGAAGTGGCTGCTACCCATGTCTTGACTCAGTTTTCCTCTGCTGCCTCTTAGGACACCCACGGGTAAATTTGGGGTAGTGGATATTCTAACACCGCTACTTTACTACTAAAATTACAAATTAATTATTATAAAAAAGTGTATTAAATTTTTGCGTAATAAAGTCGTAACATATCAGTAGATGAATAGAGTTTTCATAATATTTATAATCTCAGATCTGTACTGCCATACACCAGCGGGCATCCAGGTTTTTCAAGTACGACGTTGTTGACTGACTTACGCTCGTACATTAATATGCGCATTTTATAAAGCATTGAATCTCTTATTTGCGTGTTTGTGAGAAAAGTCAATCACTTTTTTTACTTTATTCACTATAACAATTGTTTTGTAAAATCAGTGTTTTAAAGTAAGAATAGAACCAGATGTTCATTATTATTTTTATGTTACCTACGCAAAATTTAATCGCGTTTCTTAATTTATTTTATGTACCTATTTTCCAATATATCCACTTCGCCTCAATGTGGCAGTAATGGCAAAATTCCCTCTATATGGCAAGCTATGGGGAGATCTAGTTCTAGTTTCAACAGAGGGTTTTTACAGGCTGTGATGGATATACTTAGGGTTTTAACTTAAGTATATATCGTAAAAATGTAATACCGAAATAGTAATTTATGCATTGCATTACACACAATCTACTTTTACATGTATAAGTAGTATGAAAACATAATTTATCATTTATTATCATTATTAAATACTTCACTTATCTCTTGTGAATCCAATCTTATTTGAATATTATCAATTAAGGTTAATGTAGATGAAGATTCCTTGCAGGTCTTACAACAGATTACCCTTTCGTAACCCACACTACACCTTCTAATTTTCATTGCACCATGCACTCAGAAATAACAGCTCTTACTCGAAATAATTTTATTTAGGTTTAATTTTAATCGTCTTCACCTGTTTTATTTACATTCACTGTCTTCATCATAAGTCATCAGCATTGTAGGAATGATTTACTCAATTCTCAAAAGATTCATTAGCGTTCGAATCAAAGACGTTCTTGCACCTTCGACGCTACTCTGCAACAGTTAAAGATAATATATATTTTTTAAATCTTATTACTTATCAATCATTAGCCAACAAAATTAGTTATCGTTTGATATTTTTTCAAATAATGCTAAATGTTAATATTTTATTGTCTCGGTTATTAATGATAATATAATTGCAAGAAATGATAATATATCATTTTCTTACGTCAACCTATGTTGCATCAATTTGTCGGTTGGATGGCTCTGCTATGTCTTATAGCTTGTTTCAAAAATATCCGATAATTACATCGCGTTGTCTCAGTTTTCCTTGGCTTTCTCCAACACGCGTGTCTAGCGTAACACATACAGATAATTGCAGCGCGCTCGGTATGTACATGTGTACGATATGCACTATTGTCATGTTAGTGGATTTTAGACGATATATGTCATTAGGTTTTGGGTTAGTTTGTTTGTCTTCAAATAACTTTAAATACAAACAGCTATCTTGTAATTAGGAATGTCTTTCTTTTAAAAATTAAAATATAGGTACCTACATTATATTTTCTCTCCCAAAGTCCCACCTACGCGGTGGCAGCGTAAGAATAGAAAAGAATAGAATATTTTAACAATAAAGAAGAATAACTTCTTGAAAGTTATTTAAGTTTCTACCTTACCTTTCTACCTTTGCCCTTGGAACCAGCAAGAAACCTAGCGAAACATTTTTAACATTTTTGCTTCGTATAAATTTTAATCTTTTTGTTAGATAGGCCCAGAATATTTAACAAATTATTATTTAAAAATAGTTATTCCGGGCCTCTGGCTGGTTCTCCTAAGTGTTATGTATGTTTTATTTAAAGTAAAAATAAAAAAATGAAGTTTCCTTTTAACTTAATGACTTTAAATAGATATTACTTATAGTCTAGATTTAGCAAAAGATGGTTCAATTCTGTTATATTCAATGACATTGCATTTCAATGCTTATATTACATTATTAAGTTGTGATTACTTATTTCAGGAACCAGCTACTCCCGTAGAAGAACCCCAAGAGGACGACAAATCTGCTGGGTACGTAAACTCTCATTTGATTTTGTTTAATGACTACAGGGAAGAGGCGTCAAAGTTTGCGTGCTAAGCGAGATGATTATGGCAGTTCCTTCTTTTTCCAGTGAGAGAGGCCATGTATTTTTGAACCAATAGTAAATAGCAAAATTTTTCGTTTATAGAATAAGGATGACAAACGAGCACAGTCCACCTGATGTGAAGTAGATACTTTGGCTGACGTCTACATCCATCCTCAATTAAGAATCAAAATGCAGATTCATTATCACTTCTAAGGACTAATATGGAATGCCTCGTTTCTAGTAAAATGAGTCTCCAGTTCTCCACCATCAGCATATAGCAGCTTTAAATTGCTATTTTGCGCTGACATTATGTAATGGGCTATATTAAAAAGTAAAAATAGTTCATTCTTATTTTTTTTATTATCTTTTACGTGTTAGAGTGGTGCTATAGCTGTATTATGGCTACAGCAAGTATGGAACTAAAAAAAAAAACTGAGGAAGAACTACGTTTTCACAAAATACTAGCGTATAAGGGCAACATGGGATGTTTTTTGCAGCCATCTTAGTCTGCAGAAACAAACCTACTTTGTTTGCAGATATACATTGGCTGCAGAAGCCACATAATATCAAGTAGATATTTCGAGTTCTTGAAATATGTTCGTTCTGTTAAATTATTAATTATCAACCTGATGCTATTATTCATGTTCTATTACAGGAGAGTTGAAACAAATGAATATCGACCCGGTCAAGTTTTTTCCCTTAACGCGCAAGAGTTATTAGATCTTCAACCGGAAAGACAAGCGCCCTTGGCGAGCAATCAGCAGCTTCAGCAGCTGTATGGTAATCCACAGCCTGAACACAAGCAAAATTTACAGCCTTTCTACTATTACGATCCACAACTTGCAGGACAGGTATTTAATTCTGATAAATAATTTTATTTATATTATATAAATTAAATTTACTCTAGTTTCAGTTATTATCATACTTTTGAAAAATGTTTCACACAGGGTAATTTTGCAGTAACCGGCCAAATTTGCAGAGAATGTTTAGAATAAGTAATATAGACAAATGATAGAGAAAAAATAATTTTAAACAATCTCAAACATTCTGTCCTTTTTGTTTTATAAATTCAAAATGCGTGGTAATGCATTATTTTAACTCATTTTACTGCGCACGCACAAATTTGCAAGGGTCAGTCGGTAGGCATTGTTGCTCATAAATCACATTCTTATTTATTTTTTATTTTATTGAATAAGGTACACAAACAGACAGTAGTTATATACAGTTCTAAAATTAAAAATAAGATGATGTTGATCTAAACTACAATCCAAAAAAAAAGTGTACACAGCATAATAATATAACTTCATTAGAATAACAAAAATAAACAAGATAAAAAATTCATTAAAAATTAAGAGCAACACGTAAATTTCTTTTAAATCTAACAAGGCTACTATCAAATATATCTAGATGTACGTTACTACGCTTAATCTCGTCGTAATCACGGCACATTTTGACAACAGGGTTTAAAAAGGTCGTGTTATTTCTGTGTACGTCTAACCTAAATATTCTTTGAACATGTTGTCGTATACCGGAATTGAAGTTAATTAGCCTTAGTAACTCTGGGCAATCTATATGAGAATGTACAATCTTGTGCAAGAAAACTTGCTCGGCAAATTGTCTCCTCAAAGACAATCGTTGGACATTAAAAAACTTTAGTCGAGATTCATTCAATATATAATAATCAATTTCAAATAAAAATAGAAGCCTTATTTACTTGTATATTCAAAATCTGCAATAACGGTATATCATTATTTATATATTTGAACTAAAGTTTAAAATTTGGCTACTCTTTGAAAAATAACCCGGTATACCGCATTACTGGCCTCGTGTTAGCGTTGTACGGGAATCCACCATTTCATCTCATGGGTATCGTAAGGGACGACTATAGAAAATGGTTTAAAGATCTCATGGCTTCTAATAGATATAGGCATAGCAATCTAGTCCAGGAGACATAAAATACCCGGGCTATCATCGGTAAGGAAAAGATTTTTGACAAATGGCTGGCAGCCCATTATAATGAGTTTTAGCAGGAATGTCCTGCTACAAACGACCACAATATGGAATTTACTATTGCTCCTATGTTTTCCGGATTGATATGATTAAGAGTTTTAAAGAAAAAAAAAATCGTTTTTTTTGTAATATGTCGGCAACGCACCTGCAATTCCTCTGACTTTGTGAACAGAACGTTCATTTGCCTGTTCCTCTATAAAATAAATTATGACCTATTTATAAATGAAATGGTACAGCTTTTTGACGTCCTATTTTTGGGCACCGGACTTCTCTATTTCTGAGAGAATTATGAAGCAATTAGTCCCCCGTGCTCTAATGCCTGTTGGTGAATTTCAGGAGCCCTCTAAATAATATTATCGAATAATATTTCTTACATATGCCGGTTTCCTCGTGATGTTTTTAATAAGCGTCTATTACAATTTCTTTTTTTTCCCTTTTTTTTAAATTTACCCTCACACTAGGATTTTCTCCTGTATCGTGGAGGCCGTTCACAAACATAAATTGCACAAGGACAAACATCCAAACCCGGAACAATTACTTGCAGGTCATACAAATACTTGTTCCGTGCGGGATCCGAACCCGCGGCCCTCAGCGCAGTAACTCAGTAACTCAGTAACGCAGTAAGCCACTGCGTCACGGAGCCGTCGATTCAATGATCAATCATAATTCCACTCTGTATGTAGTATATTATTCTGTTGTAATTCTGCACTTAAAATTAAAAATAAAATTTTTATTGGTGCCGGCGGGGATCAAAGCCGGGCTAGTAAACTAGCCCATTATGAAATTAATGGCAAGCGTTCAGCCCCTGAACTACTACGTCTCAGATTAACATATAATTTTGTAAATTCCTACATGTTTAAAAACTGGAAGATAATGACCAGTTTTTAATTTATTAGGTGTCCCTACAACCATCACATGCAGTCATCGCGCGCCCTGATCAATCTTCTAACGGCGGAGAAGCATCAGTAGGTGCTGCACTTTCTGTCAGTGACACTGGCAATACTCCTTCCCATTCTTTTGATCAAGACATTTTGGCTCTACTTGGCCATTCAGCACGACAGGAAGATCAACGACTCCAAGCTTACACGCAGACACAGCAACCATTGCAAATCTTACCACAAAATGTAGGACAGCAATACCAACAGGTGAGATGTCATATCGACATTTTACGTATCATTATATCGTTTTTACGTGGTAGAGCCACGCTGCACCTATACTAGATTATAGATACTGCACGAATGGGTCGGCTCAAGCGGGGAGGAAACACGTTCTCACAGAATACCAACGTAAAATGGCGACTCGATTCTGCTGTGTTTCGTACGGTGAGTGTAGAGTTCCGAAGACCCTTTTTGATGGGAACGAGACATTCCGTCTTAGTCCTCAAGGGTAGCAGTGCATCTGCATTTTATTGTTAATTGAGGATAGATGGAAATGTCTGTGGGCCACGGTCTTCACTTATCATCAGGTGGATAGTGCGCCCGCTTGTCATCTGATTCTATAAAAAAAAAGTTAAATCATCAACGATAGATGTAGACGTCTATGGGCCACAGTATCCACTTGCGATCGGGTGGACTGTATGCTCATTCGTCACATTTATTCTATAAAATAAATAAAAAATGATTATAAATACCATTGGTTTGCAATATTCAAATTACTTCCATAATACTCATAATATAAATAACATTCGATTTTTTTTAATTTCAGATCGAAAACTATTTAACGAAATCTGGTAATAAACCGACTAAGCTACGGCCAAATGTTCAAATTGTGCCAACACAAGTGTCAACTGCTCCTCAACAATATTTAATTGAAACCACTAATGTGCAACCACAGCAACAACCATTACAGAACGAATTCCATTTTGCACAACCTCAACGTGCACCACAAACTCTGCGCTATATCCCGATACAACCTGATGTACAACAAACTCTATACGAGCGCCCTGAATCCCAGGGTCTAAAAGTTGTGCCAGCTCCTAATTTACAAAGCTTACAGCCTATTACTCCAAATAATTACGCATTTATACCTCAATATCAACCAGAATTAGTTCCAAAACAGTACAGGTTTGTAGACACACAAAGACAACAACTTCAAGCAATTAGTCAAGAGCAGCCCCTAGTCGCGATAGGTAACATTGAGAGACCATTGACTTATTTAAAACGTATCCCAGAACATGAAAAAACACGCACAGTTAAAATCTATAATCAAGCTGGTCCAGAAGGTTTAACTTTAGCGTCCCAATCCGCTCAAATAGGTGAACAATTCTATCTTAGACCTTTGTATCGTTCCAATGACCAAAGAGGAAGATACGAATTATCGCAAGCTCTGAAATCTGTGCAGAAATCTAGAACTATTGAATCAACAAAGGCTCCGCTTTCTACTATATATGTCAACAAGAAAATATCTCCGAAAAAAGTTGCAAGACCCTCACAGAAATCGGAACAGCCAGCAAGAGGCCAATTTTTCAGATTAGAACAACAACCTAAGAGGTTTGAGCAAATATCTGACGATCAACAGAGTAATGCGTTCGATGAACAACGTGCTCACTTGCCACCTCCAAGAAACAATAAAGCATACACGCCTGAAGAGTTTGCTGCTTTAGTTGCTGCAGGTTATTCTGTAACTCCTGTTCCAGTTGGAAGTTCGGCACAACAAGCACAATCAAGATCTTTTTTGGAGTCAATTCAAATTCCGCAACGCCGTCCATTATACAGTAAACGTCACCAATATCTTCCTTTGAGATATGATGAGGCACCTTGAAACTTAACTATGTACAGAATTTTAGTATAAACTTTAGATAATACAGCTATTTTGTAATTTATCACGCTTTTATTAACACTTTTCCTTAGTCCTTTTTCCTTAAGCTTAGACAGACTATACACACTTACTTATCGCTATGTGTTGGCGACGTAAAGAATCCATTAATTATGTTGTCACGCGAGTGTCGTCAGAAGCGACTATGAATTCTAGTCTCATGGCTCCCGACAGATAGCATTACAACCATCGTGTTTTCACCAGTGCAGCTTCCTACTACAGGAGAAGCTCATGGCCAGCGCTGGACATTTACAGGTTGACAAAGAACACATATATTTACAATTTATAAGCTTATAAAGGAGTAAATTTTTATTCGCAGTAATTATTTTTTATGACCCAAAGTAAGCGGTAGCACACATTGCTCCTATTGCATACTGCAAAATAGTTTCCCCTTCCTTACTTCTTATAACTAGATACAATGTTCTTCTTTATCATCTTTTTTTATAATTATAAAATGTCTAGTTTTTTAAATCCTTTTTAAGAACAGTTTCAAAAGGAATCCATAATTTGAAAGGTTTTGTCATCACGCTGGGGAAGCAGTTTGGTAACTTCAAAACTGATACCTTTCACTAGTGATGAGGTAAAGCAGCCACATTACCAGTCTGAAAGATTAGGTTTCGGTGTTTTCGTGATTTTAAGTTAAGAATTACTTAACTTAAACGCCTAACTTAAAGTCAAAAAATTAATATTTGTATTCATTAATTCATAACTGCCTATCAAAAGTCCACTGCTTGACATAAACTATCCCCTTATATTGTCTCAATGGGAGGATATCTAGCATAGATGTCGGCCGCGCTTAGTTCTGTTTATATATTGTTTGCCTGTAAACCGTATAGGTTTTCTTTCCTAAGAAGTTATGTCCTTGTGAGAGTGGAAAGATATTAATATATTGTTGTTCTGCTATTTGATACAATTAACCGTAAAGGTTAGATTAGTGCTAAGAAAAAGTAAAAGTGAAAAATAATAAACATTAATCCTTAACTCCTGTTTTATTCTCCTCATTTTAAATACTAAAAGTAGATAAAATAACAGCCAAAATCAACAAATTAAATGTCTATGTATCGTAAGTATTAAAAGGTGGGTTCAAAAAGATCAACCTGAATTAACTTCACGAAACATGCGAAATCGGTTCACTTAGTAAAAAGTTATGAGGTAACACACATAAAAAAATATAGACGAATTGAGTAGCGTCTCCTTTTGAAGTCGGTAGAAAACGGGAAGCGCCAAGTGTACTGTTTCAGTTTTCTTCTGTCGCCTCTTATGACACCCACAGGTCGATACGGGGTAGTGGATATCCTTACACAGCCACTAAACGGTTACAAGACAATAAAGATAAAAATGGTATAATTAATTCAAATCAAAAATCAGAGCTGAAATAATTGAATTACATTAAACCCGACGTTGCAGGAGCGTGCAGCTAAATTAATCAAGGTTCAAGAGAACTCCATTTAAAATGAAAAATATTTCTATGTATAAAAATCAATGCCAGTCCGTTAGTCTCGCTAATACTCGAAATTGGCTCGACTGATTTCGATGAATTTTTTTGTATGTGTTACTTTGGATCTCTGGAAGGCCTAGATTCACAATTGGTATATGGCCCTATTTTCGACATCCAATAATCACCCGTGTGAAGCCGTGGTGGATCGTTAATTCTTTATAAAACTGAAACGATGGACGTGCTTAGAGTCCACCCGACTGTAAGTGGTTACTGCAGTTCAAGGACACCTGTAAACAACCTCAAACAAAGAAATCTACAAATGTACCTGTAATTAATTATACTGGCTCTTTATATCCTTCGGAATACGGCAGCGCAAGTACTGCTATTTTGTGACAGATATAAATAAGGGTGATATCTATCACCTATCACAGACATAACATTAAAACATATATAGATAACCTTAAAGCCTCCCAGACTCAAAGCCTGTTCTCTGAGCTTGTGCAATGTGATACCTCAAGAATGTTACAGCAATCTGCAACAATAGACTTGACTGGTGACGACTCTTCCACTTCAGGAAACACAGTAAGGATTAATTGCAGTAAAACCAAATTGAAGAAGTATATAAAAGTTAATAAATACATAAGGAAAGTACAAAAATTAATAAGAAATAAGATTAATACCAAAAATTATGTTAATGTATGTAAAGAAAAGCAAGCATTGTTATGTCAACTTAATTTGTATTCAATTGAGGTGGATAACATAAAAAAATGTTATGAGACTGAAGTAGAGTGCCTTAAATCAGAAATATTATCACTTATGAACTCCCTTCAAACTGTGTCCAATAAATATAAATCAGCCCAAAATGAAATAAAAGAACACATATTGGCTATGGATAATCTGGTAAAGACTTGTAAATATAATGAGGAGCGGTTTGACTCTTTAGTTAAATATCAATGTGAGTGTCAGCGCTCAATACCAGATTCTTCAAAGTCAGTGTGTGCTGATAATATTATACCACCACCAAACTCTATGACAGTGCCATAGCAGAGGATATTAAAATAATAAATAACTCAAATATTACTAAAAATAATATAATTGTTTATAGCGATGACATGGGAAAAAATCTAGGCATAACTTTAAATAACTCTTTAAAGAGACAAAAAGTTACAAATTGCTGCATGCCTGGAGCATCTTTTAGTGACATCCTAAATAAAATTATTGTAACTAAATTTTGCCCAAATAGTATAATAATAATTATTGTTGGTAGAAGAGGCAGTGTCAACAACAAACAGTTATTAAGATATATTGAACAACTTAATAACTTAAATGTACACAAAATTGTCTTGTTTACACTGCCTTATATACAGGGATTGCCACAGGAAAATAATTTAAGACATAATTTAAATATACAAATGCATAATTTAATATTTAATAATAATTTAAATTTGACATATAATTGTAATGATAACAATCATAAATTTCATGTTATAGAATGATAGCAAATGTGCTATCTTATTATTTACTTTTTAACTCAGCCAAGTTTTTGGCTACCAAGACTGCTTTTATTGAGCATAATCATTTGACATTTAATTTGGAATCAGTTCCAACTAATTTAAATTAGTGAATGAGACAATAGAGGCAATCTCTAGCAATAATAAGAGTTTAATTAATTTTGAATACAGCCCACAAATAAGTAATAAAAATTGTTTACACCTGGTGCATCAAAATATACAAGGCATGTTGGGCAAAGAATTGGAAGTTGAACTGTTTTTAAATAGTAACAATATACACATCCTTTGTATTACTGAACATTGGCTAAAAGATTATAATTTCATGTTTAATTTCAGAAATCACCAGGTGATCAGTTCCTTCAATAGAGAAAAAAGTTTACGTGGTGGCTCCTTAATATTAGCAGATAAGTCATTATTATATAAAGAACGTAAGGATATTGTGAGCCTCTCTGTTGAACGAACTGTAGAAATGGCTAGTGTCGAGCTCGAGCACCTCATTGTTGTAGGTGTTTACAGACCCCCATGTGCTAGTTATGACCATTTTGAAAGGATTGTGGAAGAAGTTTTACTCAAGCTTAGTAAACAGAATAAGTCTGTTGTAATATGTGGAGACTTTAATATCAATCTTCTTGAAACTTCTTCCATTAGTATTAAGTTTAGTTCATTGCTTAAATCGTATAATCTTGTAAATTTATTCTTAGAACCAACACGTATTGCTGGGCCTAGTGCGACCTGTATAGATAACATTTTTACAGATGTTAAGCCCTTGCATAAATCAATTATTCAAAATTTAAGTTCAGATCACTGTGGACAGTTAGTATCACTACCTCGCATACACAAAGAACAGAAAAATAAGAAAGTTGTGTTTGTTCCAATAAATGAACATCGCTTGGAGAGGTTTAGAAGTAATATAATAAAAAGATTTCCATCACTTTCGTTTAAAAATAGTGCTAATCATATGTATGCTACATTATTTAAAATTATAAGTTGTGAATTTAGTAGAATATTTACTTCTAAAACTTTCTCTTTTAACAGTCGCAAATCATTTAATGAATGGGCGACAGTAGGAATTTATAAAAGTAGGCGAAGGTTATACGAGCTTTATGATGAAAGATCATATAATAGTAGTGTTATATTTAGAGATTATGTAAAAACATATTCTAAAATATTTAAAAAAGTGTGCTCCACTGCTAAGGCTTTACATTTAAGCAACAAAATTAAAACTGCATCCGACAAAATTAAAATGACCTGGAGAATAATAAATAGTGAAACGGGCAAGGTCAAACCGCGCAACTCGGATTTTCAATTGAATATTAACAATAATTTAACGCGATCTGATCAAGAAGTTGCTATGGCTTTTGAGAAACATTTTACTGATGTTCCTTTTTTGACAACTACTGTCGCCGAATCATTGCTCAAACAAAATGTAAAGGCTTGTTCTAATATTTTTAAATTCCATAGAGTACTGCCAAAAGATATCGTTAAATATTTTAAAGCTATTGATGTTAAGAAAACGGCAGATTTATGGGGGATTTCCGTTAAAGTTATTTTATCTATAATAGATATATTACCACCTTATCTAGCCACTATATTTAATATAAGCGTCGAATCTGGTGTGTTTCCTGATTTAATGAAACATAGTAAAGTCATACCTATATTTAAATCTGGTAGTACAATAGACCCCGCCAATTTTAGACCAATTTCTGTACTACCAATATTAAGTAAAATTTTTGAAAAAATTATTATAGATCAGATGTTAAGTTTCTTTAATATTAATAAATTGTTACATCAAAATCAATTCGGTTTTACAAGGGGTCGCTCGACAACTGACGCTGGAGTTGAGCTTATAAAACATATTTTTTGTGCATGGGAGAATTCAGAGGATACTTTGGGTATATTTTGTGACCTTTCCAAGGCCTTCGACTGTGTTCACCATGAGACATTAATCAGGAAGCTACAGTACTATGGTGTCAAGAATACAGCGGTTAAACTTATTATTTCATCAATGGTAAAAGTTCTTCCGGGTCACCTGTACTAATGGGTGTTCCTCAGGGCTCGATTCTTGGCCCATTCCTGTTTCTGGTGTATATTAATGACTTACCTTCTCTTGTAGGGGATAGTCATGATATAGTATTATTTGCTGATGATACTTCTTTGATTTTTAAACTTAAACGACAATCATTTAAATGTGACGAAGTGAATAATGCTATATCAAAATTAGTGCATTGGTTTAACGTTAATAATCTGCATTTGAACGGAAATAAAACTAATTGTGTTAAATTAACAACAACGAATGTTAAAATCTGAATAACAATGTGTTTTTAAATGGGGAGGAATTGAGCCCTGTTGTATCCACTGTTTTCTTGGCATCACTCTTGACGCAAAGCTTCAGTGGGGCCCCCAGTATACTCAGTATATTTACGAAAATTTAATGTATGTTACAAAAACAAAGATAGTTTTAGTAAAAAAAGTGATATACATTCTGTAAACACTAGGAACAAACACAAGCTAGTGATGCCAGTTTCTCGACTCCACAGAGTCAGTAATTCATTCTTGGGGCAATTTATACGCTATTACAACAAGGTCCCGGAAAGTGTACAGGTTCTCTCTATTACTAAGTTTAAATGTTTTATTAAGCTGAAACTGTATAAAAAGGGTTATTATAGTATAAATGAATACATGGTTGATAATAACCCCTGGGAATGAGGTGGTCGCTTCCAAGCAGTTTCTAAAATAAATTTTGTAAATAGTTCGTAATCATTTATATTATAAAATTTATTTAAAAAAAAATGTCCCGCTGGGTTTCTTGCTGGTTCTTCCCAGGACAGAGGGTATTTTTTCGAACCAGTGGTAAAGTAAAAAATGACTTTCAATAAGAATTTCACATGTAATGTATATTGAATAAAAATTATTCTATTCTATTCTATTCATACTCCTACGCACAAAAGAGGTCCAATCAGCTGGTAGAATATATATATTTTAAAGGATTTTGTTCAAGAAAACAATTTGAATAGATTATTACAATGTGTGTAACATGTACCTACTTACACAATGTTACCTTTTATAGTTGTTTTTATTTATTTATTTTATAGGATAGGGTGATAAACGAGCACACAGTCTACCTGATAGTAAGTGGTTGCTGTGACCCATAGATATCTACATTTATCCTCAATAATGAATCAAAATGCAGATGCAAATTATAACAGTGGTAGAGCCACGGATGGGCCGGCTCGAACCGGGGTGGTACCACGACCTCACAGAATACCAGCGTGAAGTAGAGGTTTACCTCTGCGTTTCTCTTGGTGAGTGCAGGTGGCCGGAGGCCCTTTTTACTGGAAATGAGGCATTCCATCGCAAACGAGGATAGATGTAGATGTCTATTGGCCGCAGCAACCACTTACCATCAGGTGGACTGTGTGCTCGTTTGTCACCCTTATCCTATAAAAAAAATGCGTCGTAACCCGTGAGGGCTAAGATGGCATGCCTCTTTTCCAGTAAAAACGGTCTCCGGTTCTCTACACTCACCCTACGAAGCACAGTAATGTGAAGCTGCTATTTTACGCCGGTATTCTGTAAGAGCGTGGTCCTTCCCCGGTCGAGCCGACCCATTCGTGCTACAACTATACTACTAGTATAGCTGCAGCATAGCTCTACCACGTTGATACCTATCCAGACATACTCCTACGCACAAAAGAGTTTCAATCAGCTAGTAGAATATAATATATTTTTAAAGGGTTATTGTTCAATAAAACAACTAGAATAGATTATTGCAATGTGTGTACCATGTACCTACTTACACAATGTTACCTTTTAGAGTTGGGAAGAATCATTAAAATTACTACACTTTATATGTGAATTGGCAGTTGTAGTTTCAAATAATATATAATAGTAATACTATAATACATATAAGTCCCATCTTTTATTTTTCCATTTACAACATTTACATTTATAAATTATTTTTATGCCATCTTACAGATAGTTAAAAATTAAAAAGTATCAATTTATGTTTAAGTTTTCTTGAATTAATATACATTTCTTATCCCTGTATGTAATGTGAATTGGTTGCTACGCAAGCCTGAGGCTAGTAAACCAGAAAATTGGACCGTAATTCAATTTCAGTTCGAGAACAAATTTCATTATAAGGGTAATATTGTTGGGAAATATACATATTTTTATACCATTCTCAACGAACACGTTATTCAAGTTGTTTCGTTTTCATTATAGGATTAATGAAACAAAAATCAGGGGCCATGTGATGGGGACACAAAAGAATTCATTTCTTTATATATATATATATATATATATAGATAGATATTCTACATATATGTATAGATAGATATTAAGTGTCAAAATGGCGTCAATAAAGCAGCGCCTTTTTGATCGTTTATTATTTGATTGACTAATGAAGAGCTGTCGTATCACAGAGCCTTCTATGCAAACAAGTCTGTAGTTTTTGAGTTATAAGAAAGTGGTCATATTAACCGGATTACAATATTACCCTCACGCACTATAAGTGCCTTCTGCCTTTCGATTATTATAACTTGTATGTCACGGACGGATACATAGGGAGACGGCGACGGCCACAATTGCTTGCCGTACCGAACGGAAGGACAAACTTAATGCTGACACTTGCTCTCTGCACACTTAATTTGATAGCGAGAGAAATAGACTTGTTTTGTTGTCCCTGAGTGTGTTGACAAGACTAGCATTATACAATATTTAATGTTGTGTATGTTATGTATATAATTTAAAAAGATAATACGTATAATATAGCACATAGATAGTTACACTATCGTATTAGGATAACCTGTTATGATAGCTGTAAGTGTTGAAATAAATATATAAATAAAAAATAAACAAAAGTCTTATCAGCTCTGAGTATAAGGTGGAATGTCTCACAGCCATTTATAATTCTGTATTTTTTTGTATAGGATAGATAGGGTGACAAACGAGCACACAGTCCACCTGATGGTAAGTGGTTGCTGTGACCCATAGACATCTACATCTATCCTCATAAAGAATCAATGCAAATGTCACCCGTGAGGACTAAGATTGCTTCATTCCAGTAAAAAGTGTCTCCGGTTCTATAAGCTCACCATAAGAAACACAGCAGTGTTAAGCTGCTATTTTACGCTGGTATTGAGTGAGAGCGTGGTCCTACCCCGGTCGAGCCGACCCATACGTGCCGTTCGTGTTACAACTATACTACTAATATATAGCTGCAGCATGGCTCTACCACATAATAAAATATTATGTATTATAAGCAAGGCTCTGCAAATAATTTAAAAATGACGGCTCGTTCGTCTAGTGAAAGTAAGCACGACTGCTGATTATGTGGTCCCGTGTTCAAATTCCGGGTCGGGCCAAATCAATTATCGGATTCAGTAATTGGGGTTTTCTGTCGAGAATTTCTAAGTGTCAGCTCGGAGTTAGGAAGCTAGCGGTGTTTCACCCCCGTGTCTCGAAAGGCACGTAAATATTTTTTAATACTGCGCCTGATCTATCTCCAGTCGTGTCAAATTGCCTTCCCATCGGACTATGAGAGTGAGAGACGAGGGAGTGCGCCTGTGTTGGCACACACTTTCGTGTACTAAATCCTGTCCTAAGTCTACGGCTAGTCTCCGATGAGACTGGGCATCGTGACTGAAATACTAATAGTACTAAAATCTTTTGTCCCGTTACCTTGTATTCAGTACAAAAATCTTCAGTAGATGTAACCATACCAACATTGTGTCGAATACGGGATAATACCGAGAAACGACAATTTTCGGAAAGCTTTATTTTTATGCCTGTAGATTTAGACGAACGAAATTAACAAATCTTACACAGGTGAGGCTTTAATATTTATTGGCTGAAAAATATGTGTTACATCTAATTAAGAATTTTTAATGCAATAAAACGTTTCTGTTTTTTTCTCTTTACAATAACCTCTGAACCATGTGTTTAACATTGCTAAGAGGCATCTGAATTTATTGAACTGTGATAAAATACAAATATATTCACTTTTTAATCTTACCTCGATTAATATCGCTTTTACACATGACATATTATGTAGGTTACACTTGTCATTTAGATATTATAAACAGCCGTACGAGGAGTCCCATGTGTATTCCGAGCGACTTTTATTTTGATCATCAGTCATTCTAAATGTATCTATGTATCGAACACAGGTACAAAGTAAATGCTATATGTGTACATGCAGTTACTATTAAGCAGGCTTTTACATTTAATTTATTTTAATTAAGAAATGTATTAACCTTGTCATTTTTGCCTCAAGGGAATCCGTCACCTCGTTTCATTCCATGGCTGAAGTAGTAAGTCACTGTAGGAAATGCCAGAACAGTCTTTTGGCTCCGGTAAGTGATCGTTAAATCCAAATGTCAAATTAATCATCAGATGTAAAATTAAAGCAAACCCTGTCTATGTATAACGAGAGAAGCCAGTCCAGCGGTGGACTTTTACCGCCTGGTTAAGATAAAGGAAATAACTTTAATGATTTCTTATATTTACGCGAAGACTACACATTAAATAAAACTAAATTTTACGGACTTTTTCGCGTTTAATTTAACTTTTTACTTCTCGACATTTCGGCTGCTTTTCAGCACCCGTGTTCACGGGAGGGACTGAGGTGTTTGACGTCCCAATGTCATAGTTAGCCCGGCTACCTTCAGTTTTTGAAGATCCCGATGTCATAGTTAGCCCGGCTACCTTCAGTTTTTGAAGATCCCGATGTCATAGTTAGCCCGACTATCTTCAGTTTTTGAACTACCTTAACTTTTTACTTCCTACCTGAAACTTAGGAAGTAAAAAGTTAAATTAAACTCGAAAAAATCCGTAAAAGTTTGTTTCGTTTAAAATATCGTTATTTTATTTCAATTAAGTGATCTTGTAGTTTTTTCGTATGCAAGTGGCCAAAGAGAATCCAAAAGCGCTTTTCAGCGTAAATGACAGTTTCGGCATAAACCCAAGGGGATGAATTTAAATTATTCAATATAATTCCAAATAATAATAAACAGCGAGGTAAAACAGTCAGCTGATTTCTGATGATCTTAATGCCGTTAGACTTTTTAGCTGTTACAGCTTCATTGGTCTCAAGGGTCTCTAAAAAGGAGTGAGTTTATAAGGAGTCGCCCGCAAGTGGTAGTGTAGACTTACGATTGACCACCGCTTCGACCTCTGCAAGGTGAGTGGGATCTATAGGTTCGCTAGAGGGAGTACAATGGCCTCCAAACTGTCCGCGAGGCATTTGGCCTTTTCAGTTGTCAAAGGCGAGATCGGGGTTTCCTGGCCTAATGAGAGGCGGCATAGGTGATGATTGTTATGATTTCAGAGCTCAGGTCAACTGCCAGAAGGTAGTTTGAGATGGCTCGGTAGTCTCCTGCAGGTTATTCCACTTATTATGACTAAATTCTTTAAGGCGCTGTTTCAGCTCGTTTTGGAGGTTGCGCAGTCGTAATTTGATATTTTTGTACGATAATGATCGTATTGTTTTAGGGCCGCGTTCTTCGCTCTAATCAGCTGTCGAATATCACTCGGAAGCTTCATGTGTCGATTGGTTGACACACGAACTTTACGAGTACTTCCTCTTCAATTGTAAATGCGAGATAGGCCAATAGGGCGCTAATTGCCTCATTGGCCTCCTCTGGCAACTCAATCTTGTCTGGGATTTTGTCTAAGTGCTGGGTGGTCGTAGACTCGAGTTTCACCTCGCGCTTACGCCACTTTATGATCGTTTTGGTCTGAAGGCTTACCTGCGGGCTAACCCAGCTACATTACGACAGGTCTATGGTTCAAGTTAAGTTCTAATATTGTTGCAATTGATGATATCGACAAACGGACATTTTTAAGTATCGCTGCGTTAAGGACGTTCGGTTGGTAACTCGTTGTTAATGGGTAGTGAGTTGGAGTCCCAGGCGTGATAACATCGAAGCTTAGTCGCACCATGAGATCTAACAATAAATTACCATTGGCTTTGCTTGTACGGGAGTTCCAGGAGGAATGCTTACTGTTGAGGTTTCTAGCAATTATAACACTGGAACTTAAATTAAGTAAACCTACAAAGTCTGATTCAACTATGCGTTTGAGTGACCGATACGATGGTAAATGGCGGATGGCCAGAGAGAGCTACATTACATTTAGATACGTCTATGTTAGTTAACGGGGAAGCGTCTATCGGTATGCAGTGCAAGGACCTTATGTAGTAGATCAAGGTGCCCCCTCTAGGACTAGTCAACCTATCATTTCTAATTAAGGTGTAATTTGCGATCTTAGGATCGCCGTGGCTAGGCTTCAGGAAGGTCTCATGCACTAGCATAAGGTATACCTTGTGTTTACGTAGGAAGAGCGCGATCTCGTCTTTTTGGTCTCTAAGACCGTTCGTGTTAAAGAACGTGATAGTTAGAGAGCGTGGATTAGTTCTTCCCAACGATTGTACTGCCATTCTGGTGTTTAATTGAGGTAGCTAGGCGCACTGTAAAGACCAGATGGAGTCGATTAGTCCTATGTGTTTAATTGTGGCGTTGAGTTTGTACTGTGGGGTAGCAACTCCGCGAAGTTTACGGGCCAAAGAGGATAATTCAGCAACGATAATGTTACTAATGAAGCCGCAGACTAGAGAAAAGTCAGACTTGTGGGACGGGATTCAGTTTTGGGGCCTGGGGAAGCGACATTGGCCGTGAGGCAACAAGCGCCGGAGGTTTCACCCATGCGTTGGGTATCGGCGCGGGCGGCACGGGAAGACTTGCACCTTGCTCGGAAACCCCAGTGACGGGGGCGGGCTTGGTGTTAGTCTGAGGTGCAGCTGTGGGCATCGAAGATGGTGCAGACTTAGGGCCTGGCAGCCGAGATCAAGACACACTGGCTTAGCCTGAGCTTCCCTGACAGCTTCTACCTCCGCGCTGTTTCCTTCGCGGCGCTTTGGAACACCCGCGATAGTTCGGTAGGCGTCCCTCTTCGCGCAATTAACGCAGCTCGGAGATTCAACTGTCTCCGGCGTGCGGGAGCAGTAATACAGGCACTTGACGTACCTAGGCCTTGCGTAGCAATTTCTAGCCGAGTGTTCGTACAGTTGGCATCGGTGGCACTGGCCAACGATGTCTCTGTTTCGGGGGGCTTCAACTGGAACCACTGTTAGACGTTAAATATCTCCTTGCCATACGGAGACAGGTCCAGAATGACAAGGCACAAATGTAAGAACCGTTTTTGTCGGTCTGGTGGTGCATCATGTGCACTTCCCGGACCGGTAGTATTTATTGGGCCTTGAGGTCGTCTAGGATGTGGCCGGTCTCAAACTCTTTGGGAAGTCCGTGGATGACTACAAGAAGGTTACACTCCTCCGGGGGGTAGGTGTGGGAAACTGACTTGTTGGGCGCGCAGGTGATTAGTTACACTGCGGTAATCCTCAGTCGTCCCTACGAAAATTCGAATGCCCTGACCTGCGTTTTGCACCTTCGGACAGTAAATTTTCTTGAAGTTTAACCAATTAGAAAGGTTGTTCCCCTTGGTTTTATCTTGTACTATGATAGCTGGCCACGACTTTTCCCTACGTTCAGCAGAGGACCCATTCACTGCGGGCTTGGCCGCGGCATTAGGGAGTTGGGCGCACGCCGCGGTGGCTGACTACAAGCAGCCAGCGTTCTTGGCACAATACCACGGGGAGTAGGACTGTATGATAATTTAAGATATTAGTTTTTTTTGTTATAGTTTTTAATATCGTATGTTTTTAATGGTATGTAATATTATACTTTATAATATAATTCAACAAAAAAGAACAAAAACTATCTCACTACTGAATTTTAATAGATGGCGTTTTTATTCAGTTGTTACAAACATTACGTATTAAAATAATAAAAGTAAAAAAAATGTAACCATGATTTAGATAAATGTATAAACTCTTTTAATTAATGAATTGTCGTGTCTTCTTATTTCAACAAGGCATTCCATCTTTGTCCACAAGGATGACGACGATGAAAATGCAGATTTTGATTCTTAATTGAAGATAGAGTGGTGTAGGTTTCTATGGGCCACAACATCCATTAATCATCAGATGGACTGTGTGCTAGTTTGTCACCCTTATTTTATAAAGTAGTTAATAGCTCCAAAAGTGCAAGATTGTTCGCTTGTTAATGATTATGGCAGTAATCCGAGTTAAGAAAGCCTAACATTCGATTTTAATTATAAAACGTAAAAAAGAATTTACCCGCGCGAAAATACAGAAATTCATAGTGCATTCTTAGACTCATTAATATTCGTGTCAAAGAGGCTCTTAGCTCATTAAACAACAACTAATTTTTGGTTTTAATTTTACGTAGAAGAGCCATGCTGCAGCTATTTGAAGGTTGTAACACGGATGGGTTAGCTTGACTGGGGACGGAGCACTTCTCACAGAATACCAGCGTCAAACAGTAGCTAAATGCTGTGTTTCGAATGGTGGTGGCTGTAGAGAACCGGAGATCCATTTTACTGGAAACGAGGTATTCCCAATTTTTTTTATAGGATAAGGGTGACAAAGGAGCACTCAGTCCACCTGATGGTAAGTGGTTGCTGCGGCCCATAGACATCTATCCTCGATTACAAATCAAAATGCAGATTTAAATAAAACTAATTTTACGGATTTTATCGCGTATATTAACTATTATTTTACATTCCCGACGTTTCAAGCATTTTACAGCACCCAATGTAATGCAATGTAAAATAAGTTAATATACGCGATAAAATCCGTAAAATTAGTTTTATTTAAATGTGTAGTGTTCGCGTAAATATAAGAAATCATCAAAATGCAGATGTATTGTCACCCGTGAGGACTAAGATGGAATGTATCATTTCCATTAAAAAGGGTATGAGAGCGTGGTCCTTTCCCGGTCGAGCCGAACTATTCGTGCTATAACTATACTACTAATATAGCTGCAGCATGACTCTACCACGTGAAGAAACGCGTTCCCAAATATAACCATTCACAGAGGTTACACAATACATTCGGCGTTCTTGCCACCATACCGCGGGGAGTAGTACTGTATGATTATTTCATTTCTTAGTATTTTTTTTAAATATGCTTATATATATATATATATATATATATATTTCTTAGTATTTTTTTAAATATGCTTATATATATATATATATATATATATATATATATATATATATATATATATATATATATATATATATATATATATATATATATACAACACGTAAGATAATTAACGCACTTTGAGAAAGTAGTTTGTTCAGAATCGTTTACTGAATCGATTTCTATCATTTTTAATATAGGTAATTTTTATCCCAAAAATAATTGAAACTACGTAATTTACAGTCACACTAAACCTGTACAGTCAAACAAACTGAAATGGACCGTAACTCAAGGCAATAAGACTTTTAAAAGTGCAGTTTTATTTGTATTAATACAAATTCCGTCATTCAATACAAAATAAAGAAAATTGAACCTTATTTCAAGTATGTTAAAGTCTTTACAAATACAGAGTTTGGAGTGCCTTATAAAGGTCGCGGCGGCCAGGTCATTGACCTCCCAGATCACCTGATTTGACGTCTTTTGACTGTTTTTTATGGGGACGTATTAAATCATTAGTTTATTTTACTGAGACTACAAGTGCCGAGAACGTAACCTACACACTAGGATTTTCTCTTGTATTGTGGGGGCAGTGTACAAACATAAATTGAACAAAGACAAAAATCGAGACCCGGAACAATTATTTGTAGGCCATACAAATATTGTTCCGTGCGGGATTCGAACCCGCGGTCCTTAGCGCTGCAACTCAATTGCCGTGGTGGACATTTTGAAAATATATTAAAATACAACGTTGCATGAGAGTTTAGGCTATCAGTAAGTTAATTATTTGATTCTTAAAATTATTGTAATCTTGATTCATATGTTGTCGTATTATCTCTTACTTTTAGCAGTTCATTATTATTTACAATTACAATTGAAATGTTATGCAAATACATAACATTTTGTAACGAATATTGCCTATTGACATCTAAACATAATTGACAATGACAGCTGAGTAGCTGAGATGCGACTTTTGGACTTTTTGCTTATTATTTTATATCAATCTAAAGGTCTTTGACCAGTGATTTTAAAGATAACATGTCCTGAGTGGGCTTAGCCCACGTAACTGGCCTTTTACTTATTGTATCATAATCAATAAACAAATTTATTCAGAGTCAAAAGCCTGAAGTGTGATTGAAAGATGCAATCAAATGTTTACTAGACTTAAATAAACAACTCAATGCACGGAATGCTGACATCTGTTAATGTTTTTATGTAGGTATTTCTTTAACGTAACCAATCATGTATTTTCGGCTTTTTTCGGCACTAATACCTACCTACAGTTGTGTCAAGCGGCGGCGGCGTTAACTCGGTTCGAACGCGAGCGAAGGCTAGCAAGACCTATAGGTACCTAGCGTTCGTGGTTTTGTACGGTGACCACAACATTCTTCCGGAATTAGTATAACTAATTTAATAAATAATCAATGCATAAACATGTTTAACTAAGAATTCAGTGTATGTATTATGATTATAACATAATATACTAATTGGGGTGTCTGAGGATGTGCGTTAATTACGTTACATGTTGTATATATATATATATATATATATATATATATATATATAAACATATTTCGTTATATTATGAATAATATAGGCTTTAAACTCATAAAAACATAAATTCTCACGCCTGTCACCCAGAAGGGTAGGCAGAGACTATGGACTTCCATTTGGCACGATCCTGACACACCTCCCTCGCTTCCTCCACATCCATATACCTACGCAAACACGCTCGCCGGTTAAAGGAACATTTGATTTGGCCCATTTTCAATATATCGCCAATTTGGTCGATAAATTTTCGCCTAGGGCGTCCCTTCCCGACTCTGGCGTTCACCTCTGCACCATAAATTTACTTTGTAACTCTTTCCTCATTCCTTCTTTCTACATGAACAAACTACCTAGGCATTCCTTTCTTAATCCTGGTCACAACATTATCTTGCAAACCACACTCTTCTCTTATCACATAATTTCTCACTCTGTCATTGAGATTCATCCCTAACATACTCCTTAATGATCGCATTACTACAGCATTTATACTACTCTCGTGCTTCTTCTGCTTTAAACTCGTTGGTGATAATTAACATCGTAGGTAATCATGTTTTGTTTTCTAGTTTTGGAAAATCATCCAGATCTCAATTTTTGATCTTGTTGTTCATAAATTTCATGTTTTGATATTATTCTGGGTTTTGTACCCCAACAGACTAAAAAAAACAACCACTTTAAAGCGCACTATTACTGCTGAACTTCGTCGCTGATTTGTGGTTGTGTTGTGTAATGTACGAGATGGTTATTCCATCACCGTTAAATAACCATATGATTTGCTAGCATTTACCATAGTTAAGTCATATAACATTCACGGGAAAGAGGATTTCGTTATTATAGTTCGGCCGTTCAGAGAATACGTTCCGGACACCTATCAGTTAGTCACGACTAGTGATGGGCACAACATAACACTGAGTTCGTTACCGTTCCTCCAAAATTAACCGCCGCGTTATTTTTAAGATTATTTTCGTTTTAAATTGGCGGAATCATTTAAAATTTATATTTTAGTAATTTAAGTGGAAACCAAAAAAAGGTAATATTAATATAATAAAATTGTTTTATATATTCTTTGTTACAAAGTTACAATCTGTATTTCTATGCAATAAAGTACATTGAATTGAATGTGCGTACAGAATATTAATCAGACTCCGATTCGCTTGAGGAGGTGGTGTCTTCATCATCATCTTCGCCTACATGTACAATTATATTATTATCAATAACACAATCAATCCTGATATCTCGGTCAAAATGTTCCACAATCAGGTTTTTAGTCTTCTCAACAACCTTTACCCAGTCATCTCTTGTGGCTTCCCCGCAGGCTTCTTTTAATAGGGTCATCATCATTTTCGTGCTGAATGGCGGGAAATTATTGTGGCGGGCGGCGTAACCTTTTATTTGGGCCCAGATTAGCTCAATCGCGTTATATTGGCAATGATACGGTGGAATTCTTAGAACGCGATGACCATACTCCAGAGCCAGTTCATCGATTTCGTATCGCACATTTGCCGCTTTATTTTCTTTAACTAATTTAATTAGCTCTGGTTTTAGCATCTGCATATTTGCGTCAATGCCTTTTGCTTGTAACCAAGCCACCATATCTTCTTTTTTATTAGCTTGGGTAGGTGGTTTCTGTATTTAAACCGAGCGATAGGAGGCATTATCCATGAATATTACAGAAGGCTCTGGTAGGCTGGGCAAAAGCACGTTCTGGAACCACTCTTTAAATGTAGTGGCATTCATTTCCTCGTGGTTGTCATTTGTGGTTTTAGATTGAAATGCCAGTAACGCGTTTTTCACAATGCCGTATTTTACAGACCCTGCGTGGCATATTATCAGACGGGCCCACTTACCCATTGGTACTTTCGACGTCGACGCTTGTGTATCATCCGTCCAAGAACGGGAAACCGTGTGATTGGCGTTTAGCCATGTCTCGTCAATGAACACGACATTATCCCAGTTATCAATATTTTTTGCTTCTCTCAAAAAACTTATCCGTTTTAAAATTATGTCGTATCGTTGTAATAAAATTTTTCTTTTGTCTGTTTTTTATACGAAAAACCAATATCTTTTAAGATTTTGGTTAAAGCAGTTTTACCCCCGCTAAACAGTCCAGCTTCTCTTAACGATGCCATAAGCTTCTTCCTGTTGAGATAATCATTTCTGGAATAGTAACCATATATATGATTTCTGATTGCATCGGCGTCAAAGATGTCAATATCTGTCACGGGTTTAGTTCTACGTTTCTTCTTCGGAGTACGTAAAATATTATCTTCCGTGCCAGTAGGGCCGAACTTTTTTTTATTAATATTTGTTATCGTTCGTTTGCTAACTCCAAGCGCCTGAGAGACGCGTTCTTGTGCTTGTTCGACAGGTAACAGGGGTCCGCCAATTTACCGCTCCCGCTCAAAGTAATCTCGCAGGTTAATGATTAACTCACGGGCTCCACTTTTCAATGTTTGTCCACGTTTAGGCATTATTATGCACCAAAAGTAAAAAGAACGCAATACAAAACACAATCGAAGTCCGATTATGGGCCAATGTCAGTTTGAAAAGCAGAAACAGTCCATTAAACGAAAGCCGGGTAATCAAATAAAAACAGATCGAAAACACTTGAAGAATGTGGTCTATGCGCACGAAACGACAACAGACGACTGTTTTAGCGTCACAAAATGGCGGCCGATAACGCCATTTGGGGTTACCATTTTCAACCTAAATATAAAAATGCTAATTTCTTTCGCGCGTTCGGTTTGGTCGTAGTTTTATTTTTATATTTAATAAAAGTTATCTTATAGTCCATTATTTTCAAATTCTTAAAAAGAAAAAGAAAGCGTATTATTTTATAAAGTATAACTGTATAAGAACAGATTACGATACTGTGTCGTGAAGCGACAATTAAAAGAGAAAGAACCTAACCTAAGAACAGCAAAACAACAAAAGTAGACCAAGAAAATAATATACTTAAAGTTTCAGAAAAGTATTTACAATTTTATAAAAAAATGAAATATGAAGATGATGGATGAAATGAGATTACAATTAGGTTTTAAAAAAATAAAGGTAGGAGAATAGGACAATATAGTTTTATAGGGGAGCCTGGAGCCTCGCTGCTTTTGTAGAAATGGGCACACGCAGAGCTTGAGGTTTCTCAGCGGCGACGGCACGCAGCGCCTGGACTGGGCACACGCAGCGTCCGGAGCCGGCGCACGTAGCGCCTGGGGTAGGTGCGCTCAGTACTTGGAGAAGTAGTCGCCGCGCCCAGAGGTAGCGCGGGCAGTAGGCGCACTCGGCGCCTGGAGCAAGCAGTCGTAGCGTGCCCGAAGGTAGCGCGGGCAGTAGGTGCACTCAGCGCCTGGAGCAAGCAGTCGTAGCGTGCCCGAAGGTAGCGTGGCCCCGCGCTTGAAGCAGACTGCCGACGACTTCACGTGTAGATGGAGGCTTGCAGGATCCCGGCGCCTGGTTTGCAGGATGCGCCGACGACTTCAGGATGCGCCGGATGTAGATGGAGGCTTGCAGGATCCCGGGGCAAAGCGGCCCCGGGATAAGGCCTTTAGTAGATGTTTCTCGTTTGAGAACTGAAGCGAGACTGTCCTGTATTCTCCAATTGTTCGGCTTTTATACCTTTTTAGAGAGAACGAGAAATTATTTAAATTAAAACGAAATTTATTGTAAATGACCTACAGCAAAAGAGTATTTATGTAGAAAGAACATCATACCAGAGACGAATTTGAATAAAAGTTACCATAACAACGAAATAAATAACGGCTGTCAAATATAAAATTTTTGGTTTTTAGGAATATAATTGGAAAATCATTACATTTAAGTAAGAAATGAGATATTATTCACATAGGAAAAACCAATGCACGGCAGCGTACACGAAGCCTGAAATTGTAGAGTTACAGAGAATTCAATAAAAGACCGAAAAAGGTAAGACTTCATTGACAGCTATTTTAAAAGTACTAAATAGTGTGAAAATATGCAGTAAAATGATATGTTATTGTGTAAAAACGTTACAGGATCCTATGGAAATAAAGGTGATGCTAAATATAAATGCAGAAAATCAAAAACAGAATGGAAAAATAGTATAAAGTGATGCAAAACATGAATGCATGAAATCAAGAACAGAATGGAGAAATAGTGTACAATGAAATGTAAGTAGTATAACACTACAACTGTTATTGCCTGTTATTGTTAGCACAGCACTACAAATATAGCTGCGCTGCGCTGACATAACCTTGTAATAGCGCAGTATAGATTTAGAAAAATATTGTTTACCAAGTTATTTGACACTCAGTTTGGCACAAAATTATAACATTCATTGATTGTTAATATAATAATGTTGTTTTAATGCTCATCAATTGTTAAAACGGTAAACAACCAGCAAAAATATTTTTATCGTAACTGCAACGCCATTATAAAGTTACGTAGTCAGTTCAATCACGACGTGTCAGGAACGCATTCTCTGAACGGCCGAACTATAGATCTACCGTCCTTTTCCATTAGATACCACAATTTTTTATCATTTCCGTAACCTAGGTCAGTTGGGCATACTATTATAACTGCACATTATTATTTAAAAATATCGCATGGATTAAATTAGTCACGTGAAGGGTAGTACCAGGGTCACGCTGCAGCTTTATTGTGGATGCAGCATGAGTGGTGTTACGGCCCTCAGTTGCCCCGACAGAAGTCGACTGTACTCTACTGTCGAGTGTGCTACTGGGCCCATCAGTAACACACTCGACGGGTAACCAGAGGGTTCGGGCCCAAATGGCCTATGGATAATTATTATGTAATGGCTGGATAAGCAAACACAATCTTACTGAGTTCCAGAGGTAGGGTAGACCACAAGGTAGCGTCAAGGGCAAGTGGGTGGTATGTAAGTGGTGTGTAAATGTAACCTGACGTCACCGATGTATTCGGCCAGCAGACCCACATGCGCTGCCCTGCTCCACAATGTGGAATCACTCCAGTGGGCGTTCACCGTTATCTGAACTCAAGTCTAACGTCACTTAGCACAAAACTAATCGAAGAGGAACGCGGTCTCCTCACGGGTCACAAAGTTTTAGCGTTCCACCCGACAAAGCAAAATTCCTTCGTACGATATTAAAATGCGACACAAGCAACTCGTCGACGCAAATTAACGGCAGTCGAAGTTAATTTAATCACTCAAAACTCAAAGAAGCTCCGTTGTCACGTAAACGCACGATATAAGACAACGCAATCAGAGGCGGTTTTAACGCGACCTAACGTTCCGAGTGTAACTTCCAGACGACTCACCGACATGGTCGTCGCGGACAATTAATTGTTCCAGACAATTCGTGAGGGTGCGGCTGCCGCGTGCAATATAAGTCCGGCCGGCCCAAGCCGTCAAACCGGTTTTGAATGCAAGTTTTAAATGTTTAAGATTAGGCCTAAACAAACCCCCGTCCCGGACATAAGGACTTATGTCCGCGAGTAAATTGGCAAACTGGATAGGGTCGCAACGGCACGTTGCAAGACCGAATCTCCAACCAAAACCTCGTTTACCCTAGGCACCCCATCCGATCCATACGACAACTTAACAATGCGCCCACGGCGCCAATACAAAGGCAAAGCGTTGGGTTCTTTAACTAACACGAGGTCTCCAACCCGAGGAGGATCCGTCTTGTCAGACCACTTAACGCGCTGCTGCAAAAGATGTAGGTACTCCAGAGACCATGGGTGCCAAAAACTCTAAGTCATCTTTTGCAGCAGGTCCAATCTGCTCAACCGCGAAGAGTTTATCGCCCTAAGGGGGTACTCGGGCAGGGCGTTAGCGGCTGGCCAATCATGAAGTGGCCCGGGGTTAGAACCTCCAAATCATTCGGATCGGACGAGAGGGGACAGAGGGGCCGAGAGTTGGGTACCGCCTCAATTTTACAGAATACAGTGGCAAGCTCCTCAAATGTCAAAATAGTTTCGCCAATAACGCGACGGAGATGCGTTTTTGCAACCTTAGCCACCGCCTCAAAAATACTGCCCCAGTGTGGGCAAGCCGGAGGGTCGAATTTCCACGGGATGCCCTTTTTGGACATCGCAGTACCTAAATAAGTCTTGTTGCTGGGCAGAAAGTCGACGACCTCTGTCAAATATCTATCTGTGCCTGTATAATTCGTTCCGCAATCAGACCAGATCAGGTCCGGCAAACCGCGATGCGATACGAAGCGGCCCAGCGTGGCCACAAAGGCTTCAGTGCTGAGGGCACTTACAAGTTCTAAGTGAACGGTATTAGTGGCGAGGCACACGAAAACGCACAGATAGGCCTTATGTGAACGCGCGTTACGAAGGTTGCAGGACTTGACGAGGAAGGGGCCAGCAAAGTCGGTTCCGACTCCAGCGAATGGTTGGATGGCCTTGACGCAGTCGGGTGGTAAGTCACCCACCATAGGCTGCGATATGGTGGCCTTCAGTTTATAACAAGGTATGCACTTAAAGAAAACGCTCCGAATGGTGCGTCGGCCAGCCAAAATCCAAAACTCCCGCTGCAAAACAGCCGAAAGAGCGTTACACCCAGCGTGGGTATTCTTAACATGACGGTGAGTTACCAGCAACCGAACAAAGGCGCCGTCCTTGGGGAGCAGTAACTGGTGTTAAGCCCCGTACGGCAGTTGAGAATTTTTCAAACGTCCGCCAACGCGCAGCATCCCAGCGTCGTCCAGGAAGAGGTTCAGATGAGCCAGAGCGCCCTTGATAACGGAGCCCTGCGTCAAGGTTTCAATCACGGGCTCAAAATGCTCCGCTTCGATCATACGGGTCCAATGCATCAAAGCTTCGCTACGCTCGCTAGGGGCAAAACGGAATCAGAGATTCGTATGGACGGGTCTCTCGAATTGCGGACAAATCGACGCAACCAAGCCTAAGAGCTTATCGAGAGAGCTGTACCGTTCTAGCAGGGAGAGATCCCGAGTGGGTTTATCCTTGCCCACTCCTACTCGGGCTCGTAAGCCAGGCAATTCAATTAGTTCAGAGTATTTATTCTGGAGCCAGAATGACTGAGACTCAGTCAATCAACTGGGATCCCACCACAGCGGGTGGTCAACCAAAGAGGGGGCTTCACAGCCGCGAGAAGCGCAGTCTGCGGGATTCAACTCATAAATAAATAAAAAATAGCAGAATAATTCTGATTTTCAGCATCATTGAAATACCAAGAAAAAAAATTATCGAGGCAAAAATGGATATAAATGGATCACCAAGCCTAGCCTAGAACGCGAGCAACTTCCACAAATATCACACGCTTTGTTAGGCGCCCTCAAGGTGAGACATGTAATATCTTGAAACCGTGTGAGATATCAATCAAAAATATCAACGTGGAAATCGATTCAAATAAGTCAAACTAGTTCAAGAGCGCGGCGACATATCAAAAATCTCATAAAAGGTATCTTAGGTATTGAAACTATTTCTAAAGTGGCAATCATCATCATCATCATCATTACAGCCCTTCACAAGTCCACTGCTGAACATAGGCCTCCCCCAAAGAATGCCACAAAGCACGGTCCTGAGCCACCTGCATCCATCGACTTCCTGCATATCTTACCAGGTCATCACTCCATCTAGTGGGGGGACGCCCTACACTTCGCCTGCCGGTACGAGGCTGCCACTCGAGAACCTTTCTTCCCCAACGCTTGTCGGTTCTTCGAGCTATATGGCCGGCCCATTGCCACTTCAGCTTATTAATCCGATGGGCTATGTCGGTCACTCTGGTTCTACTGCGGATATCCTCATTTCTGAGTTTATCACGCAGAGAAACTCCGAGCATAGTCCTCTCCATAGCTCGCTGAGCGACCTTGAGCTTCCTCATCCGGCCAGCAGTGAAGGACTACGTCTCAGTTCCGTATGTCATCACTGGCAACACGCACTGGGTGTACAGTCTCGTTTTCAAGTTTTGAGATATACCTGACGAGAAGATGTGCCGTAATTTCCCGAACGCTGCCCAACCGATTTGAATCCGTTGATTGACCTCTCGGTCGAAGTTGGACTTACCTAGTCGGACTATTTGTCCCAAGTAAACATACTCGTCAACAACTTCGAGCTTAGTGTTCCCAACAACTACCGGCATAGGTGTGACATGGACATTAAACATGATCTTTATTTTGTCCATGTTCATCTTAAGACCTATCCGTTGGGAGACACTATTGAGGTCATTGAGCATAGTGTTTAGGTTCTCCAGCGATTCTGCCATAAGGACTATATCGTCGGCAAATCGAAGGTGAGTGATGTACTCGCCATTGACGTTGGTACAGTATCCTTTCCAGTCCAGAAGCTTGAAAAAGTCTTCCAATGCAGCGGTGAAGAGTTTCGGGGATATGACGTCACCCTGTCTTACACCTCTCTGCAATTGGATAGGTTTCGTACTCTGGTTCTGTACTCGGATAGCCATCGTAGCTCTACTGTACAAACACTTCAGCACTTCGATATACCGACAGTCAACTTGGCACCGCTGAAGGGACTGCAGCACCGCCCAAATTTCGACGGAATCAAAGGCTTTCTCATAGTCCACATACGCCAGACATAGTGGCAAATTGTACTCTTCGGTCTTCTGTACAATTTGCCGAAGGGTATGTATGTGGTCTATGGTGCTAAAACCCTTTCGGAAACCGGCTTGTTCGGGAGGCTGGAAGTCGTCAAGTCTGCGCGCGAGACGATTCGTAATGACTCTCGAAAACAGCACGTAGACGCGGCTCAGAAGGGAAATCAGTCTGTAGTTCTTCAAGAGAGCGTTGTCACCTTTCTTGAAGAACAAGACCACCGCACTTCTACTCCACGCCTTCGGTGTAATGCCACCATGGAGGACGGAACTTAAGAGCTTCTGAAGGACTTCAAGTACCGGTCTTCCACCCGCTTTCAGAAGCTCCGCTGTAATTCTATCCTCGCCTGGGGCCTTACCGTTTTTAAGGTGCTGGAGAGCCATTCTAATCTCGCTCAGACTGACAATCATACAATAATCAAATTCTAGAAATAGCCTTGCATCCTCCTAAAGCTAAAAAAATTAAAACTAACTTAAATGCATGAAATGTAAAAGAGCCAATATTTGTGGCGTACAACCTGAATATGTGTTACAACTGTTTATAGAAGAAAATCTGTACTATTTTCATTATTATGTCATCTCTTAAACCGGTGTCTGTTAATCGGTATCTCTTAATCCGTAGAGTCACGCTACAGCTTCTGCTGTATGGGCCGGCTTGAACCGGGGCAGTATCACTACTTCACAGAATACCAACGTAACGCAGGTGGCCGGAGAACCGGAAACCGTGGTGACCCCTGACACGCTATCCGTGGACTTCAGCAAAATCAGGATACTTCGCTCGAACCTTAACGCCATCCACTACCATCTAGAGACGGCTAAGTCTGCCTTGCTCTTTTTGACCAAGACGCAGGTGTCCTCTCCAGCTGATACTTCGGCTAATGCATCCTTTGGCTGTGCGTAGACATCGACGACCATCCTCGCGTCTACGGGTGCCTGTATATGTCCCATAGCGGTAATGCCGACACAGACCGATTCATCGACCACGTCCAAATGGCTACAGATTTATTGCTACAACAGATCACATAAGTAGAGATCGTGATACTTGGCGATTTTAATGCCAACCAGGCTAAATGGCTCGGTTCACATTTAACCAATCATGCGGGGAGATCTGTTTATAACTTTGCCTTGGTTTAACACATCTGGTTACTTCGCCTACGCGGATTCCAGATGTGGAGGATCATACACCTTCCCTGTTTGACCTCCTGCTGACCTCCCATCCGGACGGATATCAGGTTTCCGTGGATGCTCCTCTCGGCTCTTCGGACCCTTGTCTGATCCGGAGTGTAGTGCTACTCAAGCTCTCCTCGCGGTTGCGTTCTGCAGTTTGCCGTCGTGTTTGGCATTACAGATCGGTGGATTGGGACGGAATGCGGTCTTTCTTTGCATCCTATCCATGGGGCGGGTTTACTTTTCGCCGGATGATCCCAGCGCTGTTGTTGACTCTGTCACCTATGCGGTGCTACAGGGAATGGAACTATTTATTCCATCATCTGTGGTATCCCTCGGTGGCAGATCTAAGCCTTGGTTTGGTCGTTCCTGTTAGATTACGAAGAACAAAGAACATTACGAAGTAAGCAAGAGTGTTATCAGGCCTGGGCTGAGGCTTCGGCGGCTCGAGATGTAAGTACCAGCATGCTTAAAAAGAAGTATAACTTCGCCTCCAGGTCCTTCAAAAGAGTTATTGCCTTAGCAATAGCACATAGGCAGAATTGGCGAGAAACTAGTTCGTCTTCTTTCGGGAACCCGTGCATTCTGGTCTCTCACCAAGGCTGTCCAAGAGAATTTTTGTAAGCCAACACTATCATCTTTGCACAGGGAGGATGACTCACTGGCCCACGCCGTAAAAGATAAAACTGACCTTTTAGGCTCCATTTTTGCATCCAACTCCACTCTTGATGACGGAGGGAGCATACAGCAGACCATCCCGCAGTGTGAATGCTCTACACCTGATATGCGATTCACACAGTGCAGTGCGCAAAGCACTCCTCTCCCTGGACACCCACAAGTCGAGTGGGCCTGACGGAATCCCGCCAATTGTGCTGAGGATGTGCGTTCTAGAGTTGGCATCGGGACTAACGCGTCTTTTTCGGTACTCTTACTCCCAAGACGTTGTCCCGAATTCATGGAAGACAACTTTTGTGTACCTTTTGTGTATTGTGTGTTAAAATTTATGTATTTACTAGCTGAACAGGCAGACGTTGTTCTGCCCTTTTCGACGACCCTTCATATAAAAAATCCTTAAATTCGTAACAAAAAATATCTATCCTCTCAAGTTGGACCAAACTGCACACAGTGTGCAAAATTTCATTGCAATCAGTTTAGTAGTTTAGGAGTTCATCTCGGACAAACAGTGTGACACGTAATTTTTATATATAAAAATATACGGCAAATTTTCTTGCTCTTTTATCGTTCAAAGCCAGTGATCTTGGCACGATACATATATATGGAGTAGGGCTGTTTGATAATTAAATTACTAGTTTTAGTTTTTTTTTATTATAGTTTTTATAATAAAATATTTTATGTTATGTTATGTAAATAAATTTTATATTGTTGCTGTATATACTTAAGACTGAGTGTATTTTTTCCAAGTATTGGTGATGCAAGGGAATCTATCGCCCCATATTGTCGTCATAGGACACGACTATTGGAAAAGCTAGAAAAAATGTGACAGATTTATGTCGGATTCGCATCGACTAAAACGACACGGACTTCTGTCAAGATGTGGCTGAAGTTGGCAAAACCATAGAAATGCTTTCGTATACATCTGCGGCCACACTAGAGTCAGCATTTAGGCGGCCACACCTCAGGAGAGGATAACTTCTGACCCTATTTTCCTCATTAGACAAGGCGCATCCTTTGGGAAAATCCGAACTTACTCGGCTCAAGTAACACTCAACACGATGCACATTTTGTCAGTACCACAAATATTATAAGAAATGTCAGTTAGGAAAAACTGCGAGTGAACATTTAGTCTCGCGAACAAAATTATTCAAAGGCATATGAAGTCCACCAGACCATAGCAAATAGCGTTCCAAAGTACGCTTCAATACACTCCCGCAATTAGAGATGTACGCTCTAAAAATAATTACCTTGTTGTTATTGAAAAATATTTCTATTATAAAATACAGTATTCGAAATGTATAATTGTTATCTTGTAGTATGTACTAAAGATCTAAATTCAGCCTGTAAAAGGTCACAGCTGGAGAGGCTAATAAAGAGATTTGACCAGAATTACCACGCTTGATACTTCGATTGTGTTACGAAAAGCCATATATTTTTGACGCTGCACTCGATGCTCGTTTGGGTCCAACGTGTGAAGTAAGACGAGATAGTTATGCTGACATCTTTTCGAAGATAAGATCTCTTTCTGCAATTTTCCAAAGTTCTTGCGACGCCCCAGGGTAGAAACGGCACGATAGATTTCTCTAATGCTGCCACAGCGTGATGCAAAAAGGTACTTTAATACTTTAGATATTTGCGTCAGAAAGAACTACGTGACACAATACAAACACTGTATATAGTATGTATCATTATATAAACATAATTTTGACAGTAATATCGAAGTAACTGAAAGTTACTGGACTAAAGGGGGTTATTTGCATTCCAATAAAACATGTGTAAGCATGAAGATATTTTTCTGTCTGTAATATATATCCTGGCAAAGCCGGACGGGTCGCCAGTATCAAAAAATAAATGGTGGTTGAGCTATCTACTATACATATTCCCTTCTCAAGTGGTACATTCAGCATCGTAATCACGTTTGAAGATTATAAAGAGTCAGTGTATAAGCCTCCCATGTTAGTCCTTAGGGAAGACTTTTTGTTGCTACAAGTGATCACAGTCACTTACCTTAGAATGTACTGCATTTACAATAAAATAATATAAGTATTCTGCTTTTACGCTTAAGTTGTTTGAAATAAAAGAAATTGTGATTCATTCATAATTTCGTAAGCCCAAATGTGTAGTGGCTCTGTAAAAATATCCACTACCCCATATAATACCTTGAGAATTCAAATAAAACCCACCCACACTAAGCCACTACCTGCCAAGGGTGGCAGCTATGGCTTGTGTAATATAATTGGAATTTAAAGTGACAATAGACCATCATCTTGGTTGTTCATCGATGATAGATAAATGTCCACAGTCCATAGTTCATTAGATAAATTGTGTACACATCAATACTATTGTGAAAACGGGGATTAATTAGGAATAAAATTCAAAAATAATCTGCATAATAATTATTTTAACACATTTAATAGGAAGTAAATTGAGTGGAAAATAGAATTATTGCGGAACAAACCGTATAACGCGAAACCTCCCCACGAGTAGCGGCAGGTACCGTGAAATCAAATACGACACCTGACAAGATAATAATTTCATAAGACTTACACGATAAGAACAATATCAGAGGCAATCTAATAACTAAAAGTACAACTAAATAATATGAATATGTTGTCCTAATAAGAATAGTATCTTTTATTCTTCCTTCTTCTTGATTATCTAACCCTAATAGTCCCCTGCTGTGCGTGAGTCCCTAGTCCTTGATGAGGGAGAAAATGCCTTTATCGTGCCTCTTATATTGACAATCACAATACCATTCGTCACACACATTTGACGCTGGTCTTCGTCTCCGGAAACCTTATATCTGACGTAAATCATGTGTTTATATTTCTATCTATTAGAATCCATAGGATTTCTGATATTTTCCATAGGCGCCCCTTTCAACAATCCTTGGTCGAAATGGCGTGATGAATTACACCACAATGAATTACATTACACGACACATTAAACTTCATCATCATCATCATTACATACGTCCTTACCTTTATTACTTCATAACTCCGTTGCTGAACATAGGCCTCCCCCAAGGAATGGCACAAAGCACGGTCCTGAGCAACCTGCATCCATTGACTACCTGCATGCCTCACCAGGTCGTCACTACATCTAGTGGGGGTATTTGAGTGGAAAATAGAATTATTGTCCTGTATGTCGCCCTGTATTTAACTTATTAAACTATAAATCATAAATTATGTGTCTGATTATGTTTTTTGTATAGGAATAGGGTGATAAACGAGCACACAGTCCACCTGATGGTAAGTGATTGCTGTAGGCCATATACATCTACATCTATCCTCGATTACAAATCAAAATGCAGATGCGTCATCACCCGTGAGGACTAAGATGGAATGCCTCGGTTCCAGTAAAAAGGGTCTCCGGTTCTCTACACTTACCATACGAAACACAGCAGCGTTAAACTGCTATTTAACGCTGGTATTCTGTGAGAGCGTGGATCTTCCCCGGTCGAGGCGACCCATTCGTGCTTCAACTATACCACTTTTTATTAAGAAAATGGCCACCAGGCCTCCGCAACAAGGCTGAAATCCTTTATATCTTAATATACTACTATGTATGTCTCATATTGTTTAATAATCGTGCGTGAGTATTTTGAAGGGTAAGAGAGCGAATTTAATTACAGTTGTGAAGTATTTAATCTTATCCCAAAGCGGTGACACCGCATCTGTGACCTTCCTTGCTTAAAGTGGGTTGTAGACTTAAAAATATTAACATTAACTTCCTTTGTGAATGTATTTTTATTATATTTTATTTATAAATTATTTTTTATTTCTTAATATTTTAAAAAACGACGGGTTGCACTGCACTGAAAACTTGAATATTAACGTTGTGCATTTTTGATATTTTGGAATGGCGGAGATTATTTATTATTATCTAATTTCATTTATTTTCATTCGAAATTATTTGTTTGGTAAACCTACACCGCACATGTGCTTATTGTGATGTTATGAGAATATAGGTTAATGCTATAATGTATAAACATATTACAAATATTACATCTATAATGTGTAAGTACATATGAATCTATATTAATAATTTCGTCAAGCAGTACAGTAGACTCGATCGAAACCTAATCTTAATAATAAAATTATATTAATTAATAAATGAAAATTAATTAAACCTAACCTTTTTCGCCGCGCCGTAGAAAGAGAGGGGGTATAAGGGATCTAAGTGGACTGTATTTAGTTTTTACTGTAGCTAGTGGACTGTATTTACTAATTGACTGACTGATCTGAGGTTAACTATGCTAGGGGACTGCGTGAAGAAAAGATGGTACTCTTGACTATACTGTATTAAACTATTTACAATAATTCGGCACTATTAAACAATATAATATGTACAGAGGGAGGTCTTGAATTATGGAGTCTTGATTTGCTGTCTTGAGTCTTCTTTGTTGTCTTTTCGAGTGCCGCTTCAGAAATGAACAGCTCACAGACCAAAACGTCCTTCTTATATCCCGCAAGAGAGCGTCTCAGTCTGTGAGTAGTGCCGCGCGACAATGCTGCACGCCCATTGGTCGTCGCTCGGCTCCGGTGCGCGGGGTGTGCGGGGCGCAAGGGGGTATGAAGGGGCAACGGGGCAGCGGGTCTCTAGCTGTCCGCAACATCCTCTCCCCGGCGTAGCCTGCGAGCCTAAGCTTCCCTCGGGAGGACGGCGATCTTCCTGACCGGCAGCCGCAGCAATCCGCCCCTGGTCCTCACTTCCACATTGCGCACCACGCCGTCTGGTCCGGGAAAGGTCCTTGTCACAACTCCCCGCGGCCACACGTTCCTTGGCATGTTACTATCTGCCACCACGACGAGGTCCTCTTCTTGGATCTGGCGCTGCTGCACATCCTGCGAGTCCCCGCGTGCAACCAGCGTCGGCAGGTACTCCTTCATCCAGCGCCTCCAGTACTCGTCGGCGAGTCCTTGCGCCGCTCTCCACGCCCGACGATCACTAGGCGTGCACAGCGCGGTTACTGGTAGGCTCGGTGGTCCCAGCAGCAGGAAGTGGTTGGGTGTCAGCGCCTCTTCCTCGTCGATATCGACCGGTACGTGCGTCAACGGTCGAGAGTTCACCGTGTTCTCTGCTTCTGTGAGGAGCGTTGCTAACGTCTCCTCCCGTGGGCTCTTCTGGTGCAGAGTGGCTTCGAGTGCGGTCTTCACTGAGCGCACGAGACGCTCCCATGCGCCTCCCTGGTTCGGCGCGCCCGGTGCGATGAATTTCCAATCTGTTCGCCGAGGCAGCGCGTAGTCCTTCAGCTGTGGTGCCCACTCTTCAATTGCCCGTCGCAGTTCGGTATCTGCCCCATGAAAATTCGTTCCGTTGTCAGAGTAGATGACCCGTGGCCACCCACGCCTAGCCGCCATGCGCCGCAATGCCGATATCGCCGAGTCCGTCGTAAGGGAGTAAACTAATTCTAAATGCACCGCGCTCGTCGTCAAACAGGTGAATAACGTTACCCACCGTTTTTCATGCCGACGTCCTATAGTCATTGTTATAGGCCCGAAATAATCGATTCCGGTGTAGGTGAATGGTCGTGCGAATGCCCCTAATCATTCAGGTGGTAGATGCCCCATAACCGCTGGCCGTGGTGTCGCCTTGCGTACCCTGCATCGCAGACATCTCCGCTCCACTTCTCTTACTGTTGGTCGTAATTGGAGGATATGATATCTGGTACGTAGGTCGTTTACCACCCTCTCCCTGTTGGCGTGGCTTGCTTCCTGATGCGCCTTGTCCACAAGCAGCTTCACAAAATGGTGGCGTCCGTTTAGTATGATGGGCCTCTTTATCTGGCTGTCCACATCGGCTGCGTCGAGTCTTCCTCTGGCTCGTAATACGCCATCCTCCAGTATGGGGTCGAGCTTCCTTAATGCGCTGCCGGTTGCAAGGTTCTTCCCCCGCTGAAGTTGATTGATGTCTTCAGCGAAGCTCTCATGTTGGCTGTGCTCTATCCACATCCGCTATGCTCTCTGGATGTGCTGCAATGTCAGTCCGTGCGCCCTTCCTCTTATGGCATCGACGAACTGTAGTATCCATACAGTGGCCCTGATTAATCTCTCGTAGGAAGAGAATCTCTCTATGTCTGGCAGGTGTGGAGCGTCCTTGGTGTCGCTCTGGTGCGCCACGACTTCCTCCAGTTCTTCATCATCATCGCCTGCCTTCTCTTCCTGACGGCGAGGCCGGAGGTCTTCGTCTTCTGTCTGAAGACTGTTGAGTGACGTCCCTAGCGTATTTCTTCTTGATAAGATCTTCTTCGAGTTGCAATTGCTTCCTTCTAATTGCAGCTAGTTCCTCCGCGGCGTTATATTCAATTTGCTTTAATTTTGCTATTCCGCTAACTGTCGACCGGGCTGAACGAACTGATCGGACCGACGGGGCGCGGAGCGCGGGTCTATGTACGTTTGCTACTGGCGCGACGGTACGTACTATCGAACTAGTTTCTGTAGTTGGAAGATCTTCTATAATCGCGGCGAGTGTCTCTGTGCGCAGCGCGGATGTGCTAACCTCTCTCAAACGATCGGTCGTAGACACGGACATAGCGGAGCGCGGCGGCGGGGGCACGGGCGCGGGCGTAGATGCGGGCTCGAGCGGGGCCTCGGGCGCGGCGGAGGGCGCTTGTGCCAACGCGAGATAATCGGACGGGGACGCGGGTGCTTCTTAGAATATCCGCATTCGTACCGGCGTTTCGTCGTCGTTCCGTATCTTCTGGGTTCGTGTTTTCCTCATGACATCCCTCGTTGCGACCTCCGATCGTCTTCAAAAAGACGTACGTATCGTCTATAAAAAGACGTACGTATCGTCTTTAAAAAGACGCACGTATTGGACGTCGTTCCCGCCACAAGGGCGTTACCAGATGGTCACAGTTTGGCACCGTTAGGGAGCAACCACCTGGCCGCGTAAACGCGGTTTAAGACACAAGAAATTGCCTGGAAACAGACAATATGACGTATATGACGTAGGCTTAATAAGAAAGAGGGAAGAAATTAGTACCGACGATCTTCTTTCTTCGTCGACGAACTTCTTTCTTCCTTGAAGATCTTCTGTAATGATATTCTCTCTTCTGTAATTATGTCCTTTCTTCTATAATTGCCTTCTTTCTTGTTTCTTATTACTTCTTGCTTGAATCTTCTGGCTTGAATCCGGCGACGATGGACCAAGAATATAAGGGATCTAAGTGGACTGTATTTATTTATTACTGTAGCTAGTGGACTGTATTTACTAATTGACTGACTGATCTGAGGTTAACTATGCTAGGGGACTGCGTGATGAAAAGATGGTACTCTTGACTATACTGTATTAAACTATTTACAATAATTCGGCACTATTAAACTATATAATATGTACAGAGGGAGGTCTTGAATTATGGAGTCTTGATTTTCTGTCTTGAGTCTTCTTTGTTGTCTTCTCGAGTGCCGCTTCAGAAATTAACAGCTCACAGACCAAAACGTCCTTCTTATATCCCGCAAGAGAGCGTCTCAGTCTGTGAGTAGTGCCGCGCGACGATGCTGCACGCCCATTGGTCGTCGCTCAGCTCCGGTGCGCGGGGTGTGCGGGGCGCAACGGGGTATGAAGGGGCGACGGGGCGGCGGGTCTCTAGCTGTCTGCAACAGGGGGATACTTACTCTCCTAGAGTAAGTATCCCCCTCTCTTTCGCCGCCGGTCGCGTTAGTCGCCGGCTGTCTACGCTTATTTATTTATTTAACAGTTTATGTACACACATAATTTGATAAGAAAATGGTAAAAACATAATTATGTACAAAGGCACTGCTTATTCCATAATGAAATTTCTTCCAGCAGGCCTATTGAAGGATAGTTGAAGGAAATAGAGGTAGTCAAAGTGTGCACTTGCATAAATATACATATACTATACAAATATATACAAACATAAATACGTATATACATACATAAATGAATATTATATATATTATAAATAAATATATATAATTCAATATATATTTTTAATGTTACTTATATGCATACCAACACATTACGATTTAATAATTATGGAGGGAATGATAGTGCTCTTTAACAAGTCTTTTAAATATAGACACCGATTTATCATCACGAATCCTAAAGGGAAGTGAATTCCACAATCGTACTGCGTTAACAGAAAAAGAATGAGAATAAAGCATGGTATTGAAAGACGGAAATCTTAACAATGTTCTAGTATTTGACCTACATGGTACGTCTGGAGAATGAACAAAAGTAAAACGAACTCTTCGTCCGTCTTACGAATTTTCGATCAGGACACGTGACCTGATGCGAGTTTAACATTTTTTACCCATTACAAAAAAAGTGCACAACGCCGCTAAAGAAGTTTTCACTTCAAAATTCTTATAGATATTCTTATCATAAAAAAAATATTATTATCTATTAATATTGGTCCACTATATAAAAAAAGAGCCGTGGTAGCTCAGATGGTTAGCGCTCGCTGTAAGCTTCACAGTAAACGAGCAACCCGGGTTCGATCCCCGCCGGCACCAATGAAATTGTTAATTGCAATTTTAAGTGCTGATTTACCACGTGCTCGGCGGTGAAGAAAAACATCGTGAGGAAACCTGCATGTCTGAGAAATAAGATAAAAAAATATTTCAAAGACATGTGAAGTTCTGCAACACGCATTGGGGCAGCGCGGCGGACATTTCCTTGACCTAAAACCCTCTCAGAAATGAGAGGAGGCCTGTGCCCAGCAGTGGGACGTAAATAGGCTGCAACTTTAACTTTTAACTTTATATAAAAATAGAAATTGATGTTATCATAACAAATAATACTCGCAAAAGATTATGACCAGTGCCAGAAACGTCGGTATTCATTATGTAGTATTCGCATAAGTACTACATAATGATTTAAGTAATCATTTAGGTAAAAGGTATTGAAATTTTTTCTACAGGTATAAACAGAAATCATTGAAAATAGAGAACCGATAATATTTTGTACGTACGTTTTTGTTGAACGGTTAGACCCAAAAAAATCTGATGCGGTTATAAATAAAGTGCTTGAGCTCACATGCACCCATCCGTCCATCACAGACCTTCACAAATCGTCTACTGAGCATAGGCCTCGTCCAGGCTATGCCACATAACATGGTTGTTGTTTTGCTAGGTGTTTACTACATGTAGTGAGGTCCACCCCGAGCTTTCCTTACACAATACCCGGCTGCCATTCGATAACCTTTCTTCCTTATTGTTTATCGGTTGTGTGTTAGATCATATATTTATATTTTATATTTTATACGTGGTAGAGCCATGCTGCAGCTATATTAGTAGTATAGTTGTAGCACGAATGGGTCGGCTCGACCGGGGAGGGACCACGCTCTTACAGTATACCAGCGTCAAATTGCAGCTTCATGCTGCTGTGTTTCGTATGGTGAGTGTAGAGAACCGGAGACCCTTTTTACTGGAAAAGAGGCATTCTATCTTAGTCCTCACGGGTGACAACGCATCTGCATTTTGATTCGCAAACGAGGATAAATAAAGATGTCTATGGGCCACAGTAACCACTTACCATAAGGTGGACTGTGTGCTCGTTTGTCACCCTATCCTATAAAAAAAATATAGGCAAGGTTTTGGTTCAAGGTTTAATTATATTTATAATAATCATAAAAAGTCGTAGGGAAGTTACGACCCCATCGATATCCGACGTAACGGTTAAGTGATAAAACTGCTACGTCGACGCAGTCAGTCAGCGCCTTGCCAAGAAGTGTGAGTGCCGTGCCTCGGCAGAATTGAGGGTGCTAATTTGGATCCGTTTGTTCTTACGGCCAAATCATGAAATGGTGCCGGGCCTGGGCATCTCCCGTTAATTGACGCCCAATTTATGGATGATGGAAAAAATAGACCGCGTATAGGGCCGCTGCCTGGGAGTAGCCGGGACGCGTCTGGAGCTGGCGCTGGACGCGACAGCATGTGTGCCGCCATCCGAGAGCGAGGTGCTGCACAACCACCTAGCAGCCCCTCGAATCCATCATCCCCACCAGACGGCTTGGTGTTAGCAGGGTCCTCTCGGACTCAGCAAGCGGAACCCGCCTCTAGTGGAGCACGCCGCATGCGTTGGACGAAGAAAATGCATACAAACGTATTGTGGGCGTATTTAGGGCAAAAGGGGGAGAAATTGGAGATTTTGTGTACCGGGTTACGATACATTGACTTTTTACTGAGCTGGAGCCGTCTATTACCGTCACCGAGCAAAATCTGGCAGACCGGGTTTGGTACACCATGCGCTCAAAAATATTTGATGACGCTGAAATCGAACGGCTACGACGTGAGACTATTCCCTCGTCGAATGAAAATACTACGACAGGAGATGCGGCTCTACGAGTTACAGAGCAACCCACACTCGTAGAAGCCGCAGTAGATCTCCTTGTGGTTGACTCAGACGACGATGGAATAGTCGCCCAGGAAAAAAAGCAAATGAGGAGCATATTGGAAGAGGCGATTAGGGAAACGCGCAGTACGCCTCTCGAGAATCGACCGTGACTTCCCCGTATACCTCTAAGCAAGCGGAATTGGGCTGTCGTGTGGGCTCTAAACCCAATGCTTGTGACCAATTTGGAAACAAGCCGGTACCTTTGCGATACGGACTCAATTCTTTTTGGTGCCGCACTGGCAGTATGCCGTATTATTGGCACCAAGCTCCCCATGGCTGGACGTGCTACTACACAAAGTAGCGCCATCCCAGCCTGGAGTAAAAGAATTTGGGACCGTATCGCAAAGGCAATAGCCCTAATCGGCAGACTGACAAGCTTCATGTCGGGTAATAATAAACCGAAAATTGTGCGCACCGTCAGGATGGCATTTGCTGGGACAAATATAAGTTTGTTCCAGCCATTGTTACGCAAAAAAAACTGACGGAGCGCATAGGCGACATGAAGCAGAAAATCGCTGCTTGGGGAAAGCGGATTCGGCGATATACCGAGAAGTCAACACGGTTCAACCAGAACCACCTCTTTCAGAGTGATCAGAAGGCTCTGTAAATCATTGGAGTGACCAATGGTACATCAACATCATCATCATCATTACAGCCCTTCACAAGTCCACTGCTGAACATAGGCCTCCCCCAAAGAATGCCACAAAGCACGGTCCTGAGCCACCTGCATCCATCGACTTTCTGCATGTCTTACCAGGTCGTCACTCCATCTCGTGGGGGGACGCCCTACACTTCGCCTACCGGTACGAGGCTGCCACTCGAGAACCTTTCTTCCCCATCGGTTGTCGGTTCTTCGAGCTATATGGCCGGCCCACTGCCACTTCAGCTTACTAATCCGTTGGGCTACGTCGGTTACTCTGGTTCTACTGCGGATATCCTTATTCCTAAGTTTATCACGCAGAGAAACTCCGAGCATAGCCCTCTCCATAGCTCGCTGAGCGACCTTGAGCTTCCTCATACGGCCAGCAGTGAAGGACCACGTCTCAGTTCCGTAAGTCATCACTGGCAACACGCACTGGTTGTACAATTTCGTTTTAAGGTTTTGAGGTATGTCTGACGAGAAGATGTGTCGTAGCTTCCCGAACGCTGCCCAGCCGAGTTGAATCCGTCGATTGACCTCTCGGTCGAAGTTGGACTTAACTAGTCGGACTATTTGTCCCAGGTAAACATACTCGTCAACAACTTCGAGCTTAGTGCTCCCAACAACTACCGGCATAGGTGTGACATGGACATTAAACATGATCTTTGTTTTGTCCATGTTCATCTTAAGACCTATCCGTTGGGAGACACTATTGAGGTCATTAAGCATAGTGCTTAGGTCCTCCAGCGATTCTGCCATAAGGACTATATCGTCGGCAAATCGAAGGTGAGTGATGTACTCGCCATTGATGTTAATACCGCATCCTTTCCAGTCCAGAAGCTTGAAAACGTCTTCCAATGCAGCGGTGAAGAGTTTCGGGGATATAACATCACCCTGTCTTACACCTCTCTGCAATTGGATGGGTTTCGTAGTCTGGTTCTGTACTCGGATAGCCATCGTAGCCCTACTGTACAAACACTTCAGCACTTCGATATACCGACAGTCAACTTGGCACCGCTGAAGGGACAGCAGCACCGCCCAAATTTCGACGGAATCAAAGGCTTTCTCATAGTCCACATACGCCAGACATAGTGGCAAATTGTACTCTTCGGACTTCTGTAAAATTTGCCGTAGGGTATGTATGTGGTCTATGGTGCTAAAGCCCTTTCGGAAACCGGCTTGTTCGGGAGGCTGGAAGTCGTCAAGTCTGCGCGCAAGACGATTCGTAATGACTCTCGAAAACAGCATGTATACGCGGCTCAGAAGGGAAATCGGTCTGTAGTTCTTCAAGAGAGCGTTGTCACCTTTCTTGAAGAACAAGACCATCGCACTCCTGCTCCACGCCTCCGGTGTAATGCCACCATGGAGGACGGAATTAAAGAGCTTCTGAAGGACATCATGTACCGGTCTTCCACCCGCTTTCAGAAGCTCCGCTGTAATTCCATCCTCGCCTGGGGCCTTGCCGTTTTTAAGGTGCTGGAGAGCCATTCTGATCTCGCTCAGACTGACGTCCGGGATATCTTCGGAATAGTGTCGGATAAGACTCGCTCTTGGATCGTTACTCACACTTGCATGTGGCTCCAACGATGACGTGTACAGCTGCCCATAGAACCTCTCAATCTCACTCAAAATCTCAGGTGCTGCACAACCACCTAGCAGCCCCTCGAATCCATCATCCCCTCCAGACGGCTTGGTGTTAGCAGGGTCCTCTCGGACTCAGCAAGCGGAACCCGCCTCTAGTGGAGCACGCCGCATGCGTTGGACGAAGAAAATGCATACAAACGTATTGTGGGCGTATTTAGGGCAAAAGGGGGAGAAATTGGAGATTTTGTGTACCGGGTTACGATACATTGACTTTTTACTGAGCTGGAGCCGTCTATTACCGTCACCGAGCAAAATCTGGCAGACCGGGTTTGGTACACCATGCGCTCAAAAATATTTGATGACGCTGAAATCGAACGGCTACGACGTGAGACTATTCCCTCGTCGAATGAAAATACTACGACAGGAGATGCGGCTCTACGAGTTACAGAGCAACCCACACTCGTAGAAGCCGCAGTAGATCTCCTTGTGGTTGACTCAGACGACGATGGAATAGTCGCCCAGGAAAAAAAGCAAATGAGGAGCATATTGGAAGAGGCGATTAGGGAAACGCGCAGTACGCCTCTCGAGAATCGACCGTGACTTCCCCGTATACCTCTAAGCAAGCGGAATTGGGCTGTCGTGTGGGCTCTAAACCCAATGCTTGTGACCAATTTGGAAACAAGCCGGTACCTTTGCGATACGGACTCAATTCTTTTTGGTGCCGCACTGGCAGTATGCCGTATTATTGGCACCAAGCTCCCCATGGCTGGACGTGCTACTACACAAAGTAGCGCCATCCCAGCCTGGAGTAAAAGAATTTGGGACCGTATCGCAAAGGCAATAGCCCTAATCGGCAGACTGACAAGCTTCATGTCGGGTAATAATAAACCGAAAATTGTGCGCACCGTCAGGATGGCATTTGCTGGGACAAATATAAGTTTGTTCCAGCCATTGTTACGCAAAAAAAACTGACGGAGCGCATAGGCGACATGAAGCAGAAAATCGCTGCTTGGGGAAAGCGGATTCGGCGATATACCGAGAAGTCAACACGGTTCAACCAGAACCACCTCTTTCAGAGTGATCAGAAGGCTCTGTAAATCATTGGAGTGACCAATGGTACATCAACATCATCATCATCATTACAGCCCTTCACAAGTCCACTGCTGAACATAGGCCTCCCCCAAAGAATGCCACAAAGCACGGTCCTGAGCCACCTGCATCCATCGACTTTCTGCATGTCTTACCAGGTCGTCACTCCATCTCGTGGGGGGACGCCCTACACTTCGCCTACCGGTACGAGGCTGCCACTCGAGAACCTTTCTTCCCCATCGGTTGTCGGTTCTTCGAGCTATATGGCCGACCCACTGCCACTTCAGCTTACTAATCCGTTGGGCTACGTCGGTTACTCTGGTTCTACTGCGGATATCCTTATTCCTAAGTTTATCACGCAGAGAAACTCCGAGCATAGCCCTCTCCATAGCTCGCTGAGCGACCTTGAGCTTCCTCATACGGCCAGCAGTGAAGGACCACGTCTCAGTTCCGTAAGTCATCACTGGCAACACGCACTGGTTGTACAATTTCGTTTTAAGGTTTTGAGGTATGTCTGACGAGAAGATGTGTCGTAGCTTCCCGAACGCTGCCCAGCCGAGTTGAATCCGTCGATTGACCTCTCGGTCGAAGTTGGACTTAACTAGTCGGACTATTTGTCCCAGGTAAACATACTCGTCAACAACTTCGAGCTTAGTGCTCCCAACAACTACCGGCATAGGTGTGACATGGACATTAAACATGATCTTTGTTTTGTCCATGTTCATCTTAAGACCTATCCGTTGGGAGACACTATTGAGGTCATTAAGCATAGTGCTTAGGTCCTCCAGCGATTCTGCCATAAGGACTATATCGTCGGCAAATCGAAGGTGAGTGATGTACTCGCCATTGATGTTAATACCGCATCCTTTCCAGTCCAGAAGCTTGAAAACGTCTTCCAATGCAGCGGTGAAGAGTTTCGGGGATATAACATCACCCTGTCTTACACCTCTCTGCAATTGGATGGGTTTCGTAGTCTGGTTCTGTACTCGGATAGCCATCGTAGCCCTACTGTACAAACACTTCAGCACTTCGATATACCGACAGTCAACTTGGCACCGCTGAAGGGACAGCAGCACCGCCCAAATTTCGACGGAATCAAAGGCTTTCTCATAGTCCACATACGCCAGACATAGTGGCAAATTGTACTCTTCGGACTTCTGTAAAATTTGCCGTAGGGTATGTATGTGGTCTATGGTGCTAAAGCCCTTTCGGAAACCGGCTTGTTCGGGAGGCTGGAAGTCGTCAAGTCTGCGCGCAAGACGATTCGTAATGACTCTCGAAAACAGCATGTAGACGCGGCTCAGAAGGGAAATCGGTCTGTAGTTCTTCAAGAGAGCGTTGTCACCTTTCTTGAAGAACAAGACCATCGCACTCCTGCTCCACGCCTCCGGTGTAATGCCACCATGGAGGACGGAATTAAAGAGCTTCTGAAGGACATCATGTACCGGTCTTCCACCCGCTTTCAGAAGCTCCGCTGTAATTCCATCCTCGCCTGGGGCCTTGCCGTTTTTAAGGTGCTGGAGAGCCATTCTGATCTCGCTCAGACTGACGTCCGGGATATCTTCGGAATAGTGTCGGATAAGACTCGCTCTTGGATCGTTACTCACACTTGCATGTGGCTCCAACGATGACGTGTACAGCTGCCCATAGAACCTCTCAATCTCACTCAAAATCTCAGGTGCTGCACAACCACCTAGCAGCCCCTCGAATCCATCATCCCCTCCAGACGGCTTGGTGTTAGCAGGGTCCTCTCGGACTCAGCAAGCGGAACCCGCCTCTAGTGGAGCACGCCGCATGCGTTGGACGAAGAAAATGCATACAAACGTATTGTGGGCGTATTTAGGGCAAAAGGGGGAGAAATTGGAGATTTTGTGTACCGGGTTACGATACATTGACTTTTTACTGAGCTGGAGCCGTCTATTACCGTCACCGAGCAAAATCTGGCAGACCGGGTTTGGTACACCATGCGCTCAAAAATATTTGATGACGCTGAAATCGAACGGCTACGACGTGAGACTATTCCCTCGTCGAATGAAAATACTACGACAGGAGATGCGGCTCTACGAGTTACAGAGCAACCCACACTCGTAGAAGCCGCAGTAGATCTCCTTGTGGTTGACTCAGACGACGATGGAATAGTCGCCCAGGAAAAAAAGCAAATGAGGAGCATATTGGAAGAGGCGATTAGGGAAACGCGCAGTACGCCTCTCGAGAATCGACCGTGACTTCCCCGTATACCTCTAAGCAAGCGGAATTGGGCTGTCGTGTGGGCTCTAAACCCAATGCTTGTGACCAATTTGGAAACAAGCCGGTACCTTTGCGATACGGACTCAATTCTTTTTGGTGCCGCACTGGCAGTATGCCGTATTATTGGCACCAAGCTCCCCATGGCTGGACGTGCTACTATACAAAGTAGCGCCATCCCAGCCTGGAGTAAAAGAATTTGGGACCGTATCGCAAAGGCAATAGCCCTAATCGGCAGACTGACAAGCTTCATGTCGGGTAATAATAAACCGAAAATTGTGCGCACCGTCAGGATGGCATTTGCTGGGACAAATATAAGTTTGTTCCAGCCATTGTTACGCAAAAAAAACTGACGGAGCGCATAGGCGACATGAAGCAGAAAATCGCTGCTTGGGGAAAGCGGATTCGGCGATATACCGAGAAGTCAACACGGTTCAACCAGAACCACCTCTTTCAGAGTGATCAGAAGGCTCTGTAAATCATTGGAGTGACCAATGGTACATCAACATCATCATCATCATTACAGCCCTTCACAAGTCCACTGCTGAACATAGGCCTCCCCCAAAGAATGCCACAAAGCACGGTCCTGAGCCACCTGCATCCATCGACTTTCTGCATGTCTTACCAGGTCGTCACTCCATCTCGTGGGGGGACGCCCTACACTTCGCCTACCGGTACGAGGCTGCCACTCGAGAACCTTTCTTCCCCATCGGTTGTCGGTTCTTCGAGCTATATGGCCGGCCCACTGCCACTTCAGCTTACTAATCCGTTGGGCTACGTCGGTTACTCTGGTTCTACTGCGGATATCCTTATTCCTAAGTTTATCACGCAGAGAAACTCCGAGCATAGCCCTCTCCATAGCTCGCTGAGCGACCTTGAGCTTCCTCATACGGCCAGCAGTGAAGGACCACGTCTCAGTTCCGTAAGTCATCACTGGCAACACGCACTGGTTGTACAATTTCGTTTTAAGGTTTTGAGGTATGTCTGACGAGAAGATGTGTCGTAGCTTCCCGAACGCTGCCCAGCCGAGTTGAATCCGTCGATTGACCTCTCGGTCGAAGTTGGACTTAACTAGTCGGACTATTTGTCCCAGGTAAACATACTCGTCAACAACTTCGAGCTTAGTGCTCCCAACAACTACCGGCATAGGTGTGACATGGACATTAAACATGATCTTTGTTTTGTCCATGTTCATCTTAAGACCTATCCGTTGGGAGACACTATTGAGGTCATTAAGCATAGTGCTTAGGTCCTCCAGCGATTCTGCCATAAGGACTATATCGTCGGCAAATCGAAGGTGAGTGATGTACTCGCCATTGATGTTAATACCGCATCCTTTCCAGTCCAGAAGCTTGAAAACGTCTTCCAATGCAGCGGTGAAGAGTTTCGGGGATATAACATCACCCTGTCTTACACCTCTCTGCAATTGGATGGGTTTCGTAGTCTGGTTCTGTACTCGGATAGCCATCGTAGCCCTACTGTACAAACACTTCAGCACTTCGATATACCGACAGTCAACTTGGCACCGCTGAAGGGACAGCAGCACCGCCCAAATTTCGACGGAATCAAAGGCTTTCTCATAGTCCACATACGCCAGACATAGTGGCAAATTGTACTCTTCGGACTTCTGTAAAATTTGCCGTAGGGTATGTATGTGGTCTATGGTGCTAAAGCCCTTTCGGAAACCGGCTTGTTCGGGAGGCTGGAAGTCGTCAAGTCTGCGCGCAAGACGATTCGTAATGACTCTCGAAAACAGCATGTATACGCGGCTCAGAAGGGAAATCGGTCTGTAGTTCTTCAAGAGAGCGTTGTCACCTTTCTTGAAGAACAAGACCATCGCACTCCTGCTCCACGCCTCCGGTGTAATGCCACCATGGAGGACGGAATTAAAGAGCTTCTGAAGGACATCATGTACCGGTCTTCCACCCGCTTTCAGAAGCTCCGCTGTAATTCCATCCTCGCCTGGGGCCTTGCCGTTTTTAAGGTGCTGGAGAGCCATTCTGATCTCGCTCAGACTGACGTCCGGGATATCTTCGGAATAGTGTCGGATAAGACTCGCTCTTGGATCGTTACTCACACTTGCATGTGGCTCCAACGATGACGTGTACAGCTGCCCATAGAACCTCTCAATCTCACTCAAAATCTCAGGTGCTGCACAACCACCTAGCAGCCCCTCGAATCCATCATCCCCTCCAGACGGCTTGGTGTTAGCAGGGTCCTCTCGGACTCAGCAAGCGGAACCCGCCTCTAGTGGAGCACGCCGCATGCGTTGGACGAAGAAAATGCATACAAACGTATTGTGGGCGTATTTAGGGCAAAAGGGGGAGAAATTGGAGATTTTGTGTACCGGGTTACGATACATTGACTTTTTACTGAGCTGGAGCCGTCTATTACCGTCACCGAGCAAAATCTGGCAGACCGGGTTTGGTACACCATGCGCTCAAAAATATTTGATGACGCTGAAATCGAACGGCTACGACGTGAGACTATTCCCTCGTCGAATGAAAATACTACGACAGGAGATGCGGCTCTACGAGTTACAGAGCAACCCACACTCGTAGAAGCCGCAGTAGATCTCCTTGTGGTTGACTCAGACGACGATGGAATAGTCGCCCAGGAAAAAAAGCAAATGAGGAGCATATTGGAAGAGGCGATTAGGGAAACGCGCAGTACGCCTCTCGAGAATCGACCGTGACTTCCCCGTATACCTCTAAGCAAGCGGAATTGGGCTGTCGTGTGGGCTCTAAACCCAATGCTTGTGACCAATTTGGAAACAAGCCGGTACCTTTGCGATACGGACTCAATTCTTTTTGGTGCCGCACTGGCAGTATGCCGTATTATTGGCACCAAGCTCCCCATGGCTGGACGTGCTACTACACAAAGTAGCGCCATCCCAGCCTGGAGTAAAAGAATTTGGGACCGTATCGCAAAGGCAATAGCCCTAATCGGCAGACTGACAAGCTTCATGTCGGGTAATAATAAACCGAAAATTGTGCGCACCGTCAGGATGGCATTTGCTGGGACAAATATAAGTTTGTTCCAGCCATTGTTACGCAAAAAAAACTGACGGAGCGCATAGGCGACATGAAGCAGAAAATCGCTGCTTGGGGAAAGCGGATTCGGCGATATACCGAGAAGTCAACACGGTTCAACCAGAACCACCTCTTTCAGAGTGATCAGAAGGCTCTGTAAATCATTGGAGTGACCAATGGTACATCAACATCATCATCATCATTACAGCCCTTCACAAGTCCACTGCTGAACATAGGCCTCCCCCAAAGAATGCCACAAAGCACGGTCCTGAGCCACCTGCATCCATCGACTTTCTGCATGTCTTACCAGGTCGTCACTCCATCTCGTGGGGGGACGCCCTACACTTCGCCTACCGGTACGAGGCTGCCACTCGAGAACCTTTCTTCCCCATCGGTTGTCGGTTCTTCGAGCTATATGGCCGGCCCACTGCCACTTCAGCTTACTAATCCGTTGGGCTACGTCGGTTACTCTGGTTCTACTGCGGATATCCTTATTCCTAAGTTTATCACGCAGAGAAACTCCGAGCATAGCCCTCTCCATAGCTCGCTGAGCGACCTTGAGCTTCCTCATACGGCCAGCAGTGAAGGACCACGTCTCAGTTCCGTAAGTCATCACTGGCAACACGCACTGGTTGTACAATTTCGTTTTAAGGTTTTGAGGTATGTCTGACGAGAAGATGTGTCGTAGCTTCCCGAACGCTGCCCAGCCGAGTTGAATCCGTCGATTGACCTCTCGGTCGAAGTTGGACTTAACTAGTCGGACTATTTGTCCCAGGTAAACATACTCGTCAACAACTTCGAGCTTAGTGCTCCCAACAACTACCGGCATAGGTGTGACATGGACATTAAACATGATCTTTGTTTTGTCCATGTTCATCTTAAGACCTATCCGTTGGGAGACACTATTGAGGTCATTAAGCATAGTGCTTAGGTCCTCCAGCGATTCTGCCATAAGGACTATATCGTCGGCAAATCGAAGGTGAGTGATGTACTCGCCATTGATGTTAATACCGCATCCTTTCCAGTCCAGAAGCTTGAAAACGTCTTCCAATGCAGCGGTGAAGAGTTTCGGGGATATAACATCACCCTGTCTTACACCTCTCTGCAATTGGATGGGTTTCGTAGTCTGGTTCTGTACTCGGATAGCCATCGTAGCCCTACTGTACAAACACTTCAGCACTTCGATATACCGACAGTCAACTTGGCACCGCTGAAGGGACAGCAGCACCGCCCAAATTTCGACGGAATCAAAGGCTTTCTCATAGTCCACATACGCCAGACATAGTGGCAAATTGTACTCTTCGGACTTCTGTAAAATTTGCCGTAGGGTATGTATGTGGTCTATGGTGCTAAAGCCCTTTCGGAAACCGGCTTGTTCGGGAGGCTGGAAGTCGTCAAGTCTGCGCGCAAGACGATTCGTAATGACTCTCGAAAACAGCATGTAGACGCGGCTCAGAAGGGAAATCGGTCTGTAGTTCTTCAAGAGAGCGTTGTCACCTTTCTTGAAGAACAAGACCATCGCACTCCTGCTCCACGCCTCCGGTGTAATGCCACCATGGAGGACGGAATTAAAGAGCTTCTGAAGGACATCATGTACCGGTCTTCCACCCGCTTTCAGAAGCTCCGCTGTAATTCCATCCTCGCCTGGGGCCTTGCCGTTTTTAAGGTGCTGGAGAGCCATTCTGATCTCGCTCAGACTGACGTCCGGGATATCTTCGGAATAGTGTCGGATAAGACTCGCTCTTGGATCGTTACTCACACTTGCATGTGGCTCCAACGATGACGTGTACAGCTGCCCATAGAACCTCTCAATCTCACTCAAAATCTCAGGTGCTGCACAACCACCTAGCAGCCCCTCGAATCCATCATCCCCTCCAGACGGCTTGGTGTTAGCAGGGTCCTCTCGGACTCAGCAAGCGGAACCCGCCTCTAGTGGAGCACGCCGCATGCGTTGGACGAAGAAAATGCATACAAACGTATTGTGGGCGTATTTAGGGCAAAAGGGGGAGAAATTGGAGATTTTGTGTACCGGGTTACGATACATTGACTTTTTACTGAGCTGGAGCCGTCTATTACCGTCACCGAGCAAAATCTGGCAGACCGGGTTTGGTACACCATGCGCTCAAAAATATTTGATGACGCTGAAATCGAACGGCTACGACGTGAGACTATTCCCTCGTCGAATGAAAATACTACGACAGGAGATGCGGCTCTACGAGTTACAGAGCAACCCACACTCGTAGAAGCCGCAGTAGATCTCCTTGTGGTTGACTCAGACGACGATGGAATAGTCGCCCAGGAAAAAAAGCAAATGAGGAGCATATTGGAAGAGGCGATTAGGGAAACGCGCAGTACGCCTCTCGAGAATCGACCGTGACTTCCCCGTATACCTCTAAGCAAGCGGAATTGGGCTGTCGTGTGGGCTCTAAACCCAATGCTTGTGACCAATTTGGAAACAAGCCGGTACCTTTGCGATACGGACTCAATTCTTTTTGGTGCCGCACTGGCAGTATGCCGTATTATTGGCACCAAGCTCCCCATGGCTGGACGTGCTACTACACAAAGTAGCGCCATCCCAGCCTGGAGTAAAAGAATTTGGGACCGTATCGCAAAGGCAATAGCCCTAATCGGCAGACTGACAAGCTTCATGTCGGGTAATAATAAACCGAAAATTGTGCGCACCGTCAGGATGGCATTTGCTGGGACAAATATAAGTTTGTTCCAGCCATTGTTACGCAAAAAAAACTGACGGAGCGCATAGGCGACATGAAGCAGAAAATCGCTGCTTGGGGAAAGCGGATTCGGCGATATACCGAGAAGTCAACACGGTTCAACCAGAACCACCTCTTTCAGAGTGATCAGAAGGCTCTGTAAATCATTGGAGTGACCAATGGTACATCAACATCATCATCATCATTACAGCCCTTCACAAGTCCACTGCTGAACATAGGCCTCCCCCAAAGAATGCCACAAAGCACGGTCCTGAGCCACCTGCATCCATCGACTTTCTGCATGTCTTACCAGGTCGTCACTCCATCTCGTGGGGGGACGCCCTACACTTCGCCTACCGGTACGAGGCTGCCACTCGAGAACCTTTCTTCCCCATCGGTTGTCGGTTCTTCGAGCTATATGGCCGGCCCACTGCCACTTCAGCTTACTAATCCGTTGGGCTACGTCGGTTACTCTGGTTCTACTGCGGATATCCTTATTCCTAAGTTTATCACGCAGAGAAACTCCGAGCATAGCCCTCTCCATAGCTCGCTGAGCGACCTTGAGCTTCCTCATACGGCCAGCAGTGAAGGACCACGTCTCAGTTCCGTAAGTCATCACTGGCAACACGCACTGGTTGTACAATTTCGTTTTAAGGTTTTGAGGTATGTCTGACGAGAAGATGTGTCGTAGCTTCCCGAACGCTGCCCAGCCGAGTTGAATCCGTCGATTGACCTCTCGGTCGAAGTTGGACTTAACTAGTCGGACTATTTGTCCCAGGTAAACATACTCGTCAACAACTTCGAGCTTAGTGCTCCCAACAACTACCGGCATAGGTGTGACATGGACATTAAACATGATCTTTGTTTTGTCCATGTTCATCTTAAGACCTATCCGTTGGGAGACACTATTGAGGTCATTAAGCATAGTGCTTAGGTCCTCCAGCGATTCTGCCATAAGGACTATATCGTCGGCAAATCGAAGGTGAGTGATGTACTCGCCATTGATGTTAATACCGCATCCTTTCCAGTCCAGAAGCTTGAAAACGTCTTCCAATGCAGCGGTGAAGAGTTTCGGGGATATAACATCACCCTGTCTTACACCTCTCTGCAATTGGATGGGTTTCGTAGTCTGGTTCTGTACTCGGATAGCCATCGTAGCCCTACTGTACAAACACTTCAGCACTTCGATATACCGACAGTCAACTTGGCACCGCTGAAGGGACAGCAGCACCGCCCAAATTTCGACGGAATCAAAGGCTTTCTCATAGTCCACATACGCCAGACATAGTGGCAAATTGTACTCTTCGGACTTCTGTAAAATTTGCCGTAGGGTATGTATGTGGTCTATGGTGCTAAAGCCCTTTCGGAAACCGGCTTGTTCGGGAGGCTGGAAGTCGTCAAGTCTGCGCGCAAGACGATTCGTAATGACTCTCGAAAACAGCATGTATACGCGGCTCAGAAGGGAAATCGGTCTGTAGTTCTTCAAGAGAGCGTTGTCACCTTTCTTGAAGAACAAGACCATCGCACTCCTGCTCCACGCCTCCGGTGTAATGCCACCATGGAGGACGGAATTAAAGAGCTTCTGAAGGACATCATGTACCGGTCTTCCACCCGCTTTCAGAAGCTCCGCTGTAATTCCATCCTCGCCTGGGGCCTTGCCGTTTTTAAGGTGCTGGAGAGCCATTCTGATCTCGCTCAGACTGACGTCCGGGATATCTTCGGAATAGTGTCGGATAAGACTCGCTCTTGGATCGTTACTCACACTTGCATGTGGCTCCAACGATGACGTGTACAGCTGCCCATAGAACCTCTCAATCTCACTCAAAATCTCAGGTGCTGCACAACCACCTAGCAGCCCCTCGAATCCATCATCCCCTCCAGACGGCTTGGTGTTAGCAGGGTCCTCTCGGACTCAGCAAGCGGAACCCGCCTCTAGTGGAGCACGCCGCATGCGTTGGACGAAGAAAATGCATACAAACGTATTGTGGGCGTATTTAGGGCAAAAGGGGGAGAAATTGGAGATTTTGTGTACCGGGTTACGATACATTGACTTTTTACTGAGCTGGAGCCGTCTATTACCGTCACCGAGCAAAATCTGGCAGACCGGGTTTGGTACACCATGCGCTCAAAAATATTTGATGACGCTGAAATCGAACGGCTACGACGTGAGACTATTCCCTCGTCGAATGAAAATACTACGACAGGAGATGCGGCTCTACGAGTTACAGAGCAACCCACACTCGTAGAAGCCGCAGTAGATCTCCTTGTGGTTGACTCAGACGACGATGGAATAGTCGCCCAGGAAAAAAAGCAAATGAGGAGCATATTGGAAGAGGCGATTAGGGAAACGCGCAGTACGCCTCTCGAGAATCGACCGTGACTTCCCCGTATACCTCTAAGCAAGCGGAATTGGGCTGTCGTGTGGGCTCTAAACCCAATGCTTGTGACCAATTTGGAAACAAGCCGGTACCTTTGCGATACGGACTCAATTCTTTTTGGTGCCGCACTGGCAGTATGCCGTATTATTGGCACCAAGCTCCCCATGGCTGGACGTGCTACTACACAAAGTAGCGCCATCCCAGCCTGGAGTAAAAGAATTTGGGACCGTATCGCAAAGGCAATAGCCCTAATCGGCAGACTGACAAGCTTCATGTCGGGTAATAATAAACCGAAAATTGTGCGCACCGTCAGGATGGCATTTGCTGGGACAAATATAAGTTTGTTCCAGCCATTGTTACGCAAAAAAAACTGACGGAGCGCATAGGCGACATGAAGCAGAAAATCGCTGCTTGGGGAAAGCGGATTCGGCGATATACCGAGAAGTCAACACGGTTCAACCAGAACCACCTCTTTCAGAGTGATCAGAAGGCTCTGTAAATCATTGGAGTGACCAATGGTACATCAACATCATCATCATCATTACAGCCCTTCACAAGTCCACTGCTGAACATAGGCCTCCCCCAAAGAATGCCACAAAGCACGGTCCTGAGCCACCTGCATCCATCGACTTTCTGCATGTCTTACCAGGTCGTCACTCCATCTCGTGGGGGGACGCCCTACACTTCGCCTACCGGTACGAGGCTGCCACTCGAGAACCTTTCTTCCCCATCGGTTGTCGGTTCTTCGAGCTATATGGCCGGCCCACTGCCACTTCAGCTTACTAATCCGTTGGGCTACGTCGGTTACTCTGGTTCTACTGCGGATATCCTTATTCCTAAGTTTATCACGCAGAGAAACTCCGAGCATAGCCCTCTCCATAGCTCGCTGAGCGACCTTGAGCTTCCTCATACGGCCAGCAGTGAAGGACCACGTCTCAGTTCCGTAAGTCATCACTGGCAACACGCACTGGTTGTACAATTTCGTTTTAAGGTTTTGAGGTATGTCTGACGAGAAGATGTGTCGTAGCTTCCCGAACGCTGCCCAGCCGAGTTGAATCCGTCGATTGACCTCTCGGTCGAAGTTGGACTTAACTAGTCGGACTATTTGTCCCAGGTAAACATACTCGTCAACAACTTCGAGCTTAGTGCTCCCAACAACTACCGGCATAGGTGTGACATGGACATTAAACATGATCTTTGTTTTGTCCATGTTCATCTTAAGACCTATCCGTTGGGAGACACTATTGAGGTCATTAAGCATAGTGCTTAGGTCCTCCAGCGATTCTGCCATAAGGACTATATCGTCGGCAAATCGAAGGTGAGTGATGTACTCGCCATTGATGTTAATACCGCATCCTTTCCAGTCCAGAAGCTTGAAAACGTCTTCCAATGCAGCGGTGAAGAGTTTCGGGGATATAACATCACCCTGTCTTACACCTCTCTGCAATTGGATGGGTTTCGTAGTCTGGTTCTGTACTCGGATAGCCATCGTAGCCCTACTGTACAAACACTTCAGCACTTCGATATACCGACAGTCAACTTGGCACCGCTGAAGGGACAGCAGCACCGCCCAAATTTCGACGGAATCAAAGGCTTTCTCATAGTCCACATACGCCAGACATAGTGGCAAATTGTACTCTTCGGACTTCTGTAAAATTTGCCGTAGGGTATGTATGTGGTCTATGGTGCTAAAGCCCTTTCGGAAACCGGCTTGTTCGGGAGGCTGGAAGTCGTCAAGTCTGCGCGCAAGACGATTCGTAATGACTCTCGAAAACAGCATGTAGACGCGGCTCAGAAGGGAAATCGGTCTGTAGTTCTTCAAGAGAGCGTTGTCACCTTTCTTGAAGAACAAGACCATCGCACTCCTGCTCCACGCCTCCGGTGTAATGCCACCATGGAGGACGGAATTAAAGAGCTTCTGAAGGACATCATGTACCGGTCTTCCACCCGCTTTCAGAAGCTCCGCTGTAATTCCATCATCGCCTGGGGCCTTGCCGTTTTTAAGGTGCTGGAGAGCCATTCTGATCTCGCTCAGACTGACGTCCGGGATATCTTCGGAATAGTGTCGGATAAGACTCGCTCTTGGATCGTTACTCACACTTGCATGTGGCTCCAACGATGACGTGTACAGCTGCCCATAGAACCTCTCAATCTCACTCAAAATCTCAGGTGCCCCGGAAACGATGCTGCCACATTCGATCTTCAGCTTTGACAGGCGGCTCTTTCTGGCAGACAGGTCTCTGGCAAAGACTTTGGAGCCTTGGTTCCGCTCGATCGCTTCTTCAATACGAGCTGTATTGAAGTTGCGTAAGTCCCGCCGCATGCATTTGGAGATCTGTCTGTTCAGTTGCCTGTATGCTGTCAAATCTGTTGAAGAATGTAGCCTCATCTCCCGTCTAACAGCCATGAGATTAAGAGTGTGATCGGAGAGTTTTTGTGTTCTTCTGCGGCGGGTCTTGCAGAACTTAGCTCCGACCACATGGACAGTTTCCACGAGCTTGTCATTCATATCGTCTACTTCATTGCAGTCTTCTAGGCACTGAAAACGGTTTCGTAACTCGAGCTGAAAGGTTTCGGGACTTTGGATTAGAGCACGAGGGGGACGGAGCGTTGACTTCATCAGACGAGACCTCTCCAACTTAACATTTAGGTTCAGTGTGCCTCTAACCATTCGGTGATCGCTGCCGGTTTTCACCCTCGCGATCACTGAGACATCACTGAACAGTTGTCGTCTGGTCGTCATAATTAAGTCAATCTCATTGTTTGTCGAACCGTCGGGGCTCGACCAGGTCCACTTCCTGTGGGGCCGCTTCTTGAAGAAAGAGTTCATCATAAAGAGTCCCTCTTTCTCCATGAAGTCGGCCAGCTGCTGGCCCCTTGGGTTCCGTTGCCCTATTCCAAATTTCCCTACTTTCAGCTCACCGTTCTCTCTTGTGCCTAGTTTTGCATTGAAGTCTCCCATTAACACCGTATATTGGGTTTTGGAGGAATGCATGGCTCTAGAGATATCCTCATACATTTCCTCCACCTCCTCATCGGGGTGTGCCGAGGTTGGTGCGTAAACCTGTATGACCTTCAGCGAATACCGTTTGGTGATTCTGAGTATAAGGTACGCAACCCTCGTCGACACACTCCCGATCTTTACAACGTTGTTAACGAGAGACTTGTGGACGATAAATCCGACACCTCCTTGGGACAGATGTTCGCCCTCCCGGTGATAGAACAAGTTGCCGGATTCGAGGATTACCGTGTCCTCCCCCTCTCTTCGGACTTCGGATAATCCTATAATATGCCAGCGCAACTTGTCTATCTCTTCTTCCAGCTCCACGATCTTCTCGTCAGTCCTCAGGGTGCGTGCGTTGTATGTTGCCAGGTCGAGTCGTCGTAGGTGGCAACCGAACCTCCATCGGAGATTCTTAGCACCCCTTGGTACATGGAACGGGCCAATCACTGAATCAGGCCGAGACTGTCACATTCTGGCGAGACCTGTGGTCAGAACGCGTTAACCACAGCGAGGGCCCTTGGACGGAAGTTTTGTGCGAATATTACGCCCATGGACACCATCATTATAACGCCGGACGACGTAGCTGAGGCGGTCCAAAGAGACCTGAACCTGACCCGAATCTGATTTGGACGATGTTTTGAATTCAAAGCTTCATCTGTATTAAATGTATTCAAGAGATCACACATTATGTGCTGTTGAATAAAAATTTGTAAAAATTTTAAAACAAGAGTTTATCGTTTCATGGTCAGAGAGGGCCGAGACGGGAAAGTTACATTAAGCCAGCAACGTTACTTTAACCTCCACACGAGGTGTGTGCTTGCCCTATGCTGTAAAGGTACTCACTTCACATGTCAGAAATAGCTAACAAAGTGCTTCTTTTCTAAAAGAGCAATATTAAGTTACGCTAACGTTAACTCTTTCACAAAAGTAGAAGGCGGACAAGCTACCGTCGTGCCTCTGTCACGTCTAGCTTAAAGTATACATAGATAGATAAGATAAATATATATATATATATATTCATTTTGATTTGAACTATAATTTTTATTATACAACTGTTTGTTTGTATTATATAACTTCGACCGAGAGGTCAATCGACGGATTCAACTCGGCTGGGCAGCGTTCGGGAAGCTACGACACATCTTCTCGTCAGAAATACCTCAAAATCTTAAAACAAAATTGTACAACCAGTGCGTGTTGCCAGTGATGACTTACGGAACTGAGACGTGGTCCTTCACTGCTGGCCGTATGAGGAAGCTCAAGGTCGCTCAGCGAGCTATGGAGAGGGCTATGCTCGGAGTTTCTCTGCGTGATAAACTTAGGAATAAGGATATCCGCAGTAGAACCAGAGTAACCGACATAGCCCAACGGATTAGTAAGCTGAAGTGGCAGTGGGCCGGCCATATAGCTCGAAGAACCGACAACCGATGGGGAAGAAAGGTTCTCGAGTGGCAGCCTCGTACCGGTAGGCGAAGTGTAGGGCGTCCCCCCACAAGATGGAGTGACGACCTGGTAAGACATGCAGGAAGTCGATGGATGCAGGTGGCTCGGGACCGTGCTTTGTGGCATTCCTTTGGGGAGGCCTATGTTCAGCAGTGGACTTGTGAAGGGCTGTAATGATGAACTGTTTGTTGTCCTTAAAACATATAAATATATATTTTTATAAATAAAAATATATCAAATTACAAATATATACTTTAAAACTATTGTATATAAAATAAATGTGCCATACATATAGAATAGAATAGAATAGAATAGAATAATTTTTTTATCAATATTGATTATACATAATTCTTATTGAAAATCATTTTTTATTTACCACTGGTTCGGAAAATACCTCTGTCCTGGGAAGAAGCAGCAAGAAACCCAGCGGGACTTTTTTTTCAAACATATTTCACTTAACAATAATTTCATTTAAACAATTTTGAAATGATTTTTAATAGAACCAGCATGGTGGCGATCACCTTATTCCCAGGGGTTATTTTCATTCATGTATTCCTTGAAATTATAATAACCCTTTTTGTACAGTTTTTCTTTAATAAAACTTTTAGGCTTGTTTATTGATAAACTTTGAATATGTTCTGGGATTTTGTTGTAAAAGCGTATACATTGCCCCATAAATGAATTACTGATTCTGTGGAGTCTAGTAACTGGTATTACAAGCTTTTGTTTGTTCCTGGTGTTTAAAGTATGCACATCCTTATTCTTATTAAAGCTATTTATGTTTTTATGTACATACATTACATTTTCATAAATATATTGCGATGCCAAAGTTAATATGTTTATTTCTTTAAATTTTTGTCTGAGGGACTCTTTACAATTTAGGTTATAAATTGCCTGAACATCTCTCTTTTGCAAAACAAATATAGCTTCAATATCAGTCGCATTACCCCATAGCAAAATTCCATAAGACATTACGCTATGAAAGTAACTAAAATACACTAATCTAGCTGTCTATAAAGCGTATACCTACTCCCCGCGGTATAGTGCCAAGAATTTTGGCTATTATGACTAAGCGAGAAAAAACTCCTCTTGTCACCAGCGGCGACGACAAGTCCTGGATACATTTCCTTTATGAACTTTACCGCACGTGGACCCCACGGATCGATAGTGTCTGCAGCAAATAGCACAAATATGTAGTCATGTCTCAGATACTTCTTATTTACATTTATCATAAAAGTTTAGGTATGTTTTCTATTTACTCTAAAAGTTACATTTTGTGAGTGTAATGATATCAATACAACGTATGTCTATGGCTATATCAATTCATACTACACTCGGCGACTCTCATCCGTGCAAGACTTTGATTAATTGGCGCTGTGTTTGTCGGACCAAATAGATGTTCTGTCACGGGAATTGATCACTACCATGCGTAATCTAGGTCACAAATGTTGAGGATTCAAGCTTTAGTAAAATTTATACTTTGCCTATTTTATTAATATAATATTTGTCTAGTTAAATGGAACAATTTTATATTATTAGTTTAATTATTATCTAATTTAATTAAACTTCATGTCACAACATCATCAATTATCTACTTACGCGAACACTAAGGTTCACGTTATAAAGCTGTTGATGGAGCAACATGGTCACTATCACGATTTCAAACTCTAGCATTTTTGGTTGGTCTTGCAAGACGAGGCATTCTGCAGAACCTGTCTGAATATTAATTTCATGATTAGCGTCGTTGGAGTCTACTAGTAATAATTACTTTCATTAAATAAATATTTTGAATAAATTGCTGAATTTGTAGAAACATAATGGCTGCCGGAATCTCGATTGCATTTTTAAGCTAAAAACATAAGCTAGCTTCGTCACCGTCAGCTGACATACTTTACTTGAAAAATTTGCTTACATAGTCATAACGATCGACAGTTATTAGTGTCCTCGTTAGTCTGTGGAACTAGGGTCCAGTATTGGATAGATTTTTCACCAACAGTCGATATTTAGAGTCCCGTCCGTTGATCAGTGGGTCAACCATGTGCGGGGAATCTCTCGTGCCTCGTCATGGTGTGCTTTCTACCTGTGATCAGGTGATCCAGACCACCAGCGGAAACTTTGAGGCCTCAAGCAATCGTAGTACGGGGCCAGACCACCCCGTAAAGTGACCTCTGGGCGATAATTTAAAGTGATTTTGAAAGATCGTTACAGCTCCGCTTCTTCCGATTTACTCCCGTGCCCCTTTGTCGACACCGAGAACAACCATTGTAGAATTTCAGGAGTCCGTCATCAAATCCTATATTTTTCTCCCTTAAAAATATAAATTTATTCACATTGTATCTTAACTTGAATAATAACACTATTAGATACACATTACATACTGTACACAATATTTGATACAAACATATTATGTGGGACACATTCAACATTTAGCTAATATAAACAGTAGTATGAAAAGGAGTCCCATGTGTAATCCAAGCAACTTTTGTTTAGATCATCGATCATTCTAAACGTTCCTACACCGTTAATAAATCCCATATGTTACACACAGTTATAATTACTATTCAGCATACTTATCCTTTCAATTCATTTTAATTTACTTGTAATTAATCTTGTTATGTTTGCCGTAAGGGAATCTATCACCCTTTTACGTGCCATGGGAGAAGTAGTAAGCCACTGTGGGAAATTCCAGAACAATATTATGGTTCGAATAAATAATTATATAGACACATCAAAAAAAGTTTGTTATCATCAGCAAAAGCTGATATATTTTAATATTTAACTTTATTAAGAAAAAGTGTTTACTTTATATCTTTTTTTAATAGAAATACCTACACTGTTTTAAATTAAAAAATTAAAACTCTTTCTTATTTTTTAATAACATAAATAGAGTATTTCAACCCTAATGTAATTTTAACAAAAAATTTATCGAAAGAAAAACATTGTTTAACCAAACTTATACAACAATTTATTAATAGAAGGGCTTTATTTAATAAAAAATAACTTGTCACCTGGCTCGAACACATTCGGAGATCCTCCTGGGCATGCTGAGGATTAAGTTATGCAGCATTTCTTGCGGTAACCTGTCTAATTCTTGAATGGCGGCTTCCCTGATCTCTGGCGCTGTCTGGAGAAGTGGTTGACGGTTCCAAACAGTTCGCTTAAGAGTATCCCACGGGTGCTCTATTGGGTTTAAGTTAGGCGAGCTGGCAGGCCAGTCTAACCTTGTGATATCGTATTCTCGGAGAGCAGCATTGACTCGTTGAGCTTGATGTACGGGCACATTATTATCGACCAGTAAGAATTGGTGCCCATAGTTTACTCGGAATGGTCAAACAATTCCATCAATAGCGACTGTTTTGTACCTATCTGCCGTCATGGAGCCTCGATACAGGATCAAAGGCTTTCTAGCTCCAATCGTAATTCCATCCTGAAAGGACACCAATTTTCCGCCTTTCTGAGTGGTTCCTGTGGCAGGTCTTTGCCTTTCAGAATCTCTAGATACGGACATATCGGTTATCTGGATGAGAATTGATTCGCAACTCGTTAACATAGAGACATTTTTACCAAATGTTTTCCTCCTCATCTTCTTTATTTCGCCGGAGCCTAGCCCACTGCAATCTCCGTTGTTGACGTTGCCCTGAATTTAGAGGTGCTTGCCAAGACCTCTGTGCTCGTAACTCAGCCTGGTGTAAGCAATTCCAAATGATGTGTGTGCTAATTTCATGTCCAGAGACGTTTCGCACTTCTACTTGTATTGCAGTAGCGTTGATTGTTGGGTAACAGGCTACCGGTAATCTGATTTAGCGCTTCTGAGTAACAGTCAGAACAGTTGAGCGACCACTGCAGGGTCACTCACCTAAATTGTCCATGTCGTAGTACCTCTGCATTGTGGCCATGACCCGCTGCTCCAGCACAAAAATGCGCGTCCTTATACTGCACAACAGACGGTCTCTAAATTACAATAGCTGGGGTTGGAAACTTTCCCTCATCCGCCGTACTCACCAGACCTTGAGACTATAGAATTCTACTTTTTCGAGAATTTGGATAACTCTTTGGCGGGAAAAAATTCAATACCCGAGAGAAAATTCAGTACAAAATGCATTTGAAGAATTTATTGCCTCCCGTCCAGCTGATTTATTCAAGAAGGGCATCAATAAACTGCCACTGCGTTGGCAAAGATGCATCGATTATTTATCATGGGTAATTGTTTTGATTAATAGAAATAAAACATGTAAAAAAAATAAGATTACATATTTCATAAAAAAGGATAAAAAAGATCATATGTAAGGACCTAAACAACTTCATAAGCGGTTTCAAATATTCAAATATTGGTGAGGGATCCCTCAGACCAAAAATAAAATATAATATTAAGGGATAACTTCTATAGTCAAATCCTAGGGTTTTGATCAAAGGCCGGAATATGACAAAATAGAGACTCGATTTCATCATAATCCCGAGTAAATTGAGGATTCAAACCGATAACCTGGATTTGCTTAGGATTACGATGAAATGAACGTTATTCCCAACCGCAATCAAAGCGCGAGTACTTATAAATACTTCGGTTTAGTTTTTTATCATTCAACGACGTCTGCCCTCTAACCACAGAGTAAAGAAAAGAGGACCAGAGGGGAAGCTTCCTAACAACGTCGAAAATCTATACCTATTCTGATAGGGTTGTCACCTGATGCATGTGAAAATTTTAAGGAAAAAATAAAAAATATAGCATAGGACAACATGTGCATTAATTATAACTTATATTAATGTAACATATTTATTAATTGTTCGAAATCAAGAGTTTTGGTGTAAGTGGTAGTGGTGGTAGTTGTGGTGGTGGTGGTAGTTGTGGTGGTGGTGGTAGTTGTGGTGGTGGTGGTAGATGTGGCTGTGATGGTGGTCGTGGGCAGTGGCGGTGGTGGTGATAGTAATGGTGGTAACGGTGGTGGTGTTGATGAGGCCACTGTTGGTCCACTACGTACGCACGCACGATACTACCACCTCCACCACCACTGACACCATCAGCAACACTATCCACTAACACCAACACTACTTCCACCAACACTATCCACCAACACCAGCACCACTTCCACCAACACCAATCCCACCACCCCCACCAATATCTGGCGATTGTATTCCAACCATAATGCAGTGGTATTTACCCCTGCCGTCGCGACTCGCAAAAAGTAACATATCCTACCCCAGGAAGCAACCTACCTCTAAACTAATGTGGGTGGATAAAAAAAAACATTTAGCCTTATTACGTAGGATATGCTGCCATCTACGGCACTGTCAAAGTTAGACTGACTAACGTTTCAAGTAGGTGAGACCGACTTCATCACTCGGCGACGCACCTTTCTAACACATTCTTACTTACCTATCAATGTTATTACCTAATATTATTGTATATAATACGTAAAAAGGTACTACTTCACTTGATCTCTCGGGTACAATAAAGAAGGAAATATCCTTAATTTCTCTAGAATTATTCATGCAAACTGTACAACTATTAGGCACTTTTGCTTATACAGAAAACTTATTATTTACCTATATAAATTTATAATAACTTAATTCTTGATCATTCTTATTAAAATACTTTAATCTAATTATTTAATAATTGCAAAAATACTTAATAAATTAATTGATGTATAAAATTTCGAAATATTGTAGGTCTATTTATTTAAATGCGCACGACTAACAGCCCTTTCATGGATACTCTGACTGAGCCGGCGCAGACCGGTTTGTACCCCGACGGAGCGTTGGTGAATCTGTCGGTGAGAGCTCACGCACACATCGTTGCGCTATGTATGGGTGTACTCGCAGCGAGCCGTTTGTATGTAGCTTCCCCTCTGGTCAGCTTCTTTACTCATGTGCTCTAACTCTGTGGTCTAATTAATGTAGTAAATAAATAAATGTAGTCTAACTTGAAAAAAAAAATAAAGGAAAAAAATAATTTTACGGATTTAATCGCGTTTATTTAATTTTTTTCCCGAAGTTTTGGGCACTTTCTAGCGCCTATTGTCACGGTGATTGAGGTGTCTGACGTCCCGATGTCATAGTTAAAGAAGGCTACCTTCAACTTTTAATTATTAATTTTTTGCCCAATCTACGCAGAACGAACATACAGTATCTTGTAGTCTTGCAGTGGTATCATTGGTTTTGGATTTTATTTTATTAATTGTGGGATCCCAAGCACATTGTAGAGCCCAGTAACCTTCACTATTGAAATAGGGATGTTTCTTTAATTTCAATATCCTCGTGAATCCAAAACGAAGGATTGTGGTGAGTGAGTGACCACCGTTACACTTTACAGTTAGCTACCGTGGGAAAATATTTCTTTCAGAGAGCACAAGGGATCTGTGACAGTAAACACCTGGCCACCGAGCTCTAGCACGTCAAGCAAGTTTTGCAAGATCAGAAGCTCCGTGTGCCGCGCCTCTGTCACAGTTACCGAGTGAAACCGGCCAGAGTCGAGCGTGTGCTTGCTGTACTACCGTACGTCAGAGGAGTCACAGACAAGACTGGTTATATTTTGAAGCAGGCTTCCATAAAAACATACTACAAGCGGTCGACGAAGATTAGTCAGTTCTTACCATTTGTCAAGTGTAATAGAGAAGATGGCTGGGTGCTGGGGTCTGCTTGGTATCACAAAATTAATAAAATTAAATCCAAACCCAAGTATACTACTGCAAGACTTCAAGATACTTTAAGTTTGTTCTAACACTTCAGTCCGTGAGTCCGTGACCACGGGCATTGAAAAGTGCCCGAAACGTCGGGAATTAAGAAAGTTAAAATTAAACACTTTAAAATCTGTCAAAATTAGTTTTATTCCATGTATATATTTGCGTAAATATAAGAAATCATTATAAAATAAATGGTCTTTGATTATCTATAATTTATATATCGCCATATTAGATCCCACCCACCCAAATCCAGGGCAAAATGTGTATAAAGAGACACCAACTTATTGCTAGGTGTAGCCCCCACTTGACTAATATTTAAAAATATACGAAACCCAAAAGTTATTCCTCGGCGTATGCAACAATTATAGCAAATTTCATACAGTAGATTCAGAACCGTTAGGCATACAAAACATATATACAACTCTTTGGCTTCTTCATCGATTTTTTTTATAGGAGAGGGGGCAAACGAGCATGCGGCTCACCTAATGGTAAGTGACTAGCGCCGCCCATCAACAACTGTAACACCAGAGGAACCAGGGTAATTGCAAATGCGTTGCCCATCTTGTAAAAAGGAGTAGGCTCTTTTTTGAAGGTCCCTAAGTCGTATCGGTCCGGAAAAATCGCTGATGGTAATCGATTCCACAAGGAAGTTGTGCGAGGAAGAAAACATCTTCTAAATCGCAGTGGACTGCCAATCATCCAGATAGTGTGGATGGTATTGGCAGTTCTGCCGCGATGTGCGTTCGTGAAATTTGGCGGCTGGGGTTAATCCAAACAATTCCTCAGAGCACTCCCCGTGTTAAATGCGAAAGAAAATGCAAAGGGATGCAACATCTCCTCGCAGTGCCAATGAATCGAGCCGATCGGAAAGGATTCGGTCGTCGACGATTCGAGCCGCTCTGCGCTGGAAGCGGTCAATTGGAAGGATTTGGCACTGAGGAGCCCCTGCCCATAGATGGGAACAGTATTCCATGTGAGGCCGAACCTGTGCCTTGTAAAGTTGCAGACGGTGTGTCGGCATGAAATACTGTCCCGCTCTGCTAGCACGCCAAACTTTTTAGAGGCCAATTTGGCCTTCTCTTCCAAGTGACCATGAAACTGCACGTCACTCGATATGTCGACTCCGAGGATTCCGATACTGGCTGAGGCAAGAACGGTAGTGCCGTGAAACTGAGAATATACGACAAAGGGGTTGTTTTTAGCGGTAAACGCGCAAACTTGTGTCTTCTGAGGATTAAACTGGACTAGATTTAGTCGCCCCCAATCCGAGACTTTGTTGAGCAAAGACTCGACTTCAGACACAAGTTTGTTCCGGTACTCGGCGACGTTTTCCCGAGAAATACTGGCACGGCTGGTGTATAGAGCATCACCAGTGCTGTCAACCGCATAGTAATGAATGTTACCGTTTCGGAACATATCATTGATATGCAGAAGAAACAGTGTTGGTGATTGCACGGCTGCGTGCAATCACCAACACTGTGTGGAACACCAGCATTAATAGGCTTGTAGTCAAAGTGTGCACCTTCTACAATGACCTTGATGCTCCGATCTGCAAGGAAGCTGTTGATCCAATTACACTACTTCTCGGGAATCCAATAGGAAGGGAGCTTCGAAAGAAGCGCTTTGTGCCAAACCCGATCGAAGGCCTTCGCAATGTCCAATCTAACGGCCAACGCCTCCCCTTAGACTCAACTGCCTCCGCCCATCTACCATCTACTTGACTCAAGTAGACTAGAAGATCACCAGCTGATCAACCCCGACGAAAACCGTATTGGTGGTCACTAATCAGCTGGTGATCCTCAAGGTACCGCATCGCATCGTTTCGTTCCTTCAACACTTGGCCCAACATACGCACAGTCTTAAATAGACACAATAATAATATAAATTTAAAATTAATCTTATCTAAATACATAAACGTTATACAAAGTAAAACAAAAAACAGAATAAATGTTACTCAAACTAACTCGGCATTCATATTGCGCACATGTACTACTTACTCTTTGTTGTTTGAAGCGAATTTGCCGTAATGGGAATTGTCCACGTCCATTCAAAATGAAGATATGTTTCAACATCGGGCTCAGCTGTTATAGTTCACATGTTCTATTTAAATAATAAATTGCTTATTTATTTTCTTTTTGATAAAAGTGCCTTACTTATGATGAAATATTAATAATATTCCGTAACCTGTTAAAAATCCGTGTCACGAGTAACGACTATACGTAGTAATATGCCTGTCAGTCACGCTTACAAGCACATAGCCCACCTGATAATAAGTGTAAGAAACAATGAAAGTAATAATTTAAAATTAAAAATTTTGTACAGCCGACTTCAATATAAGCGACTTCAATATAGGTTATTTAAGAATAACTCAATAACCATTGGTCTGACCTTGATCAAATTCATATGGAACCACACGAGAACTATCAGCTTTCATATAAAAAAAGAATCATCCAAATCGGTTCGCCCAATACAAAGTTATGAGGTAACATACATAAAAAAAAAACATACACTCGAATTGAGTACCGTCTTTTTTTTTGGAAGTCGGCAGAAAAATAAAAACACATTATTTTTACACAGACATCGACGTAGATACAGAAAACAGAAAAGTATACTTATTGCATCTTAAAAAACAAAAATTCGTAATTTAATATGTTTGGCGAAGGCATGTCAAAAAAGGTCATCACTTTGAATAAGTTGTGGTAAAACCATAAGGCTGATTTTCTTTATAAAAATTAATACCCTAGATTCTCCCCTGTAGTAGCGGGTAATAATACCCACTACCCTATATCTTCCCGTGGATGTCATAAGAGGCGACAGAGGGAAACTGAGGCAGAAGATGGGCAGCAGCATCTTTTTGATAACAGCAAAACAACTATAAAAAAACTGCGGTTGCCATCCTGTTCTCAACGGTTAACCCTACAGAAGCAGCAGAAATTACTAATATATCCGCTGGTACCATACACACCATACTGCATGACTATTTCAACTTCACAAAAGTCAGTGCAAGATGGTTGCCGCGAATGCTCACTGCGCTTCAAAAGCAGGCGTGGGTTAACTGTTGTATGAAGTTTTTAGAACTGTGTGGTGACAAGTCAACAAGTGTTTTCGATAAGATAGTTACAGAAGATGAAATGTGAGTTAATCTCTATGACCCTGAGAGTAAACAGAAGTCTAGGCATAAAAAGGATCAGACCCCTTCCCCCAACCCCCCCAGAAGTACAAAGTTACTCCAGCGGCCGGTAAAAACATGGCCACTGTGTTTTGGGATTCCAATGGAATACTACTAATCGAGTACACAAATAAAGGTGGAACTATTAACGCAGACAAATATTCAGCCACTTTACGCTGTTTGAGAGAAGCAATAAAAGAAAATAGAAGAGGAAAGCCGACGTGGGGAGTTCTGCTTCTTCATGACAACGCACCGGTTCACATGGCGCGGCTCTCTAAGGCTGCTGTTTAACAACTGTGGCATCGGAGATCATCGGTGATCCATAAGAAGGGCATCCATCGCCCAACTTCGTCGTTGTAGGAGACGACTATAGGAAAAGTCAGCAAAAATGTGACAGATTTATGTCGAACTCGTATCGACTAAAACGGCAAGGAGTTCAGTAATATATATCGGATTTTGGCAAAGTCACAGAAATACTTTGGCCTCACTAGAGTCAGCGCCTGGGCGGCCACATCTCAGGAGAGGATAATTTCTACCCCTATTCTTCTCTTCAGCTAAGAGGCTACCTTTGAAAACATCCGAGCTACTTGGCTCAAGTAAGGTTAACACGCTGCGCATTTCGTCAGTACCACAAATATTGTAAGAAATGTAAGTTGAAATTTGCTACGAAAGGAAACTGCTCCCGCCATGAGAGATGTACGCTAAAAAAATTACCTTGTACATACGAGGGTGGATTGAAAAGTACTCGGCCTAACCAAGAAAATAAACACATACTAAATCAGTTATATTTTTATTTTTCTACATAATCACCATCAAGTTCAATACACTTTTGCCACCTCCCCTTCCAAGCATTTAGACCGTTGAAAAAAAATGATTCTTCCTTAGAGTCAAAATATGCGTCTACAGCTGTTTGACCTCGTCGTTTGTCGAAAATCTTTGACCTCCCAAGTGCTTTTTTAGATTAGGGAACAGAAAGAAGTCTGATGGTGCCAGATCAGGTGAATACGGCGGATGCGGTAACAGTTCAAAGCCACAGTTGTGAATTTCAGCCATTGACTGTACTGACGTTTGAACACGGGCGTTATCTTGATGAAACAGGACTTAATGATTTCTTATATTTACGCGAACACTACACATTTAAATAAAACTAATTTTACGGATTTATCGCGTATATTAACTTATTTTATATTCCCGACGTTTCGAGCACTTTACAGCACCCATGGTCACGGGGGGGACTAAGGTGTATGACGTCCCAATGTCATAGTTAACCACGGCTACCTCCAGATTAAAAATTATTAATTTTTGTTCCGATCCACGCAGTATGAACTTACAGTATCATGAAGTCTTGCAGTTGTATGCTTGGGTTGGGATTTAATTTTATTAATTATGGGATCCCAAGCAGATGGTAGCACCCAGCCATCTTCTCTATTGAAATTAGGATGTTTCTTGATTTCAATAGCCTCGCGAATCATCCTTGGAAGGAAACGGTGTTCTTTAGCGAGGATTTGTGGTCTATCAAATCTAATGTAGTGACGGGGGCGATCCTGTACGTGTTCACAGACTGCAGACTTCCCGGAGCGTCTATTCTTCACATCAGCTATGTGTTCATTTATGAGGAAGCTTTTAAAAGGCCGGCAACGCACCTGCGATTCCTCTGGTGTTACAGTAGTTCGTGGGCGGTGGTTGACACATGCCATCAGGTGAGCCGCACGATTGTTTGCCCCCTCTTCTATAAAAAAGAAGAATTCTATGAAAAATTTTAACAAAGAAATTGTTATTTTGTAGTGAGTACTAAAGATCTAAACTCAGGCCGAAAAAGGTTACAACTGTTTATGTGCCTTTAGAATAGTTAAGAATACTATGACTACCACGCTGGATACTTCGATTGTGATACATAATGTCTTATATTTTTGACACTGCACTCAACGGTCATTTGGGTACCTTACGTTTGATGTAAAACGGGATAGCTATGTTGACATCTATCCAAAGATAGATATCTTTCTATAATTTTCCATAGCTAACAGTTAAGACGTCCCAGGGCAGAAACGACATGATAGATTTCTCTTACGCTGCCACACCATGGTACAAAGAGGTTCTTGAGTACTTTTGATATTTTTTTTTACGTCAGAAATAAGTACGTTACACAATAAAAGCTCTGTATATAGTACGAGGGACAATTCTCAATATTAGGGTGATTTGCTGATAATGTGCGTTGATTAAATTCCTTATTAAACAAGGAAAAACTCAAAAAACATCCATGAAGAAATGGTGGCCGTTTACTAAGACTCTGTTCATTCAATGTTAATCGTACAGAAGTAGCAGGAATGACTAACATATTCGTTGGTACCATACACACCATACTGCATGACTATCTCAACCTCACAAAAGTCAGTGCAAGATGGTTGCCGCGATTGCTCACTGCGCTTCAAAAGCAGGCGTGGGTTAACTGTTGTATGAAGTTTTTAGAACTGTGTGGTGACTACTCAACAAGTGTTTTCGATAAGATAGTTACAGGAGATGAAACGTGGGTTCACCTCTATGCCCCTGAGAGTAAAGAGAAGTCTAGGCATAAAAAGGGTCAGACCCCCTCCCCCACCCCTCAAGAAATACAAAGTTACTTTTAGTTACGGCCGGTAACATGGTCACTGTGTTTTGGGATTCCAATAGAATACTACTAATCGAGTACACAAATAAAGGTGAAACCATCAACGCAGACAAATATTCAGCCACTTTACGCCGTTTGAGAGAAACAATAAAAGAAAAAAGAAGAGGAAAGCCGACGAAGGGAGTTTTGTTCTTCATGACAACGCACCGGTTCACATGGCCCGGCTCTCTAAGGCTGCTGTACGAGACTGCTGGCTTGAACTGAGTGAAATTAATCATACAGCCCAGATCTAGCCGCTAGTGACTACTTTTTATTCCCAAAAAAAAAAATTACAGTGGTAGAGCCACGCGGCAGCTTTTGCTGTCGCACGGATGGGCCGGCTCGAACCGGGGTGGTACCACGACCTCACAGAAAACCAGCTTGAAGTAGAGGTTTACCTCTGCGTTTCGCTTGGTGAGTGCAGGTGGCCGGAGGCCCTTTTTACTGGAAATGAGGCATTCCACTTAGTTCTAACGGGTGAAAACGCATCTACATTTTGATTTGTAATAGAGGATAAATGTAGATGTTTATGGGCCGCAGCGACCATTTACCATCAGGTGGTCTGTGTGCTCGTTTGTCACCCTTATCCTATAAAAAAAAACTTAAAAAAGACCTTGGGGAAAAGTGATTTGCTGACGATAATGAGCTCAAGTCTGCTATTAATGAGCATTTTGCAGGCCAAGACGAAAAATATTTTTTCAAGGGAATAGAAAAGCTTTTTTCACGAACAAGTAAATGTATTGATATCATGGGAGACTATATTTTTAAAACAAAAATTTTATATTTTCTTACATACTCATAAAGAGTATACATTGAACGCCACTTCATCATCATTATAACACTTCACAAGTCCACTGTTTAACATAGGCCAAGCAATGCCACAAGGCACGGTCCTGAGCCACCTGCATCCATCGACTTCCTGCATATCTTACAAGGTCGTCACTCCATCTAGTGGGGGGTCACCCTACAATTCGTCTACCTGTACGAGGCTGTCACTAGAGAACCTACATATTTCCCCCATCGGTTATCGGTTCTTCGAACTATATTGCCGGTCCATTGCCACTTCAGCGTACTAATCTGTTGGGTTATGTCGATCACTCTGGTTCTACTGCGGATTTCCTCATTTCTACGCTTATCACGCAGAGGAACCCTGAGCTCGCAGAGCGACTTTGAGCTTCCTCATACCGCCAGCAGTGAAGGACCACGCATCAGATCCATAAGTTAAGATATTATAGTAAGCTATACGCACTGGTAATACAATCTCCTTTTCAAGTTTTAAGGTATACCTGATGAGTTGAATACGTCGTTTGACCTGTCGGTCGAAGTTGGACTTACCTAATCAGATAATTTGTTCCAGGTAAAAATACTCCTCAACAACTTTTTTCTTCATCAATAGATTTACAGTAGATAACGCAACTGTAGGCTTTCTCTGGGGTGTCACTGAATCCGTGTAACTCGACTGGTTGTTTAGCGTCGTAAAGAAATGCTATTAATAGTGGGTAATTGTTGTTGAAAAGTTGACCATTCTTTTTGTATATCTTCCGGGAGAGATTAATCCCAATTTGTTGAAGCAACTTGTTGAAATATGAGTTTTGCAATAGTTTTTATTGTTACTGTACACAGCCAACCAAATGGGTCATATAATTTTGATAGATCAGAGAGTAATGTCCGCTTCGTTGTGACGTCACGTGTGTTACTAAGTTTTGTCTTGAATGTAAAATGAATAGTGTGCGGATTCCAGATCAAGCCGAGTGTTTTCTTACTCTCTGCATCATTGAATTCAAACATATTTTGGCTTATGAGTTGTTTAGGTAAAGTTTGAAGCAATCTGTGGTAGTTACTAGTCCATTTGCGGAGATTGAACCCGCCGCCATTTAACATGTCAATCAAGAGATCTTGTGCTTCTAAGATGTCGTTGCTGCCATCAAGTAGGTCATCCACATACAGCTGGTGGGTAAGGATCTCAGCCACGAGAGGATAGCGGTGTCCATCGTCCATAACGAGCTGTATTATGGTGCGCATTGCCAAGAATGGCGCAGCTTTGGTGCCGTATGTTACGGTGCACAGTTGGTATTCTTTGATGATATCTGTAGCAGAGCCACGCAATACAATTTTTTGCAAGTGTTGGTATTCATCTTGTATCAGTACTTGAGGGTAAAATTTCTCAATGTCTGCAATTTAGACGCATTGAAGGGCTCGCCATCGCAGAATTATAGATTGCAGGTATTATTGGAGTTTGGACTTGCACTCCATGACATCGTTCACGCTTTGTCCTGTACTTGTCTTGGCAGAGGCGTTGAAGACCACGCGCAATTTTATAGTTGTTAAGTTAATCTTTTGCACGCCGTGATGATGTAAGAAGTATCTTGGCTCATAGTGTTCAGTGCATGGCTTCATGTGGCGGAGGTGTAAATTTTAGTTAATAAACTTCTTGTATGACGTAGAAAATTTTTCCTGTTTGCCAGCCGTTTTCTAACTGCCGAAATTGTGAGACTGCCTGTGACTTAGAATTGCCCAAGGTATGTTCGTAATTTTTTTTAATTGGAAGTCTGATTGCATATCTTCCGTCTTCTTGTCTTGTTGTTGAGGTTGAATAAACAGATTCACAGTACTCTTCCTCTGATGTTAGATTATGATTGGTTTCGGTTATTTCCTCTATTCCCCAAAATCGAGACACATCGTCAAGGTGCCAAGCAGTACCCAGCCCACTTTTGTATGTTGAGCCATGGATGCGTGCGTGGGTCCTCGTAGCATACCACTCATTACTATGTCTGCATATACTCCAGCGTCTAACAGAACGTATACTGGTCTCGAGATGTTGTATTTGGTATCCGCCAGTTGTATGTTCTGAATATGTGGCCAGTCTTGTTTTTCGAAGGTTATTAGTCCATTATTATCGCTTCGATTGTACATTCATTTACTCCGTACAAAAATTCACAGTCTAACTCTAAAGTTTCGTTGCTATGATGTGCTGACATCCTTATGCCTGAGACTGTGGCATTTCGATTTTGTCTTTGCAGTCCCAGCCGTTGAGCAGCATATTCAGTTATAAGATTTATCTGTGATCCTTGGTCAAAAAAGTTATCGCAATTGAACAGTCGATCCATCAGCTGCAATAACCTTTAGTTGAACGGTCGCTAGTAGGACTTCGTTATAATTTCCAGACACGTGATTTTCCTTTTGTTGTGACGTATGTGGCTTGTTGTTAGGTATTACGTTGAGACCGCGATTTTAACTTTGCGGTAAATATCGTGCAATGTTGTGTGGTATGCATCCTTGCACACGCGGCAACTTTTGTTGGAGTTCCATTTATTGTCATTATGTGAGGACAGGCAATAGCGACAAATATATGTAGTTGCGAAATTGACCTCATTTTGTCTTCCGGTGACATGTCTTGAAACGACTTGCAGTAGAGTAAAATATGATTGTTTTTACAAGACGGGCAATTTGTTTTCTGTACTTGTATGATAAGTTCGCGGAAAACTATGCCTATTAGTGTTCTTAATGTCCTTCTTAAATTGAGTTGTTGTCTTATGGTGGTCGAATTGTTTGATTTGTTAGGTGTTTTCCTCTTCTCTTGAACAGGTTCAAGCGCAGTAAATTTGTTTTCCAAAAAGTTTATCAGCCCATCTCTCTCTTGATGTCTTTGTTTTTAATCACCCTAGAGAGCGCCCGGAAATTAGTGCGTTGTTGGCTAATGAACTCATCAGACCTTAATGGTTCTCCAGTTTCTGCAGCTTTCAACTCGTAGCATAGTTCATCAGCATATCACGAATTGCTTCATAGCTATTTTTTGTGGTGGTGTAGGTATCATTGATGAAATAGTCGTCATTCAATTCACTGTCTAATTTTTCAAGAATACCATAATTCATATTAAACACCTCCAATTGAGCATTCAGATCATCCACCCTCTTCTGTATGTATGTTCCTGACTTACGTGAACCAGATTCCTTTTTGAAGTTAGTCTCAATTTTAAGAATAGCTCCAATGATTGTTCTCTTGTTGCCGTAGGTTCTACATGGTTTGAGAACAATGTTGTAAACAGTTAGTATCAGATATGTGTGACTGCAACTTTAAACGCAGTATACACTTCAATCAAGCTGATGAGACCCGCTTGTGGGAGGCCAGCGACCATACTGCCACTACAGATACTTTTTTTTATAATTCTCTGTGGAACTAATGTGAATGGAAATTTTTGGTCATAATTCACGTCGAAAGCTCGAAAGACCTATTTGTATGGGAGGGGAGGGGGGTTGTGAGTTGTGACCTCAGATAACCTCTTGTGCGGATAGCATGCAAACAGACCACAACAATGGCCCTCACTAACTGAAGAAAGATTAATTTACCGTAATATATTACAAAACGTGTTCAAAAAATTTTTTTCGATCCTTTTTTTTTCGATCCTATGCTATAAGTATTTAGCCTTTACCTTTGAAATTGCCGTTCTGAAGTACTGCCATTTCAAATCAAAATAATTTTTGTTTGGCTAAGAATTCTAATTTCAAATATATTTTATTTTAAAAATATGGAATTCTTTTTTCAAAATTAGTCCTTTGTTTGTTCATAAGCGTTATATTATCAACTTTTTCGACATTGTGGATACGTTATCAATTCGAGTAATTATGGAATATGAGTACCGTCGTGGCAGTACCACGGTACAAGCGGCACGCAACATCAACGACGTTCATGGAGCGAATATTACAAACGAACGCACCACCTGTTATTGGTTTACCCGCTACCGTTCTGAAAATTTTGACCTGATAAATGAACCCCGTTGTCGTCCAAAAACTTTGGACGACCACGGGGTTCATTTATCAGGTCAATTAAAGGCGATAGTGGAAACTGATGATACTATATCTACTTGAAGTGAGTTTACTGAAGTGAGTGAACAAGCTGGAAGAGAAAGACAAGGAAAAAAAGGTGGAGTTGGCTGGACTGGAAAAAGAAGAAAATGAAGATGTGGCGAAAATAATAGTCCAAATTGCTAACAAGCTCCAGATGGACGTTAGTCAGATTGAGCACGCAGAAAGGGTAGGCCGTGAAAAACCAAACCCCGACAAACCACTGCCAGTAGTTGCAACGCTGAGAACAAAAGAGGCTCGTGATAAGTGGATTGAAAGTCGCAAAAAAACGCTTGACAAATGGTGAAATTTATAGTACAAATAACGACAACCGTATTTATGTAAATGGGAATCTCACTAGGTATAAAAGGAACCTTCTATGGGTTACTAAAAACCAGCTTAAGAAAACATACAAGTACATTTGGGTACAAGATGGAAAAATACTCATAAGAAAAAGTGATGAACAGAAAAAAATAATGTCAATAAGGAGTGAAGTATATCTAGTAAATATTATATGTATTTTGGTATCATAAGTATCAATCAAAATCAATCAAATCCTATCAAAAGTCCACTGTTATACATAGCCCCCATAGATTGCATCAAAGGAAGCATATTTGCCATAGCAGCCACGTATGGCAGACGAATGTTATTAGAAAGACGCTGCTGCACATTCTCTAGTTTGTTTTCCACTGTTTACCGTATGCTTGCCTAGTATTATTTCTATTAACTATTTGTGCTAAAAAGTTAAAAAAAATATATTGAAAATTTTAATACCAGTTAAATTCATCTAATTGTTCAATAATTAAAAATTAAAAATTTTGTACAGCCGACTTCAATGTAAGCGACTTCAATATAGGTTATTTAAGAATAACTCAATACCCATTGGTCTGACCTTGATCAAATTCATATGAGACCACACGAGAACTATCAGCTTTCATATAAAAAAAGAATCATCGAAATCGGTTCGCCCAGTACAAAGTTATGAGGTAACACATAAAAAAACATACACTCGAATTGAGTACCGTCTCCTTTTTGGAAGTCGGCAGAAAATGTTTACATGAAATGCATACTTATGACAAAAATATTATGACAATTATTATTAGTGACGGAAAAAAGCAAAAAAAAATTTCTAGAATATAACTACTGAAAATTTTCGTTCCAGTGATTTAACAGCACAGTTTACTTGGGAAGAAAATTCCGAGTGTTTCTACTAGTAAGCCTATTCGACCGAAAATTTCAGATAATTTTACCAGTAAGTGTGATGTGAGTGGCAATATACCTACTATTAAGCGAACTTGCAACAAATGTGTGAATTTAAAAATCAACGTTGCATCTGTGTCTATCACGATTGATTGAAACTGAGTGAGCTAGCCGATCTGGTTGATTTTGTATCAGAAAAGTATGATAATCTGATGGAGTATCAGAAATCGACCAAAACAAAAATAAAATCCCTAGAAAACATGAATGCATACTTGGTTAAGTGCAATAAAGCACTGGAAGAACGTTTGAACAAGCTGGAAGAGAAAGACAAGGAAAAAAAGGTGGAGTTGGCTGGACTGGAAAAAGAAGAAAATGAAGATGTGGCGAAAATAATAGTCCGAATTGCTAACAAGCTCCAGATGGACGTTAGTCAGATTGAGCACGCAGAAAGGGTAGGCCGTGAAAAACCAAACGCCGACAAACCACTGCCAGTAGTTGCAATGCTGAGAAGAAAAGAGGCTCGTGATAAGTGGATTGAAAGTCGCAAAAAAACGCTTGACAAATGGTGAAATTTATAGTACAAATAACGACAACCGTAATTATGTAAATAGGAATCTCACTAGGTATAAAAGGAACCTTCTATGGGTTACTAAAAACCAGCTTAAGAAAACATACAAGTACATTTGGGTACAAGATGGAAAAATACTCATAAGAAAAAGTGATGAACAGAAAAAAATAATGTCAATAAGGAGTGAACGAGATATTGAAAAATATATAGAAAGTAGTGTAAATACGGCGCCTGGCTATATGTTGTTGTTGGTACCTGTATGCCTAACGTACACATAGTGCGAAGTAAACACTGCAAGCTAAACTAACATCAAATAAAAGGTGATCGTTTCGATGCAATTATCAAGAATGTCAATTTACTAGATTTAAAACAGCGAACTCCTGGGTGCAGAGTATATCTGGCAAAACAAATATTTACATATATTACACTTAAATATTCGGTCGATAAGAAAAAACTTTAATGAATAGTATTTTTTTGTAAAAAAATGCTCTGAAGAGTTAGGAATACTAGTGTTGACAGAAGTTAACAATAAGGAGATGGAGCTATCACTATACCACATAGAGGGGTACAATCTATTTGCAAACACGAGGGAGACTACAAGAGAAGGGGGTGTGCTCATTTATGCTAAGGAATGTCTTATTTTTAATGCGCGAAAAACCCTGATGAGTTCACTGGAAGGACTTCATGGAAAACTCACTGTTCACTCAACTTTAAATATAATTGCAGCCTACAGACTACCAAAAACGAATAGGTTTTTATTCGTTGATGAAATCGAGCAGATAATTAAGAAGATCCCAACGAGTGAGGAAATTATCATGTTAGGTGACGTCAACATTAACTTATTAGGGGTGAGTGAAAGTCAACTGGTGTCAAAATATAAGGACTGCATGTGTGCACTAGGCCTACAGTGCGTAATATCGATTACGGAGGTGACAAGAGAGGTTATCGTCGCGGGTGTAAGAGAAAGGTCGTGTATCGATCATGTTTGGGTGCGAACAAGACAGCTGCGAGACTGCCATTCGTTTGTTATTGAATGCTTTATGTCGGATCATCACGTGGTTGGAGTCTCGGTACCGTTACATGTGACGCAACACTACACTGACAGTGTGGACTCGGACACTCGGTATGTGATTAATAATAAGCTAGTAGCTAAGCAGATCACTGATTACGATTGGTTTCAACTGTTGCTGATTGATTGTCAGTTAAAATTGTATTGTAAGTTAGAAAATGTTTTCAATGATATTTATAAAAATAGTAAGACTGTAATGCCAAAGATTAAAAAACGGGAAACACAACTGTGGATAGACTTTGAATAAAATTTTAATGCGTAGGGATAGGTTATTTAGGGATTGAAAAGAAACACCGAACAATAATACAAAAAGACTAGAATACACACGATTTAGAAATAAGGTTAACAAATTAATATTTAAAGCGAAAAATAGGTATCGGCAGAAAGAAATCAAGAAGTGTAATGGAGACCCAAAAACAATCTGGGACAAAATTAATAGCTGGACAGGTAGGAAAAAAGCAAAGATAGATGATATTGTTAAAAGATACTTTGGAAATAAAGACACGATGTATAATATATGTAGTCAATTTACAGATACATTTACTAACGAAATTATTGCTATTAAACATAATTGTAGTATTAAACTATTAGACAGAAGTAAATATGTTAGAGAATGTGATGTAACATTTCGCTTTAAGCCAGCTACCAGTGACACGGTGTGCAAAGTCATAGACCAGTTGAGCTGTGATAAAGCGCCAGGCAGCGACTGCATTCGAGTCATAGACATAAAAATAATCAAGAATGAGATCTCACCGGTCTTATCGCACTTTGTCAACCTGTATTTGCCGAAAGGGGAATATCCTAACCCATTTAAAAAAAAAGCTTTAATTAGGCCCATCTACAAGCAGGAAGCGCACTCAGTGTATGCTAACTCAGACAGGCAGAACCTTACAGACCTACTTCTCTGGTGTTGCTGGTCAAGAAGTGGTGGTAAAGCTTGGTGTTCCGACTGGTTCAGTCTATGGTCCGGTTGGCTACGTTATGCATGTCAATAGCGTCATTAATGTGGTGAAGAAATGTCGGGTGTAAATGTACGCGGACGACATGTGCCTTATGTACTCCTCTAAAAATATACAAGAGATCAGAGCTATGCTACAGGCTGACTTCGATAATATTATCCTGTGGGCTCACGATAATGGTATCATACATAACCTTAATAAGACGAAAGTGATGCATCTGTATTCACCGCACAACTCAGTGGCAAAAAATGTCAAGAGCGTGAATATAGGCATCGTGGGTCACACGTATGAGTGTATGCACGTCAAAAATGTAAATTGTGTTTGTCAAAAGCTAGAATATGTCAGCAAATTTAAGTATCTGGGTTTGTGGGTGGACCGCAACATGAATTGGAAAACACAGGTTGACACAGTGTGTATAAAGCTTAAGGCAGTGTTGAGTAAGTTTTATATCCTGAAGGCGCCGTTGAGTAGAAAAACGCTTCGTGTCCTTTATTTTGCTCTCGCTGAGTCATTGCTAACCTATGGATTAAATACGTATGGCCGTATATTTAAAACCTATCTTAACAGTATAAAATCGCTGCAAATTCGTTTTATGAAATATCTTGTTAGCCCACAAACAAAACTTGCCTGTAAAGAAAATTATGAAAAACTATTTGTTGTCTGTACATGAAAAGGTACCTGTTGGTTCTAGAACAGTTCTATAACGACCAGCTTAAAGTACAATTGCAAAATAGGTACAATACTAGAAGCGTTAGAGAGCGTAAGCTCGCACGACCACCAGTAAAAAATTACTATGGCAAAAGAACCAACAAGTATTTGACCCCTATACTTTTCAATAATATCGATTGGCTGAGAGAAGATAATACTATAATAAGTAAACGAACACTAAAAATAAATTATAAACTGTTTTCCTTAATGAAGTTGTCGCAAGATGTGAAAATATTCACTATTTTGTTGTTGTTTTTTTACTTGTTGTTGGTTTAATATTTTCATTAAATTGTATACTTACGTATTTGAACCAAATGTTTTAAGGCAAGCGCTAATCCCGCCGACAAACTGTTATGCAGTTTGGTGGATGTGAAAAATGTACTAAAGGTTTGGTCCAGAATAAATGATTTATTATTATTATTATTATTACTGAAACATAAAGGCTGACTTCAAAGCACTAAAAATATTTCATTTTCAAGTCTGTGATAAATATTGTGTATAAAACTATATGAAATTAAAGCCTGAAATTGAAAATGTGAAATCAAATTATTTTTAATTTTGTCATGTGGAGTTTACTTCTAATTATTATAATATTGTTTACCCTTTTCAGTGGACTAAGGAAAATCCCAATATCAATTTCATCTTAATAGTTACATTAACCACCCTTCGTGGTGACGATTTTACTCGAAAAGGAGACTAGGCCCGAAGCATAACTTTTATTTAAACTATAACCTATAATATGCGGAATCGAAAAAATGTTATTCCATACCCCTAATACAGATTTGTAGCACCTAGGGGCTCTGAGTAAAACCGCACAAGAACTGACGGACGAACGTGGTGTATTTTAAGGGTTTGTTGTTTAACTACGGAAATCTGAAAACAAATATTAAAAATAGGTTGACAATTAGCGAAAATATCATGAATCATACAAGTAAAAAACATACAGTTGAATTGAGAATCTCCTTATTTTTAGTCCGCTAATAATACGTTCTATTATAAATTATAATCCTCTAGTAAGAATGTGTTGCCTCTACAATTTATTGATTAATATAAAATATCGACATATTTAATAACAAACGAATTAAAGAAAATCATTTCAGATAAACTTTGTGATTAATTAATAGAAAATGCATAAGATAATATATATAAAGTGCCGTGATCTCGGTACTGCTACCTTATATTTAAAATCATGTTGTGTTAAAGAATATCATCCAGATCTCAATTTTTGCACTTATTTTTCATGAACTACATGTTTTGATGTTGTTCTGTAGTAGGGTAATATTGGGGCTGCTGCATTACTCACATCCGTTTGCGATGCAGTTCGCCCCAATATTACACTAAACAGCTCTACATTTCCATTTTTTTAACTAAGCAGATGTCTTCTCAATTCTGTATCACTTTTAACTCAAAGCGATTTTCTACTTTTTAATTTTTTTTTAACTAAGCAGATGTCTTCTCAATTCTGTGTCACTCTTTTTAACTCACAGCGATTTACCATACTCTTTCAAACATTTATTTATATAATCTAACCATTTCACGGCGTTCACATAAAAACTAATGTAATGCGTGTTGCATCCACGGATCATCGTAAATCTCCCAATCTCTAATAACTCCTCCACAGGAAAAACAAGCAGCTGTATCATTTATGCTATCGCCAAAATAAAAGAATCCCGCATCAGCCATTTCATTCACTCGTTGCCCAATAATGGCTAAATGAAAATAAGCGTGTTTTATATGAATCATATAAACTATATCGGGGTATGTATTCGTTTTGATACATGTCCCTCATGCTTTGTGGAGGTTTGATCTTGCTGGTTGTAAGAGTATAATGAAGCTGCAAAGCTGCGCTGATTCCTTATAAACATTTTAAAAAACTTGCTGGTGGATAGTTTTTTATGAAATAAAATAAAGAATATTTCAAATGTTATTATCAGAGCACCATTTATTTAAACAAAAAACATTTTTCAAAGCACATACTGAGTCGTGATTAATACAACTATACAAGTCTTTACAATCTTTATATCGATCATACAGATTTAATAAACTAGGACAGCCTTTATCTTCTAAATTAATTATATTATCATTTTGTAAGATGGATTTTAACCATAAAACTTTTTCTAAACCTTTGACGTATATACATTTTTCCTTTATATTATCTGCAATCAAATTCTGATAATTTAAATAAGGTGTTACTCCCTCACTCCAATATATCTTTCTATTACGTTGAATCCAATTTACATGTTTTTTTTTTCTTTAACAGTCAATTTGTAAAAAGGAAATGGTGGTTTAATTAAAATTATTTTGATAATTAAAAGTATTTTATTGTTACACAATATTGCAATTTCTTTCACTATGAATTCATTTCTTTCTGTTTTGAAACCTTGGACATCTACTATAGCAGTCATGTCAATTTGCGCACTATGTTTCTTAAAGGCTTATATTCCACAAGTTGATCGTTAATGATTAAACAATATCTAGTTGTCTTCTCTGGTATTGCCGTTGTACATTCAATCTCCAAACGAACATCTATGGGTTCTGTTTTTAGACTGTCATTTTGTCTTGAACAATCTATCACAAATAGCGGAGCCTTCTCCCTAAAGCTACATAAATCAAGCAATGGGTCTGCGGGACAGTTGTAGTACGACTGGCGAAATTTCACATGCAATTCGTATAATATATTAAATTTGTTTTCGGAAAACTTTAAACGTAAGGGCTCGTATGGGTAATATTGTGAATTCAAAAATAATGTCACATTTCTCACTCCCCTCAAATATTTTTTGATCACTGTGTTTGTTTGTAAACAAAAAAAATTACATAGCAAGGTTTCTCTAATTGTGACGCAGTCTTAATAGACCAGGAATGCTTAGCTGCTGTAAAGAAATGGAAGTAAAGGGTACTCATATAAATCCCAATTTCTAAATGCCATCTGTATAGGTTTATCTCTTTCTAAATGTTTAAGAAGTTTCAGTCGTTCACGATCTGATACTTTCACATGTGGCACTTGCCATTGTATTCTTTGTACGTCTATTTGAAAATGTGCAACATCTTGAGTTCCTATAATACTATTTATGTTAGAATTACTTCTGTTCAGTATACGTTCATGTTTACAATTTATTACAATTTTAGCATAATCTTCTGCAAATCCTAAAATGTTATTTAAAGGTACAGTAGCACTAAAATCACCGTTTTCACTTTTAAATCCATCCATATCCCGACCCCACAAAGCTGCTACTTTATTTTCTGCTTCATTCATTGAAATGTATGATTTAATTGTTGACGTTATACCAGCATTTTTAATACGATCTATTTCGATTCCATTTATCTCATACATTATATCTTGAAACAAGAAAATAATAGGATTATTACTGAACGTAACAGGTTTTTTAATCTGGTTTCCATCTTTGCTGAAGAGCTTTGCACGGTCTTTGATGTAAATTGAACTGGCTGATGGTAATACTTATATGTCTTACTGATGTATAGGAATTCTTATTTCATCGTTTTCTCTAAAGCTATTATTATATTATGGATTATAGCAATGGACTTCATAACTTTCAATAGAAGTATCGAAGTTTGGTAAGTCATTAATCTGTAGTATATTCATACTTTAAATCCTAAGAACTTTAGAAAATCTTTATTTTTACTCGAGGTCTCAAATTTTTTCTCACGACTTCGCACCTTAGTGAATGTAGAAGTAATAGGGCGCTTTAAGTAGACTGTAGGGTTTTTATAGTGCAATATCATTTTACTTTCCTCAAATGGAGGCGAATTTCAATATATTGTTCTTTGAAATTAATTCTGTAGCCAAATTGATCTAAAACTTTAATATTTATAGATTTAATATTATTTTTATTCACTGGGAAGTAAATAACGTTCTGAGGTATTTCTATGTATTGATTATCTGCAACAGTTTTAGATACAAATTCGTGAATAATATGAGTAGGTACACCGTTGCAATATGAATCGTATATGAGATCTCATTCGATTCTGATCACAGATGGGAACTTGCTATCAACATAAGAATATTTTGTTGTTGAGTTTATTACTGAAAAATATAGTACAGAGGCGGTTGAAAGTAGGAATCCAATTCTGATTTATTTCCTGAGATAGTAACTGTTATAGACATGCTTGTATACTGGGCAATTTATGAAGTTCTTGTTCATTTTATGTCTTGATTACGCCAAAAATTCTCCAAAAAATATCCAACAAAGATGTCCACAATTAAAAGGATGATCAGACTGTATTTTATCATAAATATAGTGGACTTTAGGACCTAAATATTTTATCAATTCCATTGGAGGTTTAAGATTTCCATAACTGTCGAAATATTCAACATAATTATTAAATTTTCCATAGGAGCTCATCTCTCATAAACACACCTCGAAAATAAGGAATATTTTTTCCATACTTTAAAATGTCAATGTTAGTTAAGGCGCGTTTGGGTAGCCTATATTCTAGTTTTTTTATTTCTTTAGATACAAAAATGCCAAATCCATTTTTATGAGGCTTAAACTGTAACTCATTTCCAATACAAAGAGCTTCCATTTTTTCATTGTGTCTCTTCAATTCAGCAAATTGTTTTTTAGCCATTTTGATTTCATTTATAGTTTTAAGTATACCAGCTGCACCACCTGCTAAGTCTCCCGTAGCCGATAATCCGGTGAAAATCGGAATCAAAGGTTACTACCCCACAGTTTTTGGTATAGGAATAATGCGAGGAAGTTTTATAACAGAATTATCAACTAGTTCTCTAGCAGCAGCTATAGCTAGCTCAATTGCTGCTTTCTTGCATTTTGGTTTTAATTTTTGCATACGTCTTTTCGTTTTTGTAATGATATTCTTAAACTTATTTTTAAATTCATTCCCCAACTTTCTCGGAGACATTTTATTACTATTGCCATTATTTAGGCCAGCCCCAGTTTTAATTTTTGATTGCATAGCTTTGCTTACTATATTTGCTGCTAACTTTTCTCCCAAATTTGCATCGGGAGCAATCTCTCGTGTTTTTGCCATTTTTAACAAAACTAAATCCGCCTTATGTCGATCCTTTAAGTTTGAATATTTGTGATACGCAATGTCGTGTTCTTTACAATATTCGTCTAATTTGTTTATACCTTTGACTCCACGTGATAGTTTTTTTGATTAATTTTGTACCAGGACCACAATAATTGTATCTCCCGGTCAATGTAATTCAAATGGTAAATTATTAATCAACCAATTGAGAAGACTACTCTCGCCAATGCACATCATAAGACTGTTTAATCGTGCTTGGGATATTTATTAAATATACCATTTTTTCTTATTTGTTCTTAATGTTAAACACAGTGGTCAGTAAGTCATTTGACTTATCGATCCAACTGTTTTCACTAGAAGACAAACCTAGCCATTTTACTAAAACTTTATTTCCTTTCCTTCTTAAAACTTTTTTGACTAAATATATGTTTGGATTTTTGGTCTTTTGTAGCTCTTGCGCATAAAATCCTCCTTAAATTGGTTAACCTCTAATTGTATCTTCAATTAAGTAAGTGGTTGGAATTGTGTTCTGTAATATTCGAATTTTAAATATTTCTGTCGACCAATTTGGAGTATATCCTTTTTTGAATGTACCTTTGTATTTGCTTATACGCACATAATCACCTACTTTAAACTTACGTTTTACATTATCATTCTTTACCTATCTAAGGTATCTCTGTAGTATTCGTTTTTTACTTTTATTATTAACATTGGCTGGAATTTCACCAATAGTTCGATGATAAGTGTGATTGTATTCGTAAATAACATTATTAAGAGTATCGCCTATCCAGTTATAATTACCCTGTAAACTAAATGCTTTATACAATTTAGATTTCAAAGTTCGAATAAACGTTCAACTATGGAAGCCTTCTTTGTAGAAAAGGTTGAGTAATGATTAATATTATAAGAATTCATAATTTTTTTAAACTTATCGTTATAAAATTCTGTTCCATTGTCGGTTTGCAGATTTTTAGGTACACGTGTTTTAGGAGCTTCATAAAATTATAGCATACGTCCTCTTTACTTTTAGTATTATAGTATTAATTGGAAGAGCCCAAGCGTATTTCGAAAATGTATCAATAACGGTAAGAATAAATCTGAAGTTTTTGTTTTCCTTAGAAACTGTTTGCGTATCAATTAAATCTGCATGCCATAAATCATCTATATCTTTCGTAATAACATTTCTACGTGGGAAATTCACCCTAGCATGTCTATGAATTTCATTTACTACATCGGTTTTACTCATGTTCAAAAAATAATGTATTTTATTTTATTCTTATTTTGGTAGTTATTAAAAATAATTCGTTTATGCTGCTTGTTACTTAAACAAATACAGACAATTTTTTTAGTAATTTGCAACACGAGCAACTTCATTAATACTGAGTAAAAGCTAGTAATAATTAGTATTTTATTTCTTTATAATGTTAGCTTCTTTTAATTCTTCAATGATCGATAAAATTTCATTATAATGATTTTTTTTGCCCGCATCTCTTGAAGCTATTAAAAGTTTTAATCTATCAACTAATTCATTTGGATCGTCCCAATATACAATATCAATGTTGATTTTATATTTCTTAAGCTTAGGTAAATTACCTCCAAGCTTTTCTTCGATTTTTTTTATATTTGATTAAGGTCTCGGAAAATAATGGTTTAATTATTTTTCGATATTTAATTCCCTTATCACCTCTTATTTGACCTCTAGGGTTAAAATCTCTCTTATAAGCATTAGTATGGTGTAGAATATCTTTGTACTCGAGTTTATCAGCGCTTGATACTAAATTCGAATCAGGTTTTTTTCTAAGTAGAAGTTCTCTTAACCCGATAGTTAAATTGTAAGATTTGTCTCCAATTTTTACTAAAAATACAGTTTTATTATCCAAACTGTCAATTTTAGAAAAAGTAACTTCTGAATTTCCCATCATGTAAGTTTTCTTTCCTTTTCTTATCCAAAATGGTATATTTAATTTATCATCGTAAATATCATAGATATAATTCCGATCTAATGAAGCCTCTAAACTGTCTTTAATTTCATTTTTTGGGGATTCTGCAGAACTCAAGTCAGCATCGTAATAGTTCTGAAATTCCGATTCAAATGATCCAGCAGAACTTGCGCATGATTGCATCGATAAATTATGGTTTTGATTTGGTTTTTGCTTATTTAATATGACTTTAAGGGGCTCTGTAACAGGCTTTAGCATTTATCTAGGGATAAGTTCAGTTCATGCTCATTATTTTTCATTATTTTTATTTTATTCTTTATGGAGTCCACAGACTTCCTTAATTCCATTTTAATGTGCTTTTCCATAATGCTTAACAATACTTCATTCTATCGCGGCTACAATAAAACTAAATAGTTTTATCTAAAAAACCCGTTTATAATAGTTTACTCTAGGTTAAAAAAATATCAAAATTTTTTCTGTACCTGCCATTGTTTAATGGTGAGTCTTTGTTAATACAAACAAAATTATACAGCTTACTCCAAACTATATTACAAATATTTTTAAATTGATTCCATGACATATCAGAACTAACATGTTCTTCATAAATTTGTTTTAAGTTCACATCATCTTGTTTAAATATTATATTATAATTGGCGTTGTCTCGCAGCAATTGTTTCGGAATTTTTTAGTAGGTCTGAGATAAATAAAAGCAATTAATTTGCTTGTGCCTGCCCATAGAAAAATAATTACGAATGTTGATTTGATTTTCACAAACAACATCATCAAAAATAAATACGTAATTGTTTAAAGCTTCACTTGGACCTATAGCGTCTTTGTTATCATTGAACTCATAAAATGAAATATTAGGCACTCTCTTAATTACTTCTCGTAAAAAAACGATATTTTGGTTGATAGCTAGTTTTTGAATACAAGTAAAGATTTTGAAATTTAAGCCCATTTTCATGCAACAATAAACTTATTACAACGTTTGTTTTACCGCAATTAGAGGGACCGCATATTATACAGCGAATGGTATTTGGTAAGAGAATGCTATGTTTGATCTTGTAAGCAGAGTGATCAATATTAATATTGCTAACGCTTAGCGATATGGGTTGTTTGATCAACTTCATCGTCCTCATTGAATGAGTTACTAACCTACAAACATAGGTATATATTTAAATTTTGCATGAACAATATTAGAGAGAAATGCATGTCACATCATGTCTGTTCTCCTATTCTCGTGTTACAAAATTTCTTAGTAGATCTATGCTTACTTTGCAAAATAATGCTATTCTGATCTTACAAATCCTGAGTATATTATACAATTATCATCTTACAACACATGATCACGTCATTTCGCTACAGTACTTTCTATAAAGAGCACGTTTGTTTCTTTAGCTGAAATTTGGAGTAAGTACTTTAAATGAAATATTTAAATAGTAAAGTAACTTATTCTATTTTCTTTTGTAATTCTTACTCTTATAAATGTAATAAAATATGTAACTTATACTCATTTTTGTTTTTCAGAAACATGTTACATACACCATCTTACAGTCTTGTTTTGGATAGCTTAGAAAATATACGTGAGGTAAGTTACTATTTAGTTTTTATTATTTATAATTGATTTTAAATTCATGGGTAGTAATTTTATATCTGGCTTTCAGAATTTGATAGAAACCTCAAACCCAATTACCAATCCATTTTACTATACTCAAGATAGGCAAGGCTGGTACGATGAAGTGGCGACAAAGAAGTGCGAGAAGAGCCGTCGCCAAAAATCGGAGGCAAAAATATAAAAAGAAAAAAATCAAATCAAATTCTTTGAAAAATACATCATTTATCATGCGAAAGGAAACGGGTGATGGACGTCATTTAATAAAAATTATAATACATGATTTAGATGGTCGTAATATCGATGAAATAAATACTGAATCTGGAAATGCAGCTGTGAACGTGCAGTATCTAGTGACAAGTGCATATGATGACATCATGGATGAGATAAAACATTTAGTTTGTAAAGTGGTAAAAAAACTAAGCAAATCTAGTATTTAAGTTTGAAATCAATTAATAAAATTTATGTTAATAAAATGTCTATAAATAAATGATTATTTTTTTTCGACATGTATAACTCTGTTGTAAAAGTTAAGTGTATTTAAATCTATTGTTTTTATGTAATATTTAGTATTTAAGGATCTAATTGGATGATAAATAAAACAAAATATGATTATGATAATACAGTATTTTTATTTCAACTTACATATAAAGGTTTTTATATTTTAGCTAGAGTTATAATAACGATATACTGGTTACAATATAGAACATTTTTTTTATAGGATAAGGGTGACAAACGAGCACACAGTCCACCTGATGGTAAGTGGTTGCTGCAGCCCATAGACACCTACATCTATCCTCTATTACAATTCAAAATGTAGATGCGTTGTCACCCATGAGGACTAAGATGGAATGCCTCATTTCCAGTAAAAAGGGCCTCCGGCCACCTGCACTCACCAAGCGAAACGCAGAGGTAAACCTCTACTTCACGCTGGTTTTCTGTGAGGTCGTGGTACCACCCCGGTTCGAGCCGGCCCATCCGTGCGACAGCAAAAGCTGCCGCGTGGCTCTACCACTGTTAAAACATATTATTAACATATATTTGCAATAAAGAATATTCAAAATAAAGTAATTTGTTTTTCATTTGCATATTATGTTTATGTTTATAATTTTTTTTTATAAATTACTATTACTTTATTTCATCATTTAATTCTTCATTATTTCATATTTCATCATTAGTTAAAATATAATGCTATTTAAAATAAATTGTTATAATGTCCCCAAGGCAAAGTTTTATACATATCTTCACATATTTGTCGCTTATCATCATTGCCACTAAGAATGAGCTTACTTATTTTTGCGTATAAAGTATATGATTCTTAGATCATATTACGTACATAGTGTCTCTATGGGTTTTCTTAGAATTTAAAATATCTCTATACTTTTCAATAAATATTTTTTTGTAATATGCTTTTTCACACCTTTTGCTTTTTTAATTGCGGACTTTAAAGTATTAACGCAGTCTAATTTTGCTTTCAAGCCTATAAACTCTGTTATAATATCACCACCTAATTCATCTTTAAAATACCCTGGTATTTGTTTACTTGCTTTTGGAATATGGTCTATATTATTTTCAGGAAAATTACTTCTATCAAAGTACTTAATATTATCTTTCATATCTTTATAGAAGTCTTCAGTGTAAATTAAATACAAAAGACTATCTGTATCAGTGTAACAAAGTTTGATATTATTATCTTTGTATATTTTCTTCATTACAGTATAATGAAAATTATATAAATGACTTTTTGCAAGTTCCAAAATAGTAAAGCCCACATATATTGGGCGATCCAAGATCACTTTTGTTGGTCGGAGTTGAATGGCTACGGGGCTATCAGAATTAATTGTAAAATTTTTGAAATTAGGCGCACTAACATATTTTTCGGCACCACAGACTTTATTTGTGTTATTAAAATTATCTTTCCATACATTTACCTGCTTAACATCGACTTGTTTTCTTTTGTTCTCTATAGTTTTTCCAAAAATTGAATTGTTTTGTTTTTTAAAAAAGTCTCTTTCAAAATCAGATGAAGCCTCTTCCCCCGGACCGCAGTCAAGTGCAGACGTGCTAACCTATATTAATAAATTCAATAACGTAGTTAATTAATTTACTTGTAACAAAAATCCATAGAAAAAAATAGGAGTGCATAACTGGATCATATTACGGCCATCGACACTAAAACCCCGAAGCTCCGCCCAGTATCTACGAAGCAGAGACAACTAGCTCCGCCCTATAGACCAAACACTACGTACTTCTGCATTCCTGTTACCGTAAGTGCATAAAAACTATTGCATTGTGTTTGAAATTAATTTTTGCGACGGAAATTCGTCACTTTAGCATCCCACCCACACTACCTTGCAATATATACGCATCAGTGACAATATACTAGTTTCTCCCTTCGGACCAATCACTACGTACTGCTGCTGCCCTAGTATCGTAAGCGCTCAAACCGATAAGAAGAAATGTATCGTACACCTGAAAAATCAAACTCCGAATCCAATTTACGACAAATTTCAAGTAATACGGAATCTTCGCCATCAGCAAGCTTTAATACGCGTACTAAGCAGAAACGCTTGGAGGAGGCGCCCATAGACCTCTGCGAATTCAAAAATGAAATAAAAGACATGTTATCCTCATGGATGTCTCAACAAAATAGTGAACTAATACAAATTACGTCTTCTCTAAAAACTATTGAAGACTCGATGGCATTTATGTCTGCACAATTTGAAGATATGAGGAAAAAATGGAAGAAATGGATCGCGAAAGACGGAAGGATAGAGAATACATACTCATATTAGAAAATAAAATCGAGGACCTGCAAAAATCGTATCGGAAATGCTCAATTGAACTATAAAATGTGCCGAAAATGGAAAATGAATCAAAATTATCACTTATAAATATGGTTACTCAATTGTCTACATCGCTGAACGTTGAACTCCAAACTAACGATATAAAAGACATTTATAGATTCTCTAACAAAGGTGACAGAAAGCCTATAGTAGTCGAATTGTCCTCCTATATACAGAAGACGAATATATTGCACGCTGCAAAAAAATATAATTTCAAAAATAAAAACAATAAACTAAACACGCAGCATTTGGGATTAAAGTGCAACAACACTCCAATTTTTCTATCGGACCATTTAACACAAAAAGCAAATAGACTGTACTACTTGGCTAGAGAATTAACCAGAACTCAGAAATATAAGTTTTGCTGGACATCGCTGGGAAACGTTTTGGTGAGGAAGGATGAGAGCTCACCGATCATAAAAATAGAGAACGAATTTCAAATCAAAAACATGCTCAACACATGACTATTTTTATTTATAGCTAAAACATGTTCTTGGTTTGATATTATTATTTTTTACCTCTATGTCTACTTTTATTTTGCATTTTGTGTTGTTTACGTTCATAGAGATAATATAGATAGAGTGGAGAAGCCATATGCTTTTCTGCAAGTGGAACTGACGCGCTGTTAGAAAGAGAAAGAAGATGAGAGTTGCTGTCTGTCCTTCTCTAACAACAACAGAGCGCATGCGCGGTATTATTTTGTCATGTTAGGTTACCTTGACAACATGCGTCGTTAAAGAGAGACAGATAGCAATCTTGATCTTCTCTCTCTCTTTCTAACGAGAAGTCACATTTGCGGCTGGCTTCCCTACTCTATCTATATTATCTCTATGTTTACGTTCTTCTAATTGTATTAAACTATCTGTACTCATTACGAACACTGCCATTTACACAAATTCACACTTTACACTTAACACTCAGAAACACAAAAATTAATCACCGTAACCTTTTATACACATCAAGTCGAGGGATACTCATCCAAATTTACCTGTCCGGTAGTTGTGGTATGGTATACGGGTATGCGACCCCGACTTCCCTAGCTATTACTGTCCTATCCCTTGCCCTCATGGACGGTAATATCCTACATTTCCTATTTCCTACCCTAACTTACCATACTCTTTCTTTTCACACCACCTATCCTTCCCGTTTTCCTATTCCTACCCTCCGCCAATCCAACGTCGGCCGCGCGGATGGATGCATGGCTAGGGGCGAGCCTAGTCGTTAGCGTGCTACACTGCCCTGGGACCGGGCGACCCCAGAATTAGGCTAGCCTTACCCTGGCATGCGGGGCTCTGCTGGGGGGGACAAACCTTTCCTTCGCTATTCGTGGAAACGCAATGGATAACCATAAAATTAACCAAAATGGCGGCGATGTGGTTCGCCACCCATCACGTCTCGTTTCTCGCGGGGGCGAAAAGCGGCCCACGGCGAGCCGCTTCGCTACGTTGAATGTAAGAGGAGGAATGGATGGTAAGGTAGATGAAGTATGTCAGATGATGGATGAACGTTGCCTTGATATTCTGTGCGTGAACGAAACCAAGAGGAAAGGATGTGATACCACGGTTCATAGCCCCTACACGGCATACTGGTCGGGAGTCCCCCAAACCAGCCGAGGCTGTCAGGGAGTTGGTGTGATTCTTTCATCTCGAATGGTTGAATGTGTGATGGAGCATGAATGTGTAAGCCCAAGACTCCTCTGGATTAGGTTAAAAGTCGGACTCACTCGCGTGGAGGTGGGTCACTAAAACCACAACAAGAGAGAGATGAATTTTGGGATAGCATGAGAGAGGTCTTGAATAAATGCGGAGAAACTGAACGGATCGTGATGTTAGGGGACTTTAATGGATGGGTTGGAGCAAAGCGGGATGGGTATGAAGGAGTTCTGGGTATGTTTGGGGACAAGAGAGTGAATGACAATGGGAGAAGCCTGCTTGAAGTATGCTTGGAATGGAATCTGTGCGTGGCCAACACAATGTTTGACCACAAAAAGATCCATTTGTATACAAGAGATGAGGGTGAGTCTAGAAGTATGATTGATTTTGTAATTGTGGATGAAAGACTGAGGAAGAAAGTGCTAGACACTCGGGCATACCACGGTGTAGGCCTCGACACAGACCACTTCCTGGTCATAGCCCGAATGCGTGGCCTCTTTAAACGGTGGCGACACCGAGGGGCCGAGCCTTCGAGTGTTTTGGACAGAGTAAAAGTGGAAAATCTACAAGAAAAAGAAAAGAAAGACGAGTATGTAGAGAAACTGAAAGAAAGTTTTAAAGGGATAGAAGAGATAGGAGTGATTGAAGATTTGTGGGAGATATTTAAGAAAGGGGTTGTAAATGTTGCGATTGAGGTATGCGGGATAGATAAAAGAAGGAAAGGGAGAAAGAATGATAACGTATGGATGGATAAAGATGTACAAAGGGTTGTGCAAGAAAAGAAGAAAGCGTGGTTGGATTGGTTAGCAACAAAAGCTAACCAAAAAGTTCAAAAGGCAACGGATGACGAGATAAAGGAAGCAAGAACGAAGTATAAAAGATTGAAAACAGCAGCGAAAGATATTGTGTCTAGAAAGAAAGAAGAACGAAAAGATGATTTCGATAGGAGGCTCACTGAAGATTTCCAGTCAAACATTAAGTTTTTCTGGAAAACCATCAAAACAGCCAGAGGAAAACTTCTACCTCCGGAGCTGAGTACAATCAGGAGTCAAAATGGGAGCATTATAAAAGGAGAAGAATGTGTGTTAAAGAGATGGAAAGAGTATTTTGAAAGTTTGTTTGAAAGAGAGGAAGTACAGGTACAGCATCTGCCACCTTCCACGGAAACTAATATAAACGTTGATGAAAATGAGATAAGCATGGATGAAATAGTGAAAGCGTTGAAAAGTATGAGATTAGGTAAGGCTGCAGGGTATGACAGGATTACCGTCGAGATGCTAAGGGCTGGACAGGGCCTGGTGGCTAGTCAGCTGTACCGCCTTTTCAATCTGTGCTGGCGAAATGGGCAAGTACCGGGAGACTGGTGCAAAGCCGTAATCGTGCCATTGTATAAGGGAAAAGGGTCACGGCAGGACTGCATAAATTACCGTGGTATAAGCCTTCTTAGCGTTGTCGGTAAATTGTATGCGAAAGTGTTGATTGAAAGAGTTGTGAATGAAACAGACGAGAAAGTATGGGATGCACAAGCGGGATTTAGAAAGGGAATGGGATGTACGGATCAGGTCTTTTCCTTGCGGTGCATAGCCGAAAAGTGTTTGGCTAAAAACAAGAAAGTCTACTGCGCCTTCGTAGATCTAGAAAAGGCCTATGATAGAGTGGTGAGGAATAAATTGTGGTCAGCACTGTCCATGAACGGGGTGAGCAGTATCCTCATACGAGCATTGCAATCTCTTTATAGGGATTCTAGTGCTTGTGTAAGGATAAACGGGGCATACACTGAATGGTTTAATATCGAAAAAGGTGTTAGACAGGGATGTGTAGCGTCACCGTGGCTATTTAATCTGTTCATGGACAATTGTTTGACAGATTTAAAAGAGAATGAAAGTGGGTTGAGAATGAATGAGTTACTCGTCAAATGTTTTCTCTATGCTGATGACCAAGTATTACTTGCGTCTTCGGCCGAGGAGTTGCAGGAGATGGTAACTGCTATGAGTGGAGCTTTTGTTAGAAAGGGAATGAAGATGAATGTAAGGAAGACGAAAGTGATGGTGTTTGAAAAAGATTGCAATATCGTGATTGAAGATGAACAAATTGAACAGGTGAAAGAGTTTGTGTATCTGGGGTCGAAGTTTACAAGAGATGGAAAGTGTGAGAGTGATATCGAAAGAAGAGTGAATGCAGGAAACATGGTGAATGGAGCTTTGCACTCCTTTATGAGCAGTCGGAAGGTGTCTAACAAGGCTCGTTTGGCTGTGCATGAGGGGGTGTTGGTTCCGACACTCATGTACGGAAGTGAAAGTTGGGTATGGCAGAAGAAACATGAAAGCAGAATAAATGCAGTTGAGATGAGAGCATTAAGAAGTATGATAGGAGTTAAACTGAGTGACAGGATAAGAAATAGTGAGATAAGGAAACGTTGTGGTCTGAAAGAAGATGTAGTGACAAAAATTGAGAAAGGTATGCTGAGATGGTTTGGCCACGTCGAGAGAATGAATGAAGAACGATTGACGAAAAAAGTGTATAAGGCGAGTGTGAATGAAAGTGTTGGAAGGGGTAGACCTAGGCGGACATTTCTAGACCAAATTAAGGACGTCTTGAAAAAAGGCCAGGTTAAGAGTACCCTAAACCGTAGAGCATGTATGAAGGGAATAATGAAAGTGGACGAAGCGAAACAAGTATGTAAGGATCGTAGCAAGTGGAAAGAAGTGGTCTCTGCCTACCCCTACGGGAAAAGAGGCGTGATTATATGTATGTATGTATGTATATCCTATATTAAAAAAAACTGCTGTTCTATCATCGAAAATTAATAATAATGGTTAGTAATTTAAATTCACTCCTGAACGAACATAAAGAAAATATTTTCCATATTGTTTCACATTGTAGTAACTTTATTGAATAGTCTTCTTATGCAAGCCTGAGTAATACTCGTAAAATTAAAAGGAGTAAGGAACGAAAACCGTCCTCCGACTAATAATGGATAGTTTTTTTTAAACCAATACAGATATAGACAATACTGAAGTTGCCCAGGCCTTTATGTGCAGGCCTGAGGATTGCCATTCACACATTACTACATTTAACCATTTAACCATTCTCACTCAAAACATAAGGAGTATTTATAAAAATTTAGACAATTTTCAAGTAACTTTGGACTCACTTAACATTCATTGTGACATACTAGTTATGACAGAGTGTCACATTTCGAAAAATAAACCCATTCCAACTCTTAATAATAACTATAATACATATTTTACACAAAATATTTTAAATCAGTGTGACGGTGTGGTATTTTATGTACATAAGCATCTTAACTACAAAATATCAGAACCTTGCATTAGAGATGCCTCTTGTCTTGTGCTTACCCTTATAGATACAGTTATAATAGGTATATATCGTACAACTTCAATACGAAACAGTGACGACTTCACCTCATCTCTTCAAACCTTACTACATTGTTATAAAAGTTATCAAAACATCGTTATAACCGGTGACATTAACATAGATATCAAATTCGGTTCCATAGACACAAACTGCCCCAATTATTTAACCTCACTTGCTTACCATGGATTACTTCCTGCACATAGGCTTCCAACGCGCGACAAAATGTGCTATGATCATATGATGTTAAAAACAGTTCACCCAACGAAAGCTCTCGTACTAACTAATGCCCCTACTGATCATTCCACTGTTCTCTTAAACCTAATGTATAAGCCTATACGCCGCAATGTTTCGAAAACTAGGGTTTCTGTAAATTATGTAACAACTCTTGATGAAATAAAGCCCAAGCTTATAAAAATATTAGACATACAAGACCCACCACTGGCTGCTGATGCTTTGGTTAGTACAATCTCGGTGGCAATGAAGAATAATCAATCGGTAACCACGATTCGTGTTAGGAAACGCTGTATCCAGCCATGGATAACACCTGGAGTATTGCGATGTCTTTGAAATCGAGATAAATTACATTTTAAAGTTAAAAAGTATCCTGATAATCAAATTTTAAAAATAACATATACTCGCTACAGAAATTACTGTCATAAACTTGTCCGGAAGCTTAAAAATAATTATGAAAGGAAAATATTGGATAATGCAAAAAATAACTCGAAAGTTCTATGGAAAAATATTACATCAATTTGCTATGTTAATAAAGATAAAACTGACGACACACATAAACTTACAACTATTGCATCTTCCCCTGTAGAATCTGCTAATCTTATTAATGATCATTTTTCTAGTATAGGCAAAAACTTGGCTGAAAACCTAAAAAACTCTTCCCCTCCTATACTAAATAAAATACCAACCCCAATGAATTCTTTTGCTCTCTTAGATACCGATCCGTTGGAAGTAAATTCAATCATAAACAACCTCTCCAATAATTCTGCCCCAGGATGGGATAACATTTCTACATTATTAATTAAAATGGGCAGACATACCCTTACACCTATAATTTGCCATATCTACAATCTTTGCTTTAATAGTGGCCGATTTCCCATAACATTTAAAAGAGCATTAGTAACTGCCATACATAAAAGTGGAAGTAAAGATGATGTCGACAACTATAGGCCAATTTCTGTGTTAATAGTACTATCCAAAATACTGGAGAAGCTAATAAATAATAGATTAAAAAAATATCTCATAGATAACGACCTGCTCTCTAAAAATCAATTTGGATTTGGAAATGGAATATCTACTCAAGACGCTGTGTTAGCTTTGACTGAAGAAATAAGTAAGCACTTGGACTCTGGTAACAAATGTCTTGGAGTTTTTTTAGATTTGGCCAAGCGTTTGACACTGTTTCTATTCCTATCCTGTTAGACAAACTAAAGAAATATGGTATAAGAGGTCTGCCTCATGTGCTTCTATCAGATTATCTCACTAAACGTCTATCTTAGCCGTCCATCAAATATCTCCTATGGTGTTCCTCAAGGTAGCGTTCTCGGGCCTACTTTATTTCTAATCTATGTCAACGATTTATGCAATTTAAGCCTACAAGATTGTCAAATATATACCTACGCAGATGACACCGCTCTTATTTTTAATGCAAAATAATGGGAAAATCTAAGGGTTATCGCTGACTCCGGAATCCATTACATATCTAACTGGCTAAGATTGAACCTTCTGACCCTAAATATTAATAAAACTAAATTCATACCTTTTTCTATACGGAAAAATTCACAACCTGATTCTAATTTTAATCTAACTGTTCATACCTGCCATAATCCTTATTTAAATAGCCATAGTAATTGCTCATGTGATAAAACACCAGGACTAGTACCATCAAATATCTCGGTGTAACTATTGATCAGCATCTTGCATGGAGTCAGCACATTGAAAGCATCGCTGACAGGATAAGAAAACTAACATGGGTGTTCAAAAAACTCAGGTGTGTTGCAAATGAAACGACCCTCATTACCACCTACAAAGCTCTTGCGCAATCAGTACTGAGTTATTGTATAACTGTTTGGGGTGGTGCAGCAAAAACACGTATAATAGCACTAGAAAGAGCTCAAAGATCTCTAATTAAGGTAATGTTTTTTTAAACCGTTTCGGTTTTCAACTTTTGAACTACATAGGTCTTATAAATTGCTTAGCACTCGCCAGATTTATATATTGAATTACATCCTAAACACTTATCGACATTTACTTTATATACGTCATCATACACCAAAATGTAGGAGCACCAAAATTTGCCATATACCACAAAATAAAACAAAATTTAAGCAAAAACAATACGCATTCCAATCTATATCTCTTTACAATAAATTTAACAGTAGATTGCATATTAACCCCTTGACGTGGACTAAAGTCAAACGTGTAGTAACACAATTTTTATTAACACTAAACTACGAGGAAACTGAACAATTTATTACTTAACTTTTATACTTGGAACAGCCTCACCAATTGTTAAAGCACTGCTCACATACCCACAGCACACGCACACACTAAAACACACACACACACACACACACACACACACACACACACACACACACACACACACACACAATCTTATTATATTATAAATTATATTACTCCCTAATGCTAGCGAATGCCTTGCCTTTTGTTATTTATTGATTAATATTGTAATGTCTTGGTGGATGAGCGGAGTACCCAATAATACAGGTAACCAACCTAGTACAGGGGCCCTTGCGACTGCTTTAAATTGTCAATCAATAAATCATTTTTCATTTTTCATATATTGGGCGATCCAAGATCACTTTTGTTGGTCGGAGTTGAATGGCTACGAGGCTATCAGAAATAATTGTAAAATTTTTGAAATTAGGCGCACTAACATATTTTTCGGCACCACAGACTTTATTTGTGTTATTAAAATTATCTTTCCATATATTTACCTGCTTAACATCGACTTGTTTTCTTTTGTTCTCTATAGTTTTTCCAAAAATTGAATTGTTTTGTTTTTTAAAAAGTCTCATACACACATATTTATATTTATCATAGAGATTCGCAACCAATTTCTTATTACTAATGTTTGATGATATTGGAACTGTTAACTTTTCTGCTGCAAACGGTAAGTCAGAATGTTCATCATGAATATCGCGTGGATATTGCATGTCAACTTCGAGTATATATCCTTCATTACTATTAGAACTAATAGAGTTAATATCAAAACTTCTTAATTCTTTTTGTTTTAAAAACCGAAAATTTTTATAAGGTAGTTGCGGCATCATAGCATAACCATACAAATTTACACAATCTAAATAAACTAAGAAAGAATTTGGATCTTCTTCATTAAAATTTAATAAGTATTTGTTATTAGCATTTGCGTACTTTAACGAGCATTGAGATAGCCCTCCTCTTATACAATTTTCTAAAAATTGATAAATTTGTATATCAGTAATTAAATCCAACTCAATACTTGTCAACAATAGCATAGCATCCCAACTTTGTGAAGGTGATGAAACATAATGACAAGGATCGAGACCATAATAATTCAAACTCATGGATCTAAATATCTCAAAAACGTCGCAAAGTAGTAAGACATCGCATTTCAGATATAACTCGACATATTCACCTAAGTTTTTAATACCAAAATTTTGTCACACAGTTAAAGCATGATTATAATCTTTGCTTGTTATAGATTCTGATGTTAATTTATTGTAAAATTTTGATTGCTCTGGTAACTGAGTTTCTTTATACTTTTCCCAAGAATCTACATAGTCATAGCAATATACACCCTTTCAAAGACATAATCGGAATAAATTTTCATCTGGAAATAATGTTCGCAAATGTTTTAAGTCTTCAGGATTTAGAGTTTGTGCTAAATGATCTAAACTTGAACTCAGGAAATTAAAGGAGTCTATAAATTTTAATTGCACTGACTTCTGCATATCGATTGGAAAAAACTTTGTAAAAGAAATAAATTTCTCTTTCTTTTTTGGAATTAAATTTATACGACCGCATACAATTGCAAGTTCTTTTATAAATAAATGGCAATCATATCCAGAAAGATTATGAAATATAAAAGGAATGAAATTACATTTTCTATTGTTTAAATTACATGAATTATGAGCTGGACCTCTGTATTTACCTGTGAAATGGTCATGATCATATACTTTGTAATCAGAAGAACAAAACTTTTTTATATAACACACTTCTGCACTATTAAAAGAGCTCTGCTCTTCACTATTAAGCGGATTCATGTCTTTGGAAATATTTAAAATTTTATATAATCTTTATATGGATATATCCTTATAAATTGAATTTACAATTTTTTTGAGCAATTAGGCCCGCGATAAGAAACAAATTCATTCAATTCGGGATTGGATTCACAGCATATATAATAAGCAAAACAAGTAGCTTCATGAATCTGAACATGTTGTACATGTTGACTTTTATTTTTGTCAGAATATTCTCTAAGTAAACTTTCAAAATCACCATAAATAACAATTGGAATTCTTTGAGACCTTTCTGGATTAGAAAATCGTAGCTTTGAATTCGTTTCTGGAAGGATAGTTAGCATGCGAGCACAATCATGTGACTCTAACTTTGTCTCAGAATCAAATTAAAGGAAACATTCATCACAGCAATGAACTTTACATTTGTGTTTCGTAAGTTGTTTATGTACGAGCTATTCAAAATGTTTGATTAAAATAAAATGAGTCTTGTTTTATTTATTCAAAAGCAATAAGTTCACATGCATTAACTTTCATTGTGATGTTTTGTACAAAGGTTCTGTTACTGTATTATTTTTTTCTAATCCATGTACACTTATGTTTGTATTCTATTTTAAAAGCGTTTTATATCTTCAAATGTCGGTGGAAAAGACATACCGACCACATTAAAAACTTTAGAATAGTGTGGATAAGATGTAACTTGATTTGGATTACATTTCGCTGGATACATTTGTGCTATGATACACCAAAGGAAGCAGTGACTGTCTGTATTATGAATATTAAGACATGACTTTGTTCTGACAATACTTTTTGGTAATGAAATAAAATGACCAGCTCTTAGCGGATTATATTTAGCTATATTTAGTTTTAAGTGGTTAATTGACTCAATTGTCCACCCAGATTCAGATAATTCAAACTCCATGCATTTGCAGATTAAATTCTTCGAGTATTCTTGAAAAAGAAACTTTAAATCAGTACTTTGTAATATAGGCGTATATTTAGTATTGAAGCTTTTTTTTTAATGATATTTCATTGTTCTTTGGAAGCTTGTACAACACAAATTATTCAAAGTTTACCTTGATTGATTTGTGCGTGGTTAGTAATGTATTAATTTTATTGCAAATAGTGCTAGAAATACTAGATAAGAATAACTCTCCCCCCCCCCCCCCCGAACGGGTTCCCTCCTTGTCGTGGCGGGGGGGCTTAGTAGCCGTGGTTTGGTCAACCGCGGTGAACAAAGAGGAATCCCTTGGCTGGCCCGAGGTGTAGGGCCGGCCCGAGGTGGCCACTCCGAGTGGGCTTGGGAAGTCCACTTCGGATGTGTGTTGGTGGGCTGCGGTGAGAGGGATGAGTGCTCCCACTACCGCTGCAGCCGAGGTGGAGTCGCGGAGGCAGAGGAGTGCTGGTATGGTGATGCGCCACTCGCCCTATCCTCCGCGACTCAGACGGGGCCGCACCGGGGGTTAATTGATGCGGTGGTGGTGGGGCTGCGGGGCGAGAGGAGTGCCGGTATTGCGAGGCGCCGCTCTCCCTACCCTCCGCAGCCGAATCTTGGTTGGCGGCGGAGCCATAGACCAGATCCGCCGCTGGGGTCAGGAATGCTGGTGCTCCTGAGTGCTAGTTTTTCCTGGCCCCATGACCTTCGCGCATCGGACTCGGGGGCGTCCGTTGCACATGTGAAATTGGAGGCCGAGGAGGAGGGCGCGCCATGTGTTCTGGTGCGCCTTACCGGAGAAGGAGATGGGGGAGGAGTGGTCCTCTCCCGAGGAGGGGCCGCCGTGTGGCGGCCAGCGCAGGTGGGGCCGCGGAAGTGTGCGAAAGCGTTCCCGTGGCCCTGCCAATATGCGACGAGGGTGGAACACCATGGGGTTTTAGTCGGTGCGAGTCCGACATAACCCGTCCTTGCCCCCACGAGGCGGGTATGCGTAGGCATTTCCCCATGTAAAAAAAAAAGATAAGAATAACTCTGGCATAATTATGTCACTTGAATCTGGATTTACTTTATAACTTGCAATCCTATTTTTGAAAGCAGTAGCTATTAACTGAACATTATCAAACTCAGTTCTAAGTTAACAATTAATATTATGTATATTACTCTTCTTATGTGATGAATGATTTGATGTATATGCATAACAGTCCTGGCAGAATTTCATTTTCAATCATATATCTATTATTGATGTTTAGTGTAATACTGCTCAAAACTTGTATATAAATATGTATTTCAATCTTTATTTATATTTGTCTTATAGATTTAAATTCTAATTAACAACTCTAACTTATAATTACTTTGTCAAGATTTTAGGTATTTCAAAATTTAAGTTTCAATCCAGCTTTTTGTTCTTTTAGATTCAGATTTTAGTTTTAAATTTTTACGTTGCTGTAATGAGAGACACAGTTTTGAAAATAATACGGTATATCGCACAGTAATATAATAAATGATTCACAAATTTAAATTATAATTACTTTATCGAGGTATTTCAAAAAATCTAACTTTCAATATCTGGCTTTTTGTTTTAGATTCAAATTTTTAGTTCTTAGTTTTTCGTTGCTGCAAGGAAAAATAAATGCAATTTTTGAAAATAATTACTTCATTCAAGTATTTTAAAATCAAACTTTCAATGTCTGGCTTTTTCTTTTTAGATGCAAATTTTAGTTCTTAGTTTTTCGTTGCTGCAAGGAAAATTAAATGTAATTTTTGAAAATAATTCCTTCATTCAGGTTATTGACGTTTAGTGTAATACTACTCTAAACTTGTAAATAAATATGAGATTTAAATTCTAATAATTACTTTGTCTAGATTCTTGGTATTTCAAAATTTAAGTTTTAATTCAGCTTTTTGTTCTTTTAGATTCAGATTTTAGTTTTTTATTTTTCGCTGCTGTGGGGAGAGACACAGTTTTGAAAATAATATGGTATATCGCACAGTAATATAATAAATGACTCACAAATTTAAATTATAATTACTTTATCGAGGTATTTCAAAAAATCTAACTTTCAATATCTGGCTTTATGTTTTAGATTAAAATTTTTGGTTCTTCGTTTTTCGTTGCTGCGAGAAAAAATAAATGCAATTTTTGAAAATAATTACTTCATTCAGGTATTTTTAAATTAAACTTTCAATATCTGGCTGTTTGTTTTTTAGATTCAGATTTTAATTCTTATTTTTTCTTTGCTGTAAGGAAAAGACATAAGTTAGGAAAATAATGTGCTACAAGTCAATAACATTTAATATTAAGCTATTATGAACACAATAACTTTATCATAGGTGCCTAAACAAAGTTAGAAAACATTAACAGGGTATAAAATTGGCTGCATAGCGGCGTACTCATCCTTTGCCGCTGCTTGTCACAGCTTTCCACGTAAGGTTGTTGTCTTCTACAGCAGATTTCAGAGTGACGAACGAACGCTTCCACCGATCGAAACCAAGCTTTTTGGCTTCTTTCGTGTTGTAGACACGCAGCTCGACATAGTAGTCGCCCGTCTTTGCAGGATCTGCCCTCTGCAGCGTGTAGCCCGAACCCGCACGCCGCGATAAAAAAAAACTTCTCAGCGCCGCCGCTCTAATGGGTTCTTGCAACTCGTTATCTCCCTGTAATTATTTCAAATATTAATGTTATTTGCATCGCGAACGGACGTGAGTGATGCAGCAGCCCTAATATTACCCTAATTTCTGTGTTGTGTATCTTAATAGATAAATAAATAAATAAATAATAGCCAACCTAAGCCAACGGATTGACATGTGCAGTAAAAAGACTCACGCATTTTTTATGCTGAACTTTGTCGTTGTGTTATTGGTTTTGTATTTGGAATGCATGAGATAGTTACTCCATAATCATACAAATGCCATCAGATTTCCTAGCAAATGCTTTAAAATAGGAAATAAAAATAGGGAAGCTTGTAAATACAAGAGTCAAGTCTAATGACAATTACAAGGATTTTACCCGGGGAGAATATTACAAAAAATAACCTTTAATTAAAAATTAAACCATGCCTCGAAAATTCTAAAGAACAAAACTTTAACAAAATTTAATAACTAACCTATAAAACTAAAAGGAATATAATAACTACTGCGTCAAAGGGGCTTCAGTTCTTTTTAAAGTGAGATTTTACTTTTTTACAGCTATGACTACGTCTGGAATTATTTTTACTATAATATGAAAATTGTAAAAGTTAGGATATTTTAGAACATGGTAATATCATATTCATAACATTTATGACCCGTAGAGGGATCCCTTTTGCGCAGTTATGATTATAATCCTTAATAGATTTGCTTTATTTTCAAAGAAGAATTTATCTCTTTATTCGAATTCCAACCGGCTTAAATACCTTGAGGGAGTGTTGAATTATTTTGTTTCTGTTTTATTTACCTCCTATTTTTAACACAAAACAACGTTTAATTAACTTTCTTAACGGTTTGATAAACTTACTGAATAGGTTTTAGCGAGTACAGAAATAGACTGAAAAACAATGAAAAACAAAATAATGACGAAAGATGAAAAACAGCGACAACAGATTTTTAATTTTACTGTCTGAAAGTAAATTATTCATTTTGGTTCTGGTGATGTTCAATTTTACTTACACTGTTCATTATACAAATAAATAACAAATTTAAAAATCAATGGCAATAATAAAAAAAATTTTACGAACAACCGACAACACCGAATATCGGAGAGTAAGACTATGAGATCTAAAAGAGCTGTAATGATGACAATAATAATGACGATTAATTTTAATAACGATTACCACAATGCAATGAAGTCATTAAACCGCAACAGTAAAGTAACAACCTACTATGTGTAGCAAGCGTGTGGGTACAAGCCTCTTTACGAGTAAATAATCTTTATATCTATTTCGTCCGTATCCATAATTGTCGGTGCGTCTGTTAGGATTGTATAACTTTTGAATAAATAGGTAACTTCTAAATATTTTGACCGACTGAGGTCATATTTACACAGAATAATTGCTTCGTTCTGACGATGGTTCATCTGGTGGTGGTGCTGAAGTCAAGTGATAACACATTCGAAGTCAAGTGATAACACATTAAAAAATCTCATATTTACCGTATTATTTGGTTTATCGTAACAAAAATATCAAAATCAGGACTCGATAGGTCCCGCAGAAGACCAGTTATTACATACATACAAACACTCACGCCTGTCAATCAGGGGGGTAGGTAGAGACTACGGACTTCGATTTGGCGCGATCCTGACACACCTCCCTCGCCTCCTTTACATCCATATATCTACGCATACACGCTCGTCGGTTAAGGGTATCTAATCCCTTCTTTTCCCCTATTCTTATCCCCTAATCTGGCCCATATTTAATGTATCGCCGATTTGGCCGATAAACCTTTGTCTAAGGCGTCCCTTCCCGACCCTGCCATTAACTTTTACAACATAAATTTGCTTTGTAACTCTTTCCTCGTTAATTCTTTCTACATGACCAAACTACCGAAGCATTCCTTTCTTAATCCTTATCACAACGTCATATTGCAAACCACACTTTTCTCTTATCACACTATTTCTCAACCTGTCATTTAGCTTCAGCCCTAGCATACTCCTTAAGGACCGCATTTCTACAGCATTTATTCTACTCTCATGCTTCTTCTGCCAGACCCAACTTTCACTACCATACATTAAAGTAGGGACTAACACAGCATTATGAATTGCCATACGTGACTTATTTGACACATTCTGACTCCTTATAATAGCGTGTAGAGCCCCATTCACTATATTTCCTCTACAGGAAATAGACCAATTATTAATAAGTTATATTTACATTGTTAAAATTATAATAAATTGGGAAGGAAATTCTTATCGCGCAACCTACCGGTAAACGTTGACCGTTTGCCAAGCCTGCTACGATAAACCCGAAAAGTAAGAGTTAAATTCTTTTAACACCAAAGTGATAAACGATCTGATATCAAATGGATACTGTAGCAAATGGACATCAGCATCGAACTTACAACAATGAAGGCTACAGATCAGTTTTTATAACCGATATTTCCGATTTTCTCCATTCCAAAACACATACTGGTATGTACGCAGATGACACTAATATTCTGAGTCCCTTATAATAAGATATATTACAGTAAGATTTTAGAAATATTCGACTAAACTTTGATCGCTTGCAAGCGCAAGTCTTGCCATCGTAGGTTCCTAAATAATAAAATAAAAAAGATGTCAAGTATTGCCTCAAAGCCTGAATTTTTAAACCCTACAGAAATATCAGACTGCACCATAACCTAGCCCCGACGACATACGCGTTAGCAAAACTTGAGCACATCTTTATAATATATTTCGGAACGTTTAGAAAATATCCGGTTGGATCGAGGTAGAATTGAGGGTATATCGAGAAACCCCCTGTTGTGTCTGTAGTATAAAATTCACTGTAGGTGCCGTACGCGAGATATTCCGCATAAGTCATTCGGCGAGTGTGGTCATTCTATACTAGTGCTAAGATAGTGTCGTGGTTCTGTTCGTTGTTGTATTGTGTGTTCTTCTAGTGCAGGCAAGGAGGATTGGTGTTGCTAAGAGGTTGCCCTGTATTACACTGAGATAATTAGTGTTGCTGTTGGTTTACATATTTTGGTGTTATAGTGTAATTACGTACCTCACGTTACACTGGTGTGTGATTTTAGTGGAGACGTGTTACTGTGTGGTCGAACTGTAATTTTACTGATAGTGATAAATTGCGTAAGCAAGAGAACAAGTTGAACATCCGCTCTCACACTTTTATTATTCTTAACAATTAAATGCTATCCTGATGTATTTCCGAGATCAAAATTGGGATCCTCTGTTGTAATTCTCCGACAAATATATTAATTTAATGTGATATTTAGAAGAAACGTAAATATAAACTTACATATCATACTTGATTTATATTTGCACTCACGTATTTCGAATGATGACTGACGAAATGGACAAATATTTTATGATCACTTTTTTACTCGTAATTGGCTGCCTTTATTAATACATCAATTATTAATACATACACAAATTACATCATCATCATCATTACATTCCTTCACAACTCTCTGATCATCTCCTATTCCTCAGACGACTTTTGTTCATATCTGAGGTTTAAGAAGAAGCCCACGGTCTAAAATATAATGTTGCGAAGAGTGAGCTCATGGTATTTAAGATGGGCACGAAGAAACTTATTATTATATTATTACTTATTTCGTGCCACCTGTTACTTTAGGGGGTGTGGCACTTAAACGAGTAACTGAATTTAAGTACCTCGGCCATGAGGTTACCGAAGATTTAAAAGATTATAAGGACATTGAAAGAGAAAGCAAGGCGCGGGCTGTCCGCTGCAATAAGCTGACCCGCCGGCTCTCACGCTGTACGTGCGCCTTACGGATCGGATATACGCGGCGGGCATACAACAACCTCCGTATATAATATAATAACCCTTTTAGATTGTTTCTGGGTTTCTCACGTTACTGCATCAGATATGTTGGTCGCCCACGTAGACAACGAGAAACCCGAGTGTGCTTTCTTGAGACACTGGGTGCATGTTCATGTCCATGTTCCCAGTGCCTTGGACAGGTACTACAATTATATGAACTAATGTTTATTTAATTTATTACCCACTTTTACTAACATAGATATTAAGACTTTTTCTGTGTATTTTTAACAAATTATGGTCTGCAATAAAGGATTAATTATTATGATTATATCATTAAGGTAAATTTTGTTGGTAGTTTTGTTAATATATAATTAAGTCAGGTCTGTTGTGAGTTATGTTGACATCGGTTTATATTACTTTATTATTTTTCAATATTATTATGAATACTTATGCATTTGATATGTTAATTTTAGTATGATTATAATTGTCGAAATAAAATAATAGATAAAAAAAATCACTCTAATTCTTGCTTATTCTCCCTATTCTCTCCCAACGTCTCCCTTGCTTTCCAATCCCCTCTTATTAAAAATTTTTAAACTTTACATTTTATTAATTTTTATTAAAAATACTTAAGAAAGGCTGTAACGTGGGCTTTAATCAGTACTTAGTGTTGCTCTCTCTTCGAAATGTGCAGAGTACATTGTTTCTCAGATGAGTGTCACGTTTGCGCATTAAGGGTCCGCAATCAGTTAGGATATTATAGGCGTTTCTACTTTTAAGGAACAAAACCGGCACATCCTTGAGTTTCTTGGTCTTACGATAGACATGTGCTTTTTAATACAACAGTGTCCAGTTAAGGCTCTTGCCAGAATGTGCAATTTATTTTTACCTAGTCCCGGGGCTTCTGAAGCGAATTTACGACCAAAAGCCCAGATTAAGGTTTTAGAATGTTTTAAGCCTGCTGTATTACACCATATCTTAAGTGATTTATTGTGGTAAAGAGTTTCAAGGCTCAATTGGGCGAGGCTTTTTGAGATTCCACAAAATGGATAAGGTCATAATTGAGCCCTCCCGTGAGAGCTCGTCGGCAAGTTCATTGCCTACAATACCCGCGTGACCCGGAACCCATCTTAAAACGACCGTGTTGTTACCTGCCAAGGCGTTTAGACGGTTCACGCAGTCTCCAACTAGCTTCGAGTTCACCAAGTTTGATCTCACCGCTAGCATTGCTGCTTGTCTATCAGAGTTAATGTGGATTATATGGTTGACGTAGTATTTTTGCAGATTGATTACCGCACATTGAACATTCCTGCCTGGAAGATAGAGGTGAATCTACCCAAATTCGTACCAAGTTTGAATTTGGGCCGTTTCCCATAAATTCCAAAGCCTACGGCAAGGCCCATTTTTGATTCATTGGTATACCATATAAGGCTACCGACCTGATAGATGACCTATGCATTCAGCCAGTCTTCTCTGGAGGGTAGTTCCACTATATAATTTTATTAAAAGCATATAATTTTATCGTTAATGCTGGACGCATGATATCTGAGATCATGCATAAGGTGTTTTCTTAATCGAGTCGTGCATGGATCTCAATCTATAGTAAAGCAAGCTTGAGCCGCCATGAGTGTTTATCCTAAACAAACTAGCCCTCGCCTCCTTGCTTAAATAAATTTCAAGGGGCGCTAGGCCTAGAATTGTTTTAAGAGGCGATGATCGCATCGCTCCAGTTGCCATTAAGCAAGCAGTTGTTTGTAGACTATTAATCTATCCAGAGTCGTCTTTTGGTTGGACTTATTACACCAGACAATGGAGGCGTAGGTAAGAATCGGCCTCACTATACTGCTGGAGAGCCAGGATCATATTTCTATCCAAGGCGCACTCAATATCTAGAAAGGCACAAAGAGCTATTTTTTTATCCTCCAGCGCTTTTTCGACCCTACGAATACACTGATCAGGGCTGTTTCCGTAGATTTGCCTCTGCGATAAGCATGTTGGTTGTAGTGTATAGGCTTTGTAGCTAGAGCTACATACCTAATATATCTATTTATAATATTTTAAGGACTTTGAAAAAGCGTAGTCCTTTCTACCAAGCTTAGGTATTAATAGAACTTTGAGAATTGTCCATCGTTCTGGAATATAAACCCATGCTGAATTTGCTCTTAAGATTTTCACCAGATATGGAAGAAGGATATCAATACCCCTCTGTAGTTTCATGCGAATTATTCCATCCACCCCACTTGTCTTTTATGGTTTAAAGGAGTCAATAGCCCATTTCATCAGGTTTGACCTAATTATCTTTGCAGCGCTACACCATTCTCCATTACAAGGCCTTGGTAGGGCTCTGAAAGAGTTCGAGGCAAGTGTCTTATGTGACCATGGGAAAGGGTATGACGCTAGTAACTCCAATGTTTCTGTTTCACTATTAGTAGAGTTACCATCAGGCTTTTTACGAAGCCCGATCTGATTAGATTTAGCTTTCGATAGCATTTTGTGTAGTCTTGCAAATCGAGGCAAGGACTCAACTTCCTCTCATAGCTTCCTCCACGATGCTGTCTTAGCTTTCCTAATTTTTTATTATATTCCATTAGGGCTGCACTATAAATATCTCACTCTTTAGTTCTTTTAGCCCTATTGAATCTGGTTCTGGTCTTTCCCAGGAAAATGTTGAGTTTCCTGGTCTTTTCCCGAAGCTCCTGTAGCTAAGTGTAGCACAAAGGAACTTTTCGTGTTGAGGTCTTGGCTTTGACGGGATAACTGTCCTCGAAGGTTTCACGGATACCTACGGTTACCGGCTCCATCACTAACTCCAGACCTTCAATCGTTTTGATGCTTTTTGGAATCGTTTCCAAATTCCTCCGTAAGCTATTTATGAAGACATTCCAGAAGGTCCTTTTTGGATCCCTATCCAACCGTTTCATAAGTTGGTGATGCTCCAATTTGTAGTGTTATGCTACTTACATATCATTTTACATCCATTTTTTCATTCTGTTTTTGATTTTCTGCATTCATATTTTGCATCACCTTTATTTCCATAGGATCCTGTAACGTTTTTAGACCATAAGAACACAATAACAAATTATTTTCACTTCGTATTTTCACGCTACCAGCACTTTTTAAATCGGTGTCAATGGAGTCTACCTTTTTCGATCTTTTATTTAGTTCTCCGTAACTCTGCAATTTCGGGTTTCGTGCGCGCTGTTGCGCTACCTTTTTTCCTATATCAATAATATCTCATTTCTTACTTAAATCTTGCCGTTTTTCAATTATGAGCCTGAAACCAAAAATTGACATGTTTTGACATCGTTGTTTATCTGGTTGTCATGGCAATTTTTATTCAAATTCGTTACCGGTCTGATGTTTTTACTTCAATATTTCCACATAAATACTCTTTTCCTCTGCGCCATTTACAAAAATTTGCTTTTAATTTAAATAATTTACCGTTCTCTCTAAAAAGGTATAAAAGCCGAACAATCGGCCAATAAATGGAGTCTCGCTTCAGCTTCCAAACTTGAAGCATCTCCTAAAAGGCCTTATCCCGGGGCCGCACTGCCCCGGGATCCTGCAAGCCTCTGTCTTCACTTGAAGTCGTCGCCTAGCCTACTCCAAGCGCGGGGCCGCACTGCTCCGGGATTCTGCAAGCCTCTGTCTTCACCTGAAGTCGTCGCCTAGACTACTCCAAGCGCGGGGCCGCACTGCTCCGGGATCCTGCAAGCCTCTGCCTTCACCTGAAGTCGTCGCCTAGCCACGCCTACGCCTCCACCTACTAGTGCCTGCGCTATCTTTAGCCGCTGTGCGTGCTTGCTCCAGGCGCTGCGAGTGTATACTCCAGGCGCTGAGAGCGCCTACTCTGGGCGATGCGTGTGCCTACTCCAAGCGCTGCGTGTGCCTCCTCCAGGCGCAGCGTGTGCCTTCCCTGGGTGCTGCGTGTGCCTACTCCAAGCGCTGCGTGTGCCTACTCCAAGCGCTGCGTGTGCCTACTCCAAGCACTGCGTGTGCCTAGACCAGGCGCTGCGTGCTACTACCGCCAAGCGCGGTGTGCCGCTTTGTTCTTCAGGCTCCGCTTCAGTATTCATCTATCCTTATTTTCTATTTAATTGTAATTCACGTCACCCATCACCATCATCATACTTCATTTTTTATATAAAATTGTAAATATCTTTTTAAAATTTTAAATATATTATTTTTTTGTTCTATTTTTGTTATTTCGTTGTTGTTAGGTTCTCTTTTTTTTAATTGTCGCTTCACGACAAACTATCTGCTGGATATGTTATTGGTAGTAAAGGTTATATTCTTGAGTAGCATGCGTGACAATGGTTGGTGTACACCCAAAGTTTAGGCTTACCAGGCGATTATATAGAAGAAAGTCATAAATTAACAGTGGTAGAGCCATGCGGCAGCTTTTGCTGTCGCACGGATGGGCCGGCTTGAACCGGGGTGGTACCACGACCTCACAGAAAACCAGCGTGAAGTAAAGGTTTACCTCTGCGTTTCGCTTGGTGAGTGCAGGTGGCCGGAGGCCCTTTTTACTGTAAATGAGGCATTCCATCTTGGACCTCACGGGTGGCGGCGCATCTACATTTTGATTTGTAATAGAGGATAGATGTAGATGTCTATGGGCCGCAGCAACCACTTACCATCAGGTGGACTGTGTGCTCGTTTGTCACCCTTATCATATAAAAAAAATGAAGTAACTCACCTCATTTGTTGATGTTAGTGCTTCCCAATGCTGTGTGGCGTGCATCATATCGCGTTCGGCGTTGTGTTTTTTTTTTTTTTTTTTTTTTTATAGGATAAGGGTGTTTTCGGGCGAATTCCACCACTCGCTTTGACTCGACGGCAGGGTTCTCTCCGGGAAAATAGGCTGAGCAAATGATTACTCTGAACCCTGTGCACTCCTTGAGATTTATGAAGGCTTTGACCAGGTCGTCATTGCAATACTGTGGAACAGCTAAAATATCAGTATTTTTATTGTAGATTATACAAGCTCTGGGTCTACTGCCTTTAGTATTGACTATTGCAATACTCTGGAACAGCTAAAAGATCAATATTTTTATTGTAGATTATACAAGCTCTGGGTCTACTGCCTTCAGTATTGACTAGGATCTTACCGGCAGTCGACAATCCCAGAACTTGACCGTTGGCCACCTAAGGTTTTTGTATGAGGGCGAGGTTGATGTTGTCCCCTGCAAAGCAAATCTCCACCACGGTAGAACCAGCTGTTGCATGGTGAACATTTGTCTGAAGACCCTCGTCCTACACTTGATGTTAGCCATTTATAGGTGTGGTGGGGCAGAAGTCGTTATCGCCTGCTGTGGATGAAAACTTCCTTTAGTGGCGGTCTTGACACCCGCCTCAACTTTCGCTTTGCTGCTTCCACCCCTTTTCCCCTTACCCCTGGCCGATACCGACGGACACCCTTGGACCGAGGCGAGATCAGCGCCTTGGGTCTCAGTCACTCACGTTGATGTCATTCCAGTCTCAACCCGTGAGGAGGAAGGCTGGGGGGATAGGATTTGGCGCGGTTCAGGTTCCATTGCCTCCCGTGACATTAAAAGTTATCACTTTAAAGCCAAGGACGGCTCTGCCGCCCGTGGAGCCCCAGCGCGTATCGTAGAAGATTTTCCAGAGCGCAATATGGAGCCCTTGATTTTGTGCCCTCAACAGTACAGCCACCTCGTATGGGGCGTCAGCTTTGCTGCGGGCAGATGGGTAATGCCCAACTTAGGCTGATGCAGTTCGCCCTCGGGTATTATCGAGAGATCCGCCTCCGGCCAGATTCAGGCACGTTATCGGAATCTAACCTAGCTCGTGGGTGAAACCCGAAAATTTCGGTACCATTTCTGGCTGCGACCCACGGGCTGTCTTAGCGATAGCCTGTGTTAGTGCCTAGTGGACCAGCCGTATCTGCTCCACGCTCATAGGATACCTTTTTACTGGAAATGAGGCATTCCATCCTAGTCATAGTTCTCACTAGATATTGATCGTATGCTGGCGTACCAGAACTGCTGTGTTAACATCAGGGACTGGCTGTTACTCAAGGCAGATAAGCAGATGGACGGGTGGTTCCTCGTTGTTTCGGTGCCAGAGGATCATATCCCGATCCTGATGAAGGCCGGACGCCGTCTCGCATGTGTATGCGGGGCGGTTTACGTAAAATTCCAGGGTTGTAGAGGTAAATTTTTTGACACTCCACCAAGCAAAGAGGCAGAAAATAACCCGGAAGTTATGGATACCCGAGACATAGTTACCGGTACAGCGGAATCACTGGAGGCCAAATCCAGTGAAAAAACGGCCTGCACAATTGAGTCGAAGCCCCCAGTGGAGATCGGGCTCAGCGGCAGCTCACTGAGTGGCGATGAGGACTGCATTCTGCCGATCATTTCCGACTCGGTGGCTGACGATGAAACCCGAGATCTGCTGGCAGGCTTATTTTTGGGCGGGGATGGAGAGGACGCGATCAATGATGGCGTGCCCTTTGTGCAAAATTAGCCTATTGCAGGCCAACCTCCACCACAGCAAAACTGCGTCGGCTCAATAATGCAAGTGGTTGGAGGTTCAAAGGACGGCCATAGCCTTAATCCAGGAGCCATGGTTTGGGGTTGGTAAAATTAAAGGCCTAAACAACCTAAAAGGTAAGCTATTCTACAGCTCTGAACACGACAAGCCTAGTGCGTGTATTTACACTACTAAAGATAGCTGTGCACAACCATTAACAGATTTCTGTTCTAGAGACAGGTATGCCGTGGCAATACAATATACACAGGAGAGAAGATTAGTCGTCGCCTCAGTCTACATGCCGGAGGAAAACATTCCTCCCCCTCATGACCTTGTGAGGCTGGTGAACTTCTGCGAGAGGACTGGACTAGAGGTTGTGATCGGGATGGACTCCAACGCGCATCATCCCCTCTGGGGAATAGAAATTTTGAATGGACAAGGTAAGGTGTTAGTTGAATATTTATTTAGCACAAACCTAACCATTTTAAACACAGGTTCTGAACCAACTTTCATAAGCAAACGCTGTCGCACAATAATCGACCTCACACTTGCAACAAAAGGAGCAGCTAAACTAATTACGGGATGGCATGTGTCGAGAGAGGCCTCTTGCTCAGATCATAGATGGATCTGCTTCGCACTAAAATCGATATCCCCGCTACACCACCATGGAAAATTCCCCGCAAGACGGATAAAACAAAATACCTTAATAGATTGACGTCTTCGCTCGTGGGTTTTAAGGGGACAAATACTATAGCAGATCTGTCACTCCTAGAAGAACAAGTAGCAGCTTTACTAAGGCCATGAATACCTCAATGGATGAAGACTGGCTACTATACAATAAAGCTAAGTTTATATACAAAAATGTATCAGGTATCGACGCTCGACAGGGTGGCGTAAATTCTGTGGCAACATAGAAACCTGCAAATAAGCGAATAGGATAAGGAATATTCTAGCTAAACGGAACACGTCGGGATCCATCTCTCTAAAGAAACCCGACGGTAGTCACTCAACATCGCCGAATGAAGCCCAACGCATCCTTATTAAAACGCACTTCCCAGGCTGTTGCGTAACTCAGGAGGCAAACTGGCATGACGACATACCGACACCAACAGCAAATGACTGGAATTTAGCACAGAGAGTGGTAACGGTGGACAGAATCCATTGGGCCATTCAGTTTCCTCCCCTATAAGGCGGTAGGACCTGACGGCATATTCCCAGCACTCCTACAGTGGGTGGGGGGGGGATAATGCCCTAATTGTCAGACTTGTTACCATAATGAGAGCCTGTCTGGCTCTTAATTATATTCCTAGGGGATGGAGTGAAGTGAAAGTCACATTCACACCAAAACCAGACAAGAGCGACTACACAGACACTTAATCCTACAGGCCCATTAGCCTCACATCCTTTCTCCTAAAGACGATGAAGAGAATGTGTGAAAGGGAATTAAGGGGGTCGGCGCTAATAAATTTACCACTATACGATAAGCAACACGCCTACAGTCTAGGCAAATCAACAGAATCGGCACTTCACCAGGCAATAACAAAGACTGAAGAAGCCATCCAAAACAAAGAAATATGTCTAGGTTCCTTCATTGATATAGAAGGTGCTTTTGATAGAACGAACTTCACCAGCATAAAGGTGCACTCAGTAGACATAAAGTTGAACTGGCACTAATTGACTGGATAGTAAACATGCTCACTACACGAATAATAAAGATTGCTGGTGAATCTCAACCAATCCAAATTAAGAAAGGTTGCCCGCAGGGTGGAGTTCTCTCACCTCTCCTGTGGAATATGGTCATTAATGAACTCATCGGCAAATTAAATGCCAATCACTTCTACACAGTAGGTTATGCTGAGGACCTGACAATACTGGTCTCTGGAAGACAGCAAGCACAGTGTGCGACCTGATCCAAGCGGCTCTCCGTATAGTGGAGAGATGGTGCAGGGAATACGACTTAACCGTCAATCCAAATAAAACGGTTCTAGTAATGTTCACACAAATACGAATGCTGAATAACTATCATATCCCAAGTCTTTTCAGCACAAAGCTCCAGTTATCATCTGAGGTAAAATATTTAGGTCTTACCTTGGACAGCAAACTTAACTGGAATAAACACATAGAAAACAAAATCAACAAAGCTAGTATAACGTTCTGGCAATGCAGAAACATGATTGACAAAGATGGGGACTGACGTCAAAAAATCATACTGTGGCTGTACAACACTGTAATTTGGCCCATGATCACATACGGCGCTCTGGTATGGTGGACCAAGACAAAGGAAGCTACCACTATAAAGAAGCTTCAGCGCTACCAGAGACTGGCATGTATGGCTGCCACAGGCTGCATAAGGACTACGCCAACAGCGGCCTTAGAAGCGATGCTAGAGCTAACCCGGCTTCATTTACATATACAACAAGAAGCTACTTTAGCTGCCATCAGACTCAAGACCTTAAATCTTTGGAGTAAGAATAGTATCCCTCATACATGCAAAATTGATAGAATTCACTCAAAAATTTCTATCTTACAAGTCAAGTACGATAAGATTCTTAAACAATTTGTATTCGATAAGAAGTACAAGATACAATTAAATAAAACTAGCCAGCCGGAAGGATTAAACCAAAAAGAGCTTAGAGTTTTTACCGATGGTTCTAAAACAAATGAAGGTGTAGGTTCTGCAACTTTCTCTGAAGACCTCAACATCAACATATTCACACTGCTGGGTACCTATAACACAGTTTTTCAGGCGGAATGTATGGGTATCATTCAAGCGGCCATAGCAATAGATGCTAGGAAGGTTAATGACTTCCCCATCAGAATACTGATGACAGTAGGGCGGTACTACAAGCTCTGAGTTGTAATGTGGTGAACTCGGTACTAACATATGAATGCCATCAACGATTAAATGAGGTATGTAAAAACAACAATATGACTCTGCATTGTATAATGGGACATAGTGGATCCAGAGGCAACGATGCAGTAGACCAACTGGCCAGAAGAGGATCGGCTCTGGCCACTATAGGGCCGGAACCAATCATACCAATCCCCTTTGAGAATGTTCGTGACTGGAACGTAGACACTTCACTAATCTACACGCTCAGCTTCGGAAAAATCTAGTAGACTGTAGACAAGCTAGGGAGGCCCTGCCTGACATAAACAGTCGTTTAACCAAAGTTCTAATGAGACTGAACAAGCCGCAGATCAGGATAGTAACAAGTGCTATCACAGGACACGGCAACTTTAACAAGCATTTATTTACTATAGGTGTTACAGATAGTTCCCTGTGCAGGGCATGTATGGGGGAAGAATAAACGGCGGCCCACGTGCTTTGGAAATGTCCGGAGGTCGCTACGTACAGGGCTAAACATCTCGGCACGCCGGGATCACTCCCCGAAGTTGCATGCAACATCAAAGGACTGTTGAGCTTCTTCGGGGAGATCTAATGGCTTGAATAATCATATTATTCCTGCCCACACGCAAAATACGCGCATAGACTTGGAGTTGCGGACAACAGCCCGTCGTAAACTAGTTATACTTATAAAATGAATATACTTTCACAGCAATGGTTGAAATTAAATGTTTTTTCTGAATAAAGCACTAATAACATTGCGCACGCGATACATATTACCAGGGCTTTACTGAAAATCAGCACTGCTGCTGAGTCGAAATTTAATTTTGGTATGACACCACTCACAGAAAGAAATTTTATTGTGTACTTTTGTTTTTATTAATTAAAATATAGAAATACAAATACAATACAAATTATCATAAAATTCTACTCCATAAGGTATAGTGCCAAGAATTTTGGCTATGTTGCCTTTGAGCGAGAAAAAGCCCTCTTGTCACCAGCGGCGACGACAAGTTTTTTTTTATAGGATAAGGGTGACAAACGAGCACGTAGTCCACCTGATGGTAAGTGGTTGCTGTGGCCCATAGACATCTACATCTAACGTTGCTTGCGAATTAAAACGCAGGTGCGTTATCACCCGTGAGGACTAAGATAGAATGCCTCATTTCCAGTAAAAAGGGCCTCCAGCCACCTGCACTCACCAAGCGAAACGCAGAGGTAAGCCTCTACTTCACGCTGGTATTCTGTGAGGTCGTGGTACCACCCCGGTTCGAGCCGGCCCATCCGTGCGACAGCAAAAGCTGCCGCATGGCTCTACCACTGTTAAAAATTCAGTTAAAAAACACACTGTTAAAAAAGTTGCAGATACATTTCCTTTTAAGGAAATTTACTACCCAGTGTCTGAAGCAAATGGCGGAAATATGTAGTCCGTATCAGAGATTATATATTTATATTTACTATTTATTTTTGATATGTTTTCTATTTACTCCAAAATGTACAAGTTGTGAGTTTAATGATGTCAATATAACGTATGTAGACATATACACATACCAATTCATACTACACTCGGCGACTCTCATCCGTGCAAGACTTTGATTAATTGGCGCTGTGTTTATCGGAGGAAACAGATATGCTGTCACGGAAATTGATCACTCCCAAGCGCAATCTAGGTCACAAATGTTGAGGATTCAAGTTATAGTAAAATTTATATTTCGCATATATTATTTTCGAATAATAAAATATTTGTCTGGTTAAATAGGACAATTTGATATTATTAGTTTCATTATTTTTTAATTTAATTGAACTTCATGTCACAACATTACGAAGCATCCAGTTATGGGAATACTAGTGTATGGGTTTACGTCATATGTTGTTAGCGTGGTCACTTTAACGATTTCTCACCTAAGCATTTCTGGGTGGTCTTGCAAGGCGAGGCGTTGTGCCGAACCCGTCTGAGTACCGTGTTTAGCATCTTTTGAGTCTACTGTTAATAATTACTTTCATTAAATTAATATTATGAATAAATTGCTGAATTTGTAGAAACATAGTGGCTGCTGGAAACTTCATTACATTTTTAAGTTTACTAGCTAAATATAAGCTAGGCTATTCAATCCCCCCACCCCCTCCGGTCGGTTTCCCGCCTTATCGTGGCGGAACCCTTATGGCTGGCCCGAGGTGGCCACTCCGAGTGGGCTTGGCAAGCCCACTTCGGATCTTTGTGTCTCTGGACAGCGGCGAGAGGTGTGGCCTCCCCCATATCGCTGCAACCGAGGTGGAGACGCGGAGGAAGAGGAGTGTTTATATGGCGATGCGCCATTCGCCTTATCCTCCGTGACTCTGACGGGGCCACCGTTGACCACCGCCAGTGGTGGGGCTGCCGGGGGGAGAGGAGTATCGGTATCGCGAGGCGCCACTCTCCCTACCCTCTGCAGCCGAATCTTGGTTGGTTGGTTGACGTCGGAGCCATAAACTATATCTGCCGCTGGGGTCGGGAAAGCTTGTACATCCGAGTGCTCGTTTTTCCTGACCCCATGGCCTCCGCGTATAGTATTCGGGGAGATTCATTATGCAGGTGAGGTGAAAAGGGGGAGGAGAAATCTCTCCCGAGGTGGGACTGCTATGGGGCGACCGGCGCTGGTGGGGATGTATACGAAAGCATTCCCGTGGCTCTGCCAATATGCGGCAAAGATGGAATACTATGGGATTTTAATCGTTGCGATTCCGACATAACCCGTCCTAGCCCCCCGCGAGGCAGGTTCCAAGTGGGCATTTACTCATGTTAAGAAAAAGGGTCGTCATCGTCAGCTGACGTATTTTATTTGGAAAATGTGTCTACATAATCATTACATTGGACAGTTGTTACTGCTCTCAATGGCCTGGCGCTTTTATTTATTGGTTTAATAACACTTAAAAAAAATTAACTAATATTTAGAAAAATATATAAGCTATTTTACGTAATTCATTGCGCTATGGTGACAGCGTAAGAGAGTCCATCACTCCTTTTTGTCCCCTGGGTGTCATAAATGTCGTCAATGGAAAATGCCAGAAAAATCTGATGACTTCCGATAGATGGTGGTACAATCATTAGGTTCATGCTAGGATAATAATACCCAGATAGGTGACGGGCAGCAGCATCAAAGGCGCGATTGTCAATTCGCCTGTCAAGCATGATTATTAAATGAAATCGTCTCGCATCGAGTGACGCTCGTGTTAACTTTTACAGGATTTTGATGATAATGATAGAGATGAATTAATTAATTATGTAGTAACTGAATTAAAAAATATAACTATTTTAAGCTTTATTAAACGATATCTTTTAAAATTAAAAACTAGTTGCCCTATTTTAATTTCCATGCTATTATTATATTTTAGTTGAAAAGCTAAGCGCCTCTTACACATGGATAAGTACAGTCGAGAGTCTTCAAAAGCACTATGAATTTCTACATTTTCCTGCGGTAAAATTATTTACTTTTGGATTTTTATTTTGAATATATAAAAGTTAGGATTTTTAACTCAGGTTGATTTCGTTATAATTAAAAAATTACACAGTCGGTTTAATAATCATCATGCTGTCATCGCCATAAGCTTGTAAAGCTGCTGGACTTAGGATATTCCAAGTTACTGGGGCTACGCCAATTTACTATATGCTTAACAAGCGGATTATTCTTGCACTCTTGGGGTTGTTAGCATTTTTATAGAATAAGGGAGTACACATTCCACCTGATGTAAGTGGATACTGTGGCCGATATACACCAACATCTATCTTTAATTGAGAGTCAAAATTCAGACATGTTGTTACCCTGGAAGACACAGGTGGAATGCTTCATTTTCAGTTTTAAAGTTCTCTACATTCACCATACGAGACAGCAGCATTAAACTGCTATTTCACGCTGGTATTCTGTGAGAGTGTGGTCACTCCCCTGTTGAGCCGACTTATACTACAACTTATTCTACTAATATAGCATCAGTATGGCTCAACCAGTTGTATCAATATTAAAATGTCTATCTCTAAATGGTGGATACAATTAATTTAATTATCCAGGCCGGAGAGATCAAATTTCAGGTGCGGTGCGGATTTACTATAATGAAAATAAGAATGGTTTGTGGTTTAAATGATCAACTGCTGGACTGTATTAGGCAGTGAGAATTTACTATTTCGCGATACTGCAAATGTGCCTAAATTCGAGCTACAGGAAGGATGTGAAGGAATACATGTGCACTCACCTGGAATTCCGCTGATCTGTTTCGTATTTTCACACGTATAAAATCATAGATTATCGCGAAATATAGCATTATAGCAAATGTTTATATACTTAGTTATCTTTTTGTATAGTTTAATATCTAAATTACACCACGGCGGAAGAGATGACGCGAGATATAAGTGTTGCAGTTGGTTTCGTGTCTTGCGATTGCGACCACATCTCACAGAATACCAGCGTAAAATAGCAGCTTAACGCTGCTGTGTTTCGTATGGTCAGTGTAGAGAACCGGAGACCCATTTACTGGAAATGAGGCATTCCATCTTGCTCCGCAGGGGTGACAACGCATCTGCATTTTAATTCACAATCTAGGATAGATGTTGATGTGTATGGGCCACAGTAACCACTTACCATCAGGTGGACTGTGTGCTCGTTCGTCACTCGTTTACTATAAAAAATTACTGTTAACTTGTTTGCCGTTGTTAGAAATACGTGTTTTATACAATTTGAGTGGTGATGTAGCCTAAGGTGGTGAAGCGCACTGACTTAACAAAAGATTATTCACTCTTGCCTTGAAGACACCCACACAGTAATTGGATGGAAACACAGATGTTGGCAACTTAATCCACTCCTTTGCTGTACGCATGATGAACGACGTAGATAGATAGATAGATAAACCATTTATTTGTTTCTCCCATCACACACGTAAATTCAATGACTAAACAAAGTACAAAGTAACGTATTACGAAAAAAAATAATTTTCAAAAACTTAAATTCTAAATGTACATGTGTGTTTGACAAATGGGTCCTAGCTCAGCGATTAATATTGCTCAGAGAGCAATCACTGAATTTCAGCTATTACCCTCGAGATGACGAAAAGAAAATGGGCATAATAGTTAATCAGTGTAAATATGTATATTTTAATGAGGTGTTTTTTCAGCCCTACGACTTGCATCTTGGGTTTAGTTTAGTAAAATTACTGAAGGGGCGTGTAAGTGTGTAAGTTTGCGTACAAATTAAAACTAGTACCAAAAAGGCTGAGACAGTGGGGATGAGTTAGTAGGAACAAAAAAATGCCATGTTTTATAGCTGGCAAGCATCGTATTTGGGAATACCTTGTTTCTGTTTATCTAGAAAATATGTTTTGAATTTGTTTTTATAATTGTAATTGGTGTTAAAATTTCTTATTGGGGGCGGGATGTTATTCTAACACTTCGTTGCCATATATCGGAAACTATCAGTAAATGCTGCTGTTTTATGGCTGTGATACAGGAGTACCGCAAACTTTATCTTTACATGCAGGTACTCTGGTTTTTTAGACCTAATAACATTAAAAACAAGCCCTCCTAAATTTAGTTATCTACGTGAGTCCATGTTGAGGATGGAAGCAGTGTTCAAGAAAGGAGTAATGTGACTTCTGGGGGGGGGGGGGGAGGTGGCGCGACATCAAAACAGAACCGACAACATGCATTTTGCTCGCGCTGTATTAGTCGCTTTGTTTTGCTGAATTTTCGAGCTCCATTAACAACATTTCCGTAGTTAAGCCGAGATAAAATTAATGACTCGCAAAGATTAATGCGTGATGGTACAGAAAATTGGACACGGATATGGTATAATACCTTTAGACGATAAAAACAGTTTTTAACCATATTAAGGACATGATTTTCAAATATGAGATTACTGTCGAAGGTTTTTGGCTTCATCCACGCGCAATATATGTGTACCATGAATCTTAACGTCTAGGTCACTACAAATTCTACTTATTTGCGTCTTTGTGTCCATGACCATGTATTTTGACTTTGAGGGGTTTAATACAAGAGCATTTCGCATTGACCAGTCAGCAATCCCTAAGGATTCTGACTGGACTGGTGACGAACCAAATGGTTCGCTACGCTAACATAGCGAACCATTTGGTCCGAATGCGTGGTAAGTCAACAACTTAAGGGTGGAGACTGGCCTAACGTCTGGTTGTCCGATGGTGGAGGAGAGAGGGAGGAATTAAATTATGCAATTTCTGCGCACACTCTCCGGAATGCATCCAGTAGAAAATCGAAAGGCTGGCTACTTTAGTTCGAGTGGACTTCGAATTTAAAGATGCAGTTCCGCAATAATGATTAATATTACATATGGAATGAAACTAATTTTACGTGTTTTATCACGCTTAATTTTAATTTTTTTACGTGGGTTTTTTTTTACAACTTTGGAAGAAAATTCCATAAAAACCCGCGTAAAAGAACATTTCATGTGAAGCACCAACGCTCCGGGAAGTCTGAAGTATGTCAACATGTTCAGTACCGTCCCAACCATTGTATCTGATCTGATAGACAACAAATCCTCGCAATAAAACACCGATTTCTACCAAGAATGTTTCGCGAGGCTATTGAAAATAAAAGACATCCTTATTTCAATAGAGAAGATGGCTTGACACTACCATCTTCTTGGGATCTCATAACTAATAAAATTATATCCGAACCCAAGCATACTACTGCAAGACTTCAAATACTGTAAGCTCGTTATGCATAGATCAGATCAAACATTATTAATTAAAAGTATGATAGTTATCTTCGTTAAATTTGACATCAGGATGACAAACACCTTATTACTACTCCCCGTGGACATGGGTTCTATAAAGTGCCCGAAACGTCAAGAATTAAAAAAGTTGGAATTAAACGCCATCAAATTCTTAAGATTAGTTTTACTGCAAATTAAGTTTTTTTAAGTCTAAAATCTATAAGTAAAATCTTCGCTATCTTTGATAATTAAAGCATTGTTCCGCAAGAGCCTGTTAATTTACATATATTCATGTGAACTGTGAAACCAGCACTGTCACAAAAATCTTAATTTGCCTGAAAATATGAAAGCTATCTTAAATGACAAACTGATTTATAAGTCTCATTAAAAGTAAAAAAGTAAAGCAGCAGAACAGATAGCAGCTTACGTACGTCTCACTACTGTGCACAGGGATCTGTGCACATTACCTATAATATTTTGTGGGCAGAAAACAGTAGGTATGCGGCAATGCTTCAGTGCCTATTAACGGTTTTCGCATTTCCACGACTTTTTTAACTACTCAGACATTTAGGTTTCCCCACGAAGTTATTCACCGGACACGTGGTAAGTCAGCATGTAAGATTTCCCATTACAGATTTATTTTTCTTCAAAGGGAGATTTTATCACGGCGAACTACACGGGCACGGGAGCATGGCGAGACGACTCTCGCCATGCTCCCGTGCCGTGATAAAATCTCACGGCGAACTAAACGGTTCTCGTATTTGTTTAAATAAAATTCATAAAAAGTGGAGCAAAGCTTTTGCACAAATGTTGACCACATCTACCTAATAATTAGACATTCGACAATGCTACAAACTGTTCTATCAAATAGAATTAAAAATCTCACAGCGCACTTAATTTTCAATTATTTACATCAGATAACTTGATAACAAATGAAGTTGGTGAAATAAAAACTATGCAGATAGATACCCAACATATTCAACTAAAGAGCTTCTCTCTTAATCTCAATCATCAATATTTCGTGTACACAGCACTGGATACTGTGCAAACAAAACATATGTATTGTATACAGTATCCAGTGTAACAGTATCGTTAGTCATTTTGCCATACGTGGTAATTGCGGTAAATAATCTCGATAATGTTGACCAATCTGTTTAAGTGTATCAATTTTTATGCTGCACGAATGAGTATTCAATAAGATTTCAAAATTTAATTTAATCAGTTACTTATCATTAGTTTATGTAGCAGAAAATAGATGGTGCTATTATTACATGAAAACTGTGAAAGTCCAAACGTTGAAAAGCTAAGCGCCTCTTACACATGGATAAGTACAGTCGAGAGTCATCAAAAGCACTATGAATTTCTACATTTTCCTGCGGTAAAATTATTTACTTTTGGATTTTTATTTTGAATATATAAAAGTTAGGATTTTTAACTCAGGTTGATTTCATTATAATTAAGTCGGTTTCATAATCATCATGTCGTTATCGCCATAAGCTTGTAAAGCTGTTGGACTTGGGCTATTCCAAGTTACTGGGGCTACGCCAATTTACTATATGCTTAACAATCGGATTATTTTGCACTCTTGGGGTTTTTAGCATTTTTATAGAATAAGGGAGTACACATTCCACCTGATGTAAGTGGATACTGTGGCCGATATACACCAACATCTATCTTTAATTGAGAGTCAAAATTCAGACATGTTGTTACCCTGGAAGACACAGGTGGAATGCTTCATTTTCAGTTTTAAAGTTCTCTACATTCACCATACGAGACAGCAGCATTAAACTGCTATTTCACGCTGGTATTCTGTGAGAGTGTGGTCACTCCCCTGTTGAGCTGACTTATACTACAACTTATTCTACTAATATAGCATCAGTATGGCTCAACCAGTTGTATCAATATTAAAATGTCTATCTCTAAATGGTGGATACAATTAATTTAATTATCCAGGCCGGAGAGATTCAATTTCAGGTGCGGTGCGGATTTACTATAATGATAATAAGAATGGTTTGTGGTTTAAATGATCAACTGCTGGTTCTGAATTCTTAAAATAATGATTTTACGTAGATTCCGGACTGTATTAGGCAGTGAGAATTTACTATTTCGCGATACTGCAAATGTGCCTAAATTCGGGCTACAGGAAGGATGTGAAGGAATGCATGTGCACTCACCTGGAATTCCGCTGATCTGTTTCGTATTTTCACACGTATAAAATCACAGATTATCGCGAAATATAGCATTATAGCAAATGTCTATATACTTAGTTATCTTTTTGTATAGTTTAATATCTAAATTACACCACGGCGGAAGAGATGACGCGAGATATAAGTGTTGCAGTTGGTTTCGTGTCTTGCGATTGCGACCACATCTCACAGAATACCAGCGTAAAATAACAGCTTAACGCTGCTGTATTTCGTATGGTGAGTGTAGAGAACCGGAGACATATTTACTGGAAATGAGGCATTCCATCTTGCTCTGCAGGGGTGACAACGCATCTGCATTTTAATTCACAATCTAGGATAGATGTTGATGTCTATGGGCCACAGTAACCACTTACCATCAGGTGGGCTGTGTGCTCGTTCGTCACTCGTTTACTATAAAAAATTACTGTTAACTTGTTTGTCATTGTTAGAAATACGTGTTTTATACAATTTGAGTGGTGATGTAGCCTAAGGTGGTGAAGCGCACTGACTTAACAAAAGATTATTCACTCTTGCCTTGAAGACACCCACACAGTAATTGGATGGAAACACAGATGTTGGCAACTTAATCCACTCCTTTGCTGTACGCATGATGAACGACGTAGATAGATAGATAGATAAACCATTTATTTGTTTCTCCCATCACACACGTAAATTCAATGACTAAACAAAGTACAAAGTAACGTATTACGAAAAAAAATAATTTTCAAAAACTTAAATTCTAAATGTACATGTGTGTTTGACAAATGGGTCCTAGCTCAGCGATTAATATTGCTCAGAGAGCAATCACTGAATTTCAGCTATTACCCTCGAGATGACGAAAAGAAAATGGGCATAATAGTTAATCAGTGTAAATATGTATATTTTAATGAGGTGTTTTTTCAGCCCTACGACTTGCATCTTGGGTTTAGTTTAGTAAAATTACTGAAGGGGCGTGTAAGTGTGTAAGTTTGCGTACAAATTAAAACTAGTACCAAAAAGGCTGAGACAGTGGGGATGAGTTAGTAGGAACAAAAAAATGCCATGTTTTATAGCTGGCAAGCATCGTATTTGGGAATACCTTGTTTCTGTTTATCTAGAAAATATGTTTTGAATTTGTTTTTATAATTGTAATTGGTGTTAAAATTTCTTATTGGGGGCGGGATGTTATTCTAACACTTCGTTGCCATATATCGGAAACTATCAGTAAATGCTGCTGTTTTATGGCTGTGATACAGGAGTACCGCAAACTTTATCTTTACATGCAGGTACTCTGGTTTTTTAGACCTAATAACATTAAAAACAAGCCCTCCTAAATTTAGTTATCTACGTGAGTCCATGTTGAGGATGGAAGCAGTGTTCAAGAAAGGAGTAATGTGACTTCTGGGGGGGGGGGGGGAGGTGGCGCGACATCAAAACAGAACCGACAACATGCATTTTGCTCGCGCTGTATTAGTCGCTTTGTTTTGCTGAATTTTCGAGCTCCATTAACAACATTTCCGTAGTTAAGCCGAGATAAAATTAATGACTCGCAAAGATTAATGCGTGATGGTACAGAAAATTGGACACGGATATGGTATAATACCTTTAGACGATAAAAACAGTTTTTAACCATATTAAGGACATGATTTTCAAATATGAGATTACTGTCGAAGGTTTTTGGCTTCATCCACGCGCAATATATGTGTACCATGAATCTTAACGTCTAGGTCACTACAAATTCTACTTATTTGCGTCTTTGTGTCCATGACCATGTATTTTGACTTTGAGGGGTTTAATACAAGAGCATTTCGCATTGACCAGTCAGCAATCCCTAAGGATTCTGACTGGACTGGTGACGAACCAAATGGTTCGCTACGCTAACATAGCGAACCATTTGGTCCGAATGCGTGGTAAGTCAACAACTTAAGGGTGGAGACTGGCCTAACGTCTGGTTGTCCGATGGTGGAGGAGAGAGGGAGGAATTAAATTATGCAATTTCTGCGCACACTCTCCGGAATGCATCCAGTAGAAAATCGAAAGGCTGGCTACTTTAGTTCGAGTGGACTTCGAATTTAAAGATGCAGTTCCGCAATAATGATTAATATTACATATGGAATGAAACTAATTTTACGTGTTTTATCACGCTTAATTTTAATTTTTTTACGTGGGTTTTTTTTTACAACTTTGGAAGAAAATTCCATAAAAACCCGCGTAAAAGAACATTTCATGTGAAGCACCAACGCTCCGGGAAGTCTGAAGTATGTCAACATGTTCAGTACCGTCCCAACCATTGTATCTGATCTGATAGACAACAAATCCTCGCAATAAAACACCGATTTCTACCAAGAATGTTTCGCGAGGCTATTGAAAATAAAAGACATCCTTATTTCAATAGAGAAGATGGCTTGACACTACCATCTTCTTGGGATCTCATAACTAATAAAATTATATCCGAACCCAAGCATACTACTGCAAGACTTCAAATACTGTAAGCTCGTTATGCATAGATCAGATCAAACATTATTAATTAAAAGTATGATAGTTATCTTCGTTAAATTTGACATCAGGATGACAAACACCTTATTACTACTCCCCGTGGACATGGGTTCTATAAAGTGCCCGAAACGTCAAGAATTAAAAAAGTTGGAATTAAACGCCATCAAATTCTTAAGATTAGTTTTACTGCAAATTAAGTTTTTTTAAGTCTAAAATCTATAAGTAAAATCTTCGCTATCTTTGATAATTAAAGCATTGTTCCGCAAGAGCCTGTTAATTTACATATATTCATGTGAACTGTGAAACCAGCACTGTCACAAAAATCTTAATTTGCCTGAAAATATGAAAGCTATCTTAAATGACAAACTGATTTATAAGTCTCATTAAAAGTAAAAAAGTAAAGCAGCAGAACAGATAGCAGCTTACGTACGTCTCACTACTGTGCACAGGGATCTGTGCACATTACCTATAATATTTTGTGGGCAGAAAACAGTAGGTATGCGGCAATGCTTCAGTGCCTATTAACGGTTTTCGCATTTCCACGACTTTTTTAACTACTCAGACATTTAGGTTTCCCCACGAAGTTATTCACCGGACACGTGGTAAGTCAGCATGTAAGATTTCCCATTACAGATTTATTTTTCTTCAAAGGGAGATTTTATCACGGCGAACTACACGGGCACGGGAGCATGGCGAGACGACTCTCGCCATGCTCCCGTGCCGTGATAAAATCTCACGGCGAACTAAACGGTTCTCGTATTTGTTTAAATAAAATTCATAAAAAGTGGAGCAAAGCTTTTGCACAAATGTTGACCACATCTACCTAATAATTAGACATTCGACAATGCTACAAACTGTTCTATCAAATAGAATTAAAAATCTCACAGCGCACTTAATTTTCAATTATTTACATCAGATAACTTGATAACAAATGAAGGTGGTGAAATAAAAACTATGCAGATAGATACCCAACATATTCAACTAAAGAGCTTCTCTCTTAATCTCAATCATCAATATTTCGTGTACACAGCACTGGATACTGTGCAAACAAAACATATGTATTGTATACAGTATCCAGTGTAACAGTATCGTTAGTCATTTTGCCATACGTGGTAATTGCGGTAAATAATCTCGATAATGTTGACCAATCTGTTTAAGTGTATCAATTTTTATGCTGCACGAATGAGTATTCAATAAGATTTCAAAATTTAATTTAATCAGTTACTTATCATTAGTTTATGTAGCAGAAAATAGATGGTGCTATTATTACATGAAAACTGTGAAAGTCCAAACTATTCTATCCAGTAATATCTGCAATAGAAGGTTGGTTCACTCTTAAAATTTAGAATTAAAAAGACTTGTGCATAGCGAGTTAAGAAGTGGTGGAGGTCTTTTTTCAAATTCACAGTAAGAGAAACTTATTCGTCCACCGACTCCAATTAGATGATATTTTGGTTGGAGAAGGACTATATTTTAGATTTTGTATTTAAAGATTTATTCTTAATTAAATTTCCATAGTCTAAATAAAGTGTGAATTTGTGCTATTTTGTAATGAAAGTGAAATTAAACGTTTAACTTGTTCTGATGAGTTAACAAATTCATACCAAATCGCGACGCGAAAGTTAATAATGTGAATCATTATATTCTCATATTTAAAATATTTTATAATAACACAAACAAGATTTCAAAGTATAGCTTCTTATAATTATTGTCTGTGATAAAATCTTGTTTACTTACCTTCCAGGTAAATATTGTTGTTAGAAATGCCAACGATATGTGAAAACTGACGCACAGGCATCATTTTCAAGCCCAGTGAATCGTCTGTTAACAATATTATACAACGTATAATTTATGTTGCTTCTTCACAGTAATACGTTTCTTAAATAATTCTAATATTTGTTTTATAGCTTAGGAAATTGTCTTCAGGTTTTTTTTTCTATTTTCGCATGAAATTATTTTTTATTTTCTTAATTGCAAGCACGAATGTTGATAATGCGGTCTCGGGTTCCAATCCCGAGTCGGATCATAAGAATTATGTTTTTTTTTCTATCAATTAACTTTCAGTAGCAGCCCAGAGTCAGGAAGTTAATGGTGTATTACAATCGGGCATCGGAAAGCACGTAAATTCGTTGGTCCTGTTCCTGATCTCTCTCGAGTCGTCCCGAATTGCCAGCATGCGCACAAACTTGTGCACTGAAATTATCTTTTGCGCAAATGCTAGTCCGTTAAAACTTGTCTCCGTGACCGAAATTCGGTCTGGTGGACTAAATAATTATATAAAAACACATCTCTCAATATACTTAAATCTTCAAATCATCACGGTACTGTTACCGGGATGATTTGTGGAAGGAAAAGGGGAGATCTCCCGCCAGGCAAGGTGTTCCGCCCGGGCAGCGGCCAACGATCTATGTGCTAGTTAGGAGCTATTCTATATATACTGCTTTTACTTCGGAACTTTGATAGCGCGATTAAGGATTTGAACAATGAATATTGAACAGACATTGCTGCCACAAACAAAATAATACACATATCCATACATAAACCTGCTTATTATAAAAATATTTAATATGAACATAATATTATATATATAAACTATGAACATATAAAAATAAATAAATTGAAAATAAAACACAACACGCACACACTAAACATATAGACAGAAGCTCATTAGTATTTGTATATATTTATACAAATACTAATGAGCTTCTAATGCCAGTATATTCAAACAATATTTGTGAACTTTCTTCTGGAATGCATAATGATTATTCCAATTTCAAGAGGGAGTGCGTTCAAGAGGGAGTGCGTTCCAGAGGTGAACAGAATCTACACTAAAGGATGAATGCATAAAGTCAGATCTATGAGAGGGAGAATTATGTAACTAACATACTAACATCACTAGTCTACTGCTAAACATAGGCCTCGCCTAAAAATGCCACAAAGCACAACCCTGAGCCACCTGCATGCATTGATATCCTGCATCTCTTACCAGATCATCACTTTCGTCTAGCGGGGTCACCTTTCACTTCGTTTGCTTATTGGTAGTCTTAGTTCGGCTATTTAAATTAATTTTCTGCCAACAGGTGGTCGCCAGAATTCTATCGTCAGTTTGTAGGATGTAACACATGTAGGTAAGGAACACGGGGAAAAAGCTGACATATTCTCTCTCATACCTTAAGGTGAATATACTTTTTATAGAATAAAGGTGACAAGCAAGCACACAGCCCACCTAATGGTACGATTTTGTAGCCCATAGATATCTACTCGTACATCTATTCTCGATTAAAAATCAAAATGCAATTAATTAAAAATTCAATTATGCTCCTATGTGTACATTGGAACATAATTTCCATCAGCGCGCCGGAGTCTGTGTTTGTGTCAGCAACGACAACTGATGTAAGTGTTTCCGTCACCTTGAAGACCCCACTTTCTCTACGATCTGGGTATTCATAGACACAAAAATGGATAAAATTATTTATTTTTGTGTCTACCTATCGCTCTTTTTTTTTTGAACATCTCAGTAAAGGTGGGGCTCTCGCAGCTGGTACAACAAGCAACTAGGGTACCTGATGTGGATAGGCTTCGGCTTAATCCTCACGGGTGACAACGCATCTGCATTTTGATTCGCAAACGAGAATAGATTTAGATGTCTATGGGTCACAGCAACCACTTACCATCAGGTGGACTGTGTGCTCGTTTGTCACCCTATCCTATAAAAAAGGCACATAGCTAGCTGCCTCGACCTTTTGCTGACTACTGATCCAGACAGGTACGATCAGATCAGATCAGGTTACCTCACCCTTGAGAACATCTGACCACTATCTGGTAAAATTTGTGTCGTTATATTCCCCACCTAACTACGATATCCACGGTGTGTGGCAAGTGTGACGATACAAGTCAGCATATTGGGATAAGATGCGGCATTTCTTTACATCTTATTCTTGGCGGTAGGTCTGATTCTCGTCTAAAGATCCGTCGAGTTGCGCGGATGCCATAACCGATGTGATATGTCAAGCGATGGTGTATTTCATTATCATTGCTGACGTGCCCATTGGTGGTAAAACTCGCCCATGGTTCAACGCCGAGTGCGCTCATGCTGAAAAACACAAGCATATGGCGTACTTATCCTGGGTCGTGCACGAAATTGCAAAGCTCCGAATGTTAGTGTTAAGAAGAGAGCCTTTAACCAAGCCACCAATTCCTGCAAAAAGGCATTATGGCAAGCCAGTTTCGACGATCGGTACAAAGCTCTCTGTCAAACCATCTGACAGCAGAGCTTTTAGATCTCTCACCAAAGCGGTCGACACAAACTTCTGTCGGTCTGCACTGCCTCCACTGGTAAAACGAGATGGCTCACTGGCGCATGCGCCTAGGGAGAAAGCGGATTTATTTGTTTCTGTTATTGCTTGCAATTCGCATCTGGACAGTACCTCACTGCGGTACCTCTATGTCAGCGGTCTGTATCACCAACAAAGAGGTTTTTAAAACCTTGCGAAGTCTAGACGTGAACAAAGCTAGTGGATCTGATGGTATACCAGCTATAGTTCTAAAGCACCTGAGTTGTCTCCTATGTTGACGTGCTTGTTCCACCTCTCATTAAAGACTGGAATAGTGTCCAAATCTTGGAAGTTGGTCAATGTGCAGCCTGTGCCTAAAAAAGGTAGCCGTGCCTACCTTGCCAACTATCGGCCAATTATCAATTATCCCCATACTCTGTAAGATTATGGAGCGTATATTGAGCGCCCCTCTCACGGTATTCCTAGAGTATAATGATCTTCTCAGTGACCGCCAGTATGGGTTTCGCCAAAATCGATCAACTGGGGACAACCAAAGTGCTCCCTCGATGTTTCGAAGGCCTTTGACAGGGTTTGGCACGCTAGCCTATTGGACAAGCTTTTAGCGTACGGCTTATCTCCTGGCCTGATTGACTGGGTGAAGGACTTTCTAAGTGAACGGTTTCTCCGAGTCGTCATCGATGCCTGCTTATACTGTCCTATTGCGATAAACGCCGGAGTTTCTCAGAGATTCGTTCCGCAACTCTCTTTCTGCTGCATATAAATGATCTGCTAGTTGCCGGTATCTATGGGTATACAGACGACAGCACAGTTGTGGAGAGATATCAACCAAGTGCCCGGGCCAATCGGGATTAAACACAGTCTGAAAGAGAAGCTATGGTTGAGCGTGTGAACCTCACACTACAGGCATTCACCGAATGGGGTGATTCCAATCTCGTGGGATTACATACATCTATCCTCGTTTGTGAATCAAAATGCAGATGCGTTATCACCCGTGAGGACTAAAATGGAATGCCTCTTTTCCAGTTAAAAGGGTCTCCGGTTCTCTACACTCACCATACGAAACCCATCAGTGTTAAACTGCTATTTTACGCTGGTTATCTGTGAAAGCGTGGTCCTACCCCGGTCGAGCCGATCCATTCGTGCTATAGCTATACTACTAAAATACATAGCTGCAGCATGCCTCTACCACGTGCAAAAAATCCAATCGTGCACGAAGTATTCTGACACATATGGGCCTGTGCTGCAAAATGCCACCTGACAGCGTTCGAATCAGTAGAGAGACGTGCGAAGAGGCCCATTGATAACCTTGATTTGGTTGAAACCAATCTTGTCAGCCTCGAGTACAGGCGCAGAGAAGCCAGCCTCTTTGTATTCTATAGGTTGTATTTCGGTGAATGTTCGCAGGAATTTCACCCTTTAATTTCTCCCTCTCCTTTCCACCATCTGCCAACTAGGCGGTTGGCGGGTTTTCACCCCTTTGTTGTTATTCCACGCATTAAAATTAATCGGTTTGCTTCGTCTTTTGTAATGCGTACAGCATAGGAGTGGAATAATTTGCCGGCGTCTATCTTTCCGTCCGAATACAATCCGGGCGTCTTCAAGGCAAGAGTAAATAGGCTTTTGTTACGCTAAGACAATGCAATTTAACATCTAAGGCTACATCACCGCTTACCACCAGGTAGGATTGTGGTCAAGCATCGGCTTATAATAAGTAAAAAAGGCCTAGGTATGCTTTCGTGTATTCTAGACGTTGCTAAAATAAAAATTCAGCAAGTTATCGTCTAATATTAACAATTCTCTTATGCCTAAGTTCATTTTTATATTATTTGTACACAAATTTTTTTTTATGTAATGCATAATCTTATTGTTATATAATATTTAACATTTTATTAATACTACTAAAGAAACTATTATTAACGCTTCGATAAATGTGCGAAAAAATGTAGTTACCTTATCATTTTACATGTCAGAAAGCCGTTTTTATTTAAAAATACTATCATTAATTACAGGTTAATAAGTAATAATGTTGATTTTTTCACAGAAATGAATTTCAATACCACTGATGTTTACATCTAATTACTATACATGATTCAATATTGAGTGCGGCATATCGAGGTTCAACGGCAAAGAATAATCAGTGGATGGCATATCGACATAAATTCGATTTGAATGTCCTATTGTAAGCCTCTTTGCTATGATTCGATATAAATTAACTAATAATAAATATATCACGAACATTTGGCCACCTTTGATCTAATACTCGCTTGTAACCAAATTCAAAAAGCCAATGCCTATGTATTTAGTACAAGTCTCTTCCCATTTACATCAAAGTATACATATAATGTATGATAAAACTAATTGGTTAAATAAAATGTCTTCAATGTCCTACTCCCTCTTGCATCAAAGACACCCAGATGGTAATCAGACGGAAAGACAGACGCCGACAAATTATTCCACTCTTTTGCTACACGCGTACTTTCTACTAAGACAGTAAGCCCTTTGCTTTGGTTCGAATGCGTAGAATATAGATATACGAGTACAACAAAGAAGTGAAGATCTATCGACCGCTTGGTTATAATATAGTGAGAAATTGTAATACTATTGTAAAGATAAAAAGTCTTGTTACTATCAACTTAAATTCACAGTTTTCATTTAGGCGAATTTAATGCTAAGATATATGTACTCGTATAAAGTAATGTAAAATAACAGACTTTTTACGTCCCACTGCTAGGCACAGATGTTTCATTTTTGAGAGGGTTATGAAGCAACAAGTTCACCGTTCTTTTTAATGCGTGTTGACAGAGTTCACATGTCCTCGAAATATTATGTTTCTTAGACAGTACAGATCCTCTTGCAATGTGAAAACATTAATTTCATATTGCAAAAGGATTTCATTTAATTGCTGGCGGCAAATTTACAGCAAGTGTCTAGCCTCCGAGTTACTACGGTTCTCTGATATACACCTGGCGTAAGTTATATCTGATATACATATAACATGATCGCATATATGAGAAACTATTTTATATCAAAATATATTTTAATATTAATGGTTTAATAATGGTAATAGTCAGTAATAATTTTAATAACAACATTTGTTAAAGGACACATTGATCCATGAACTACGACTATTCTTGGCATACACATAGCTATTTTAGTAATTGTTTACAGCTAATTATAAATATAGGGTCGTAGTCACGTTCCACACTGACGAAGTATTCTCTCCAATGGGAATGCAAAGGAGAACATCTAAAGGAATGTTTTGATTTAAATAGGTGTAGTGTTTGATATACTCGTAAACGTATACATTTAAATCACCTTTTTTGTACTTTGTTTAATTAAACAAAAACGTAATGTTTATAATTATGTTTTTATTTTCATATTCTGACATTGTCATTTAATTATGAGCTATGATCTAAATTTTAAGTCTCCAGCTTATCGGAAAGTTAGCTTAAAATCAATTATTTAATTCGATCCAAATACATGAAAGCGAGTTAAAAAAACATGGCAAAAAATTCGTGATTTTTAGAAACATTGTTTGTCTGTCTGTGTATATAAGGAAACACGTAGAAACTACTGGATATATTATGTATAGTTCAATAATTTATGATGAAAGGCTTTTATCCGATAACGGAAGAACAAAAACAAGGGTTCTAACTTTAGATTTTTATTTTGTATGGCTGCTGATGGATCCATAAATTATTAGCAGCATAACGTAGTGCATTTTAATACAAAAGTGACAAGTATATATTCTACCTGAAGGTACGTAGATATTGCAGCCCAAGAAAACCTGCAAAGAACTTTAAACAAAGAATGCTTTGTCATTACTGAAGACTAATAAGCGTCAGTAGTGTAACGGCAGGGCGCGGACCGCGAACTCTAAAGATCGTGGGTTCGAATCCACCATTCGACTACTGTCGTGAACCACTTCTAACACAAGCATTTTTAAGCTTACCGGAAGTGGTTAAAGGGAATATTGCTTATGTTTAATAGCATTACTAGTATTAAAAAAAATGTAATGTCCCCCAGTCGGTAATTATACTGGCATTCCATTGCCTTCAGATTGTAGGCAGCAGTGCACGCTCTACTACCTGGTGACAGGAACACTCGGATGAACAGACGGACTTCTAGTCAGAAAGAAAATCCTATTACCTAGTAAAGATCGTAATAATTATCTATATTAAATGTCATCTAATATAAAAACATTTTAACCGTTGAGTTTCTTTAATGATCTATACACTATGCACCGATTTCAGAAGCTATTAAGTGATTTTTTTTATTTCTTTGAAATTGATTCATACGACGACTAAAAACGTCTTCAAAAAAGGAGGAGGTTTACAACTCAACTGCATTTTTGTATGCTACGCTACTGTACCATTTAAATCTGATGATAAAATTAATATAAATTTGAAGTTAAAATTAATATAAATTTGAAGATAAAATTAAGGTGTTGATGTCCCATAAAATTTCGTAAAAATATTCCACCTCTATTGGTGGCAAAATAGGCCCTTATATGTAGTTTTTAATGTGACTACTTAGACGACAAGTTAAACTTTATTTCGGTAATATAATAATATATATATATCTTTATCTCTTTATATATAAAAAGTACGTGTCACGTTGTTTGTCCGCGATGGATTCCTAAACCACTGGACTGATTTCAATGAAATTTTTGGTCAATGTGCAGTTTGGTCCAACTTAAAAGATAGGATAGCTTACATCTCAATTTACAGTCGCAACACAATATTATTTTATTGAAAATAATTTGTCTATTATTTGACAGTCACTATTATCTGTTAGCTCCAAACGATTCTGTCAGATGACGATATCTGTTGACTGGATTGAGTAAATATTTAATAGATGGCGCTATGTTAAAAATACAAATGTTTAATATAAGCTACAATTTAGTAGTATAACCACCACGAGTTGCTGTAAGTATTCAATAGATAGAACCGATTTCAAAAAAAATTTGCAGACTGTGTGCATTTTGGTCCAACTTGAGAGATAGGATAGTCTTTATCCCGATAAGTGACCCTTAATTTTTTATTGCTAATTTCAGGAGTTTTTTTGGGAAAGCAAATGGTCGTTCGGAAAGGGCAGAACAACGTCTGCCTGGTCAGCTAGTAATATAATAAAAACTAAGGTAAGACAGTGGCGCTGTCGCCGCGCAACAGTGTTAAGAAGAATTAAAGCGAACTTCAGAATGTCAGATCAGATTTTTTTTTGGATCTTTGAAGTAAGATTTTACTTTTCGTAACAAATTAATTTTCTTTAAAATTCAAAATGTTAATTTTACAATATGACTTTTATTATTCAATTAATTGTGCCCAGCATGCATTGCAATGACTTTTTTTTGAGAAACCTTCGCGGGTGCGCACACAACAACTTAACAAAGTTTCACTGTAACGGATAAATGGTCTCCTAGGCCGTTATCGAATACGCATAGAAGACGAGCACAACCTAGCTGCAGGTGTCCTTGGATTGCAATAGCCACTTACAATCAGGTGGACTGTAAGTCCGTTCTTCACTTCAGTTTTTTTTAGAAACTGAAAAATTAATATTCATAGGTATATGTTACACTAGCAATCCGTCCCGGCTTCGCCTGTATAGCATCTATTAATATGGCGTTATTTAGATTTAAGATAATCAAAGAACATTTATTTTCGGATAAAATATAGACTAAATCCCTCCTGGCATTGCTCTGTATCTGTTCGTGAAGTTTTATTACAATGAGACAGACAGACAGACAGAAAGACTAAAGTTTATAAATGCTTATTCATGTCTTTATAGAATGCAAATAATTATTTGCATTCCATATTTGCATTCCATTTGCATTTCCATTTCCATTGCATTCGTTGCATTACGTGGTAGAGCATGGCTCTACCACGTTTAAAAACGTGGTAGAGCCACGCCTGCAGCTATATTAGTAGTATTGTTGTAGCACGAATGGGTCGGCTCGACCGGGGAAGGACCACGCTCTCACAGAATACCAGCGTAAAATAACAGCTTAACGCTGCTGTGTTTCGTATGGTGAGTGTAGAGAACCGGAGACCCTTTTTACTAGAAAAGAGGCATTCCATCTCAGTCCTGACGGATGATAACCCATCTACATTTTGATTCACAAACGAGAATAGATGTGGATGTCTATGGGCCACAGCAACCACTTACCACCAGGTTGAATGTGTGCCCGTTTGTCACCGTATACTATAAAAAAACACCTTCAGCCCAATATCAGACAGTTATTTCGATGTTACAGACAGATTTTTTTTTATAGGATGAGGGTGACAAACGACCACACAGTCCACCTGATGGTAAGTGGTTGCTGTGGCCCATAGACATCTACATCTATCCTCGTTTGCGAATCAAAATGTAGATGCGTTGTCACCCGTGAGGACTAAGATGGAATGCCTCATTTCCAGTAAAAAAGGCCTCCGGCCACCTGCACTCACCAAGCGAAACGCAGAAGTAAACCTCTACTTCACGCTGGTATTCTATGAGGTCGTGGTACCACCCCGGTTCGAGCCGGCCCATCCGTGCGACAGCAAAAGATGCCGCGTGGCTCTACCACTGTTAATTATGACCTTCAATTTTATTTTTATATATATAGATTATGACCGTAGCGCTATCTATCAAAAATGAGATGTTTTGTTTTACTAATCTCCTTTAAGAAAAACATACACATTATAACTTTTTTTTCTATTTAATGTTCGGTAAGAACTGAAAAAAGAATCAAATTTAATCTTAAATCTTAAGTGGGATCAAATTGAATCATAACTCATCGTCAATATTACTCATCTGTGAAATATTAATTGGGATATCAAATTCGGGTATATCAAAAAATTACAGAACGTATAACCATATAAAAATTGTAAAACTAAAATAGCCAGACCAGTGGGCATTATTGAGACGTTTTGCCGTAATTAGAATAATTCACAATATAGTAAATATCAGAGACCAAACAACTCGGTACAGTTGTTGCTGTCGTACCTGTTACAAAATCATGATCAAGAGAATCTTTGCAGAATTTTTGTTTGTTTATCGGCATGGTGATAAGTTTAAGAAATACTTTTGCTATTAAGTTATCCTTTGTATTTAAATTACTAAAGGTTAAGCGCACTGCAATGAGCATTATTTAATTCTTAGTTACTACAATATGATTTAGAAAAAACGCATCAATTCAATTCAATTTTGCACCCTTTATTAGTATAAGAGATACTTGAGCATTAATAAATTTTGTTGACTGTTGTCCTCTTCAAAATGCAGTCATATTCATGTTAACAGGCTTTTCGTAGGCAAACACGCGCCATTTCAGACCTCATTTTTGCCCTTGGGCCAGATGGAGGTCAAGAGTAAGCCCATTTTTAATTTATAGAAATTTGTAAAACACGCATATATCAGCTATGCCAAGAATATAAATATTACTAATTTAAAAAAATACTTTTAATGGGGCGTCGGTTCTTCGGTATGTAATATAAGTATATGGCCAGCCCATTGGCCGGTGGGAAAGGCCACCTCAGCTTATTAATCCGTTGAGCCATATCAGTTACTTTGGTTCTACTGTGGATATACTTATTCAGGATTACGACCCATCAGGTGAGGCGCATGCTCCTTTACCCTCTCTTCTATATAAGTTTCAAGTCTACCACGCAAACAATAAATCCGTGGATAGCCATCTCCATAGTTTACTGATTGACCTTGAGCTTGACACGTCTTAAATACGTCTCATTGAATTGAAGACTAACTCAAAAAAATAGATAATGGATGGCTAAGAAAATTCTCGAGTTGAAACCCATAAGCGAAATGCAGGATGAGAATAGAGTGACGACCTGATAAGAAATGAAGGATGTTGATGGATTCAAGCTGATAAAGACCGTGCTCTATGGCATTCCTTGGAGAGCTCTTTTTTCAGAGGTGGAGTTAAGAAGGGCTATAACGATGATGATGATGAATGAAAGTCTGAATTACTGACTTTCATTCATCTTCATTCATTGAAGTACTGCTCACCCTAAAAATTTATAGTAAGCGATTAACCAAATTGCGAATTCCGCCAGCAACAATAAATATTTTAAATGCAATTTTAAGTACTGACTAATCACATGCTCGGCGGTAAGGGAGAGCATCGTAAGATGTTATGTAATTTCTTAATTGAAAAAAATATTTTAGTTTAGCATGTTTCACTGCATGATTTTTCCATCGGTGTGTAGACGATTCTTTCACATTTTTATAATTTCTAATAAATGTAAAAGATGATGGTAAGCTTCGCCGTTTAATATGGGTTAGTATGGCTCTTTCTATTTACGCAGTATGTTTATAGAGAGCTATAAAAATCTTTGCACCAACTACATATTCGATTTTAGAGTTTATCGCGGTAGAAGATGGCGTAAACGTAGTATTCAATATTTTCACAGTTTTACCATCAGATAAAGTAACTACACTTTTAGACCATCTTAGCTTCATAATCCCTAAAATTCAATTTACTATGGATTACTTCCAAGAGACTATTAAAATTAATAACCATCCTAATATCTACTGCGGCTGCTTGGGCTCCTATAATTAATAAAATTAATTATCCAATGCCAAGCATACTAACATAGAGTAAGCTTATTTAGCGTATCGGTAGTTTAGTAGAATATTAGTTTATATTTATTAAACGCGATAAAATCCGTAATAGTTTTATTCAATGCGTAGTATACGCATAAATATAAAAAATTAACATTTATCGGAGTTATCATTTATTTAGATGTTGAAAATTCGCACGGCATGTATAACTAACTATCACGAATTTTAAAGACCAGTTTCAAAGTTTTGACATATTAACGGCTAGCGAGATTCAACTTATTCAACAGTTGTTGTGGAGATGAATCGAATTGAATCCGTGACATGAAATCTTAAGTCCATTTCACTCGACATTTATGATCTGCTAGAATGGTGTATTGATTTATCATTGCGTTCTCTTTCACTTTCAATATTTTTAAATTCTAAATAAATAATTTATTATTATTTTAAATATTTTTTTATGTTGAATAATTTATTTTCATTTCGTTAATATATTTTAAAATGTAATAACTTATTTTTAAGTCACTTCGTCTTTTTAACCTTTTTTATTCCCTGCTAAACTTAAGCCTCTTTTAAGAATATTCTAGCTGGCGTACATATTTGAATGATATGTTCGTACTAACCACGTATTAACTACGTACAGGTATTTGGGTTGGTGGGCGTAGACTTGAAGATCACATTGTTGACGCTGCTCCCCAATATTAGTCTGTGGAATTTTGGTTCGATGTTAACTAATGGATATTCATATATTTGTCTGTCGCCGCCACGTGAAGGTGAGCTTGGTATTTTAAGAAGTTGTGACAGCCATCTTATATGCTTAAACAAAATTAGTGCAATACTCTTACTTAAATAAATATCAGTACCCGGGCGACTGAGCTAAATTTGACGTTAGAAAAGAAAATAATTTCGGAATGAAACCTACCTACATAAACATTATTGAAATACAATATTCCATCCAAATTGTCAAAGCCGTTTCCGAGAAACTGACTACATAAAATATAAAGTGTATGATGTATAAGAATTGTTCACTTTAGGATTACCTTCATATTATACCAATAAGTTTAATAGTCAGCCCGTACTGATAGACATGGAGCTCTCCCGTTGTTTGCAGGATTTTCCACAATCGTCACGTTTGGAAGATTGAATTGAAATTGATTTCCCGCCCTTTTCACCTCCTATTCACCAGTCTGGTTATTTTAGACCTGTCGTAAGTGAGATGGTTACAACGCCATCTGTCGAAAGCACACAAAATATTTCTCCTCTTACGACACCCACGGGATGAAATGGCCTGATGGATTTTCTTAGGTCATCAACAAGTGGACAGTACCATTATATATTTAAAGTGAAAACTATTGTCACTTGTTCTTTTTTTACTGTAAAAGTGTTTTATATAAGGTACGCAACCTCTTTCGACACTTTCACCATCGTTACTACGTTGTTAACGAGAGACTTGTGGACGATAAATCCGAAATCTCCTAGGTACAGATAGTCGCCCTCCCAGTGATAGAAAAAGTAGCCAGATTTGAGGATTGCCATATCCTCCCCCTCATTGCTTACCTCATGTAATCCTATAATATCCCAGCGCAACTTGTCTAATTTTTCTTCCAGCTCCGAGATCTTCTTGTCAGTCTTCAGGATGCGTGCATTGTATGTTGCCAGGTCGAGTCGTCTTTGGTGGCAACCGAATTTCCACCGGAGATTCTTACCCTCTGCCCCGCCGTTACCATGGTTGCCACTGTAGCCAGGAATAGCGGGGCCGCTGGAGACTGGCCGCCTTTTTGTAACTTTCGTCATGAGGGGTATATTTCCATAGTTTTTATAGTATTTTGCTGTTATCAGAAAGACGATGCTGCCTATCTTCTTTCTCAGTCACCCTCTGTCGCCTCTTACGAAACCCACGGGAAGATATGGGGTAATAGGTATTCTCTTATATTCTTACCTGCCACTACACCCTTATTTTATAAAAAATGGTAAATCAAATTGTGCATGCTCTCGGAGTTTCCCTGCGTGATAAACTTAGAAATAAGGATATCCGCAGTAGAACCAGAGTGACCGACATAGCCCAACGGATTAGTAAGCTGAAGTGGCAATGGGCCGGCTATGTAGCTCAAATAACCGATAACCGATGAGGAAAAAAGGTTCTCGAGTGGGAGCCTCTTATCGGTAGCAGAAGTGTTGGGCGACTCTCTATTAGATAGACTGATGACTTGTAAGACATGCAGGAAGTCAATGGATGCAGGTGGCTTAGGACCGTGCTTCGTGTCATTCCTTATTACATCTCTCTCACTCATTTATGCAACTTGATATATTAATTCAGATGTCCTTATAGAATAACATATTGAGTATTATGCTAACCCAACATAAGCAGGTGCTTCGATGTGTGAATCTACTTTTATAGGCGGTTAATTAAAAAAAAACTATGGGTAAATCCAATTATGCATGCCTTAGGCGCATTAAAAAATTACGTAAAACATGATTATACGTAAATTTTTAAAGTTGTTTAATTGTGAAATCTAAATGTGCATGACTCATAATGTGCATATGATCGTGAAAAATTAAAAAAAATGTAAATTGTAGTTCTATTCGTTAAAGAATTCCAGTAGCAGTCACTTAAGTATACCTTCAAGTCACTCCATCAAGTCCGGAGGTATGGTCTATTCTTAACTAACAAAACGAGCCAAAACTCGGAATACCTAGTTCTCCTCGTGGAGGAGTTTCAGTAGCAGTCATCAAAGTACACCTTTAGGTCACTCTATCAAGACAAGAGGTAAGGTGTGATCATAACTAACAAAACGAGGCCAAACTCGGCACACCTGGTTCTACTATTCGAGGAGTACCAGTACTATTCACTGAAGTACACCTTCAGATTACTCCATAAAATCCAAGACGTAGCCCTGCACAAGTCCACTACAGAACATAGGCCTCCTCCAAGGAATGCCACAAAGCACGGTCACGAGCCACTTGCATTTATTGACTTCCTGCATGTCTTACCAGGTTGTCACTCCATCTAGTACGGGGACGTCCTACACTTCGCCTACCGGTACGTATAAGTATATTTATATATGAATCCTACGTACTTTTAGCGACAAAATATTTAATAAAAATCTGTGATTCATCATCATCATTACAGCCCTTCACTAGTCTACTGCTGAACACAGGCCTCCTACAAGGAATGCCACAAAGCACGGTCCTGAGCCACCTGCATCCATCGACTTCGTGCATATCTTACCAGGTCGTCACTCCATCTAGTGGGGGCATTATATAAATTATAATATTGTGATTATAAAAATAATAACCTTTGTCAAGTATGTATCAAATTTGGTTTTTGTAATATTTTGTATTGCTACAGCGATCGATATTTTTGCTCCCTATTACCGCCGCTGTCAGCAAACGATACAGCAAAGCGCTCATGACGGCGGCCGTGCGCGTAGTAATCTAGAAAGGCAAAGCAAAGTGTATTTAGTAAAATAAATTAATACAAGGCCGCTTAAACACCGAAAATTTCGAGATTTCGCAGCCGAAAAAAATATTTATAACTAAACAAAACAAAATTAAATTGTCATTTACTTTTTATGGCATCCTACATGATAGATGAAGAGATAAAATAAATTGAGTAAAACATAGTGAGGTTTCAAAAGGAACTCCATCCGCGGCTGGTCGTTGCTGCTGGTGATAAGAGGGCTAGTTCTTTTCTCGCTCAAAGGCTAAGTATAGCCATTCAGCGGGGAAACGCAGCCAGCGTTCTTGGCACGATACCGCTCGGAGTAGGACTGTATGATAATTAAGTTACTAGTTTTAGTTTTTTTTATTATAATTTTTAATATTATATATAATAAACTATTGTATGATAAAAAGACAGTATAATGATTAAGTTAAACAATATTTTCAAAAGTTATCGTGTTTACGACTCCATGCGGACTTGATAAATCTACGCCATAAGCAACTAAACCACTTTTTAGGTAAAAATAGCAATTATATGGTTTAAAAGAATATTAATAAGTTCTACAATCATATATCTTTCTGACAATGTGCTTTTTATATAATTTATATGTTCAATATGATTGTTAGATACGATTTTATGCGATAAAACGTTGGAATCTTGATTTTTAGGCACGGTTTAGAACATTTCTACGCGCTTTGTGCTTAAGGCACGCAATTTTTATCGTGTGGTGTATCATGAAAAGTTTACCGACTTTTAAAACATTTTTTTTAATTTTAGAAAAAAGTATATATGATTGAAAGATAAGTGTAATGTTTTGAACATTAGAACTAATAATACATTGTGCTTTATTTTTACCAGGCTGTTACCAATGTTTACTTCTCCTGATAAAGTTTGAGGGCATAAGGTCATAGTACATTTGGAAGGACCAAACAAAATTCAAATTCTTCCTGCAGGACGCCTTAAATAAAAAAAACTCATCCTTCCATAATGTCTTCGAGTAGGTCGTACTATCCGGCTAATAATTACTAAGCTTGTTACTTGATGTTTTATTCAAAAAAATTACGGAGCTTTCTTTTGTAAAATCGAATAGCTGATATATTTTTTATGTGTAACTCTTGAAATTTAAGAGATATAAAAAGAACAATTCGAAAAATACTTTCACACAAAAAAAACCTTATATTTTATCATCTGCAAAAATGCAAAATCAATTGTTATAACTATTTTACAAAAAACAGATAAAGTAATAACCATTTTTTAAATAATTGCAAAATCGAAGTTTAAAGTGCATTTTCGATATTAAATTTGAACAGTTTGCCCAGAAATACTATTATACTACGAGTATTAAACATCTGCATGTATTTTGTTTTATTTACGCCGATGTGGTTGTATGTATATATGTATTTGTAGGCATTTCCAAATCGAATCCATTTAAATGAATGCTGAAACATGAAAACATACAACTACAACAAAACCAGATATTTTCTTTTTGCGCAAGTATTAACCCAGTTTGACAACGCATAGTAGCCAGGGTATCCAATCATTTGGCCACGACGTCTATTTTTAAATTCAAGATGGTCATTAGCGTTAAAAAATAACACTCGTTTTTACTTGGTGAAACATTTTCTGAAACACGCAATAGTATAATCTACTCTACTAGTCTAAAATCGATTAGAACAAGAATTATTTATGAAGTTTTGAGCAAGGCTAAAAATAGGTTCGGAATAGCAACCTAATAAAGTTTATTTTCCTTTTATCACTTAAATGTTTTGAAGATAAATTAAGAAGAGATAAGATGACGGGATTTTGAACTTGGTTAAGCTATGCTATGGTAACGGCGGGGCAGGGGGTGCTAAGAATCTCCGGTGAAGGTTTGGTTGCCACCTACGATGTCTCGACCTGGCAACATACAACGCACGCACCCTGAGGACTGACGAGAAGATCGTGGAGCTGGAAGAAGAGATAGGCAAGTTGCGCTGGCATATTATAGGATTATCCGAAGTCCGAAGAGAGGGGGAGGACACGGTAATCCTCGAATCCGGCAACTTGCTCTATCACCGGGAGGGCGACCATCTGTCCCAAGGAGGTGTCGGATTTATCGTCCACAAGTCTCTCGTTAACAACGTTGTAAAGATCGGGAGTGTGTCGACGAGGGTTGCGTACCTTATACTCAGAATCACCAAACGGTATTCGCTGAAGGTCATACAGGTTTACGCACCAACCTCGGCACACCCCGATGAGGAGGTGGAGGAAATGTATGAGGATATCTCTAGAGCCATGCATTCATCCAAAACCCAATATACGGTGTTAATGGGAGACTTCAATGCAAAACTAGGCACAAGAGAGAACGGTGAGCTGAAAGTAGGGAAATTTGGAATAGGGCAACGGAACCCAAGGGGCCAGCAGCTTGCCGACTTCATGGACAAAGAGGGACTCTTTATGATGAACTCTTTCTTCAAAAAGCGGCCCCACAGGAAGTGGACCTGGTCGAGCCCCGACGGTTCGACAAAAAATGAGATTGACTTCATTATGACGACCAGACGACGACTGTTCAGTGATGTCTCAGTGATCGCGAGGGTGAAAACCGGCAGCGATCACCGAATGGTTAGAGGCACACTGAACCTAAATGTTAAGTTGGAGAGGTCTCGTCTGATGAAGTCAACGCTCCGTCCCCCTCGTGCTCTAATCCAAAGTCCCGAAACCTTTCAGCTCGAGTTACAAAACCGTTTTCAGTGCCTAGAAAACTGCAATGAAGCGGACGATATGAATGACAAGCTCGTGGAAACTGTCCATGCGGTCGGAGCTAAGTTCTGCAAGACCCACCGCAGAAGAAGACAAAAACTCTCCGATCGCACTCTTAATCTCATGGCTGTTAGACGGGAGATGAGGCTAATTTCTTCAACATATTTGACAGCATACAGGCAACTGAACAGACAGATCTCCAAATGCATGCGGCGAGACTTACGCAACTTCAATACAGCTCGTATTGAAGAAGCGATCGAGCGGAACCAAGGCTCCAAAGTCTTTGCCAGAGATCTGTCTGCCAGAAAGAGCCAACTGTCAAAGCTGAAGACCGAATGTGGCAGCATCGTTTCCGGGGCACCTGAGATTTTGAGTGAGATTGAGAGGTTCTATGGGCAGCTGTACACGTCATCGTTGGAGCCACACGCAAGTGTGAGTAACGATCCACGAGCGAGTCTAATCCGACACTATTCCGATTATATCCCGGACGTCAGTCTGAGCGAGATTAGAATGGCTCTCCAGCACTTTAAAAACGGCAAGGCCCCAGGCGAGGATGAAATTACAGCGGAGCTTCTGAAAGCGGGTGGAAGACCGGTACTTGAAGTCCTTCAGAAGCTCTTTAATTCCGTCCTCCATGGTGGCATTACACCGGAGGCGTGGAGCAGAAGTGCGGTGGTCTTGTTCTTCAAGAAAGGTGACAACGCTCTCTTGAAGAACTACAGACCGATTTCCCTTCTGAGCCGCGTCTACGTGCTGTTTTTGAGAGTCATTACGAATCGTCTAGCGCGCAGACTTGACGATTTCCAGCCTCCCGAACAAGCCGGTTTCCGAAAAGGCTTTAGCACCATAGACTACATACATACCCTTCGGCAAATTGTACAGAAGTCAGAGGTTGTACAATTTGCCACTATGTCTGGCGTATGTTGACTATGAGAAAGCCTTTGATTCCGTCGAAATTTGGGCGGTGCTGCAGTCCCTTCAGCGGTACCAAATTGACTGTCGGTATATCGAAGTGCTGAAGTGTTTGTACAGTAGAGCTACGATGGCTATCCAAGTACAGAACCAGAGTACGAAACCTATCCAATTGCAGAGAGGTGTAAGACAGACTGACGTCATATCCCCGAAACTCTTCATCGCTGCATTGGAAGACGTTTTCAAGCTTCTGGACTGGAAAGGATACGGTATCAACATCAATGGCGAGTACATCACTCACCTTCGATTTTCGACGATATAGTCCTTATGGCAGAATCGCTGGAGGAACTAAGCACTATGCTCACTGACCTCAATAGTGTCTCCCAACGGATAGGTCTTAAGATGAACATGGACAAAACAAAGATTATGTTTAATGTCCATGTCACACCTATGCCGGTAGTTGTTGGGAGCACTAAGCTCGAAGTTGTTGACGAGTATGTTTACCTGGGACAAATAGTCCGACTAGGTAAGTCCAACTTCGACCGAGAGGTCAATCGACGGATTCAACTCAGCTGGGCAGCGTTCGGGAAGCTACGACACATCTTCTCGTCAGAAATACCTCAAAACCTTAAAACAAAATTGTACAACCAGTGCGTGTTGCCAGTGATGACTTACGGAACTGAGACGTGGTCCTTCACTGCTGGCCGTATGAGGAAGCTCAAGGTCGCTCAGCGAGCTATGGAGAGGGCTATGCTCGGAGTTTCTCTGCGTGATAAACTTAGGAATGAGGATATCCGCAGTAGAACCAGAGTAACCGACATAGCCCAACGGATTAGTAAGCTGAAGTGGCAGTGGGCCGGCCATATAGCTCGAAGAACCAACAACCGATGGGGAAGAAAGGTTCTCGAGTGGCAGCCTCGTACCGGTAGGCGAAGTGTAGGGCGTCCCCCCACAAGATGGAGTGACGACCTGGTAAGACATGCAGGAAGTCGATGGATGCAGGTGACTCGGGACCGTGCTTTGTGGCATTCCTTGGGGGAGGCCTATGTTCAGCAGTGGACTTGTGAAGGGCTGTAATGAAGCTATGCTGCAGCGTATTATTGTTGTAGTACGAATGGGTTTTCCCTACTGGTAAAAAGCCACACTCTCACAAAATCCCAGCATGAAATAGCAGCTTAGTACTGCTGAGTTTTGTATGGTTAATATTGAGAACTGAAGAAGCATTCCATCTAACCCTTAGGTGTGACAACGCATCTGCATTTTGATTCGTAATTAAAGTTAGATGTCTATGGGCCACTTACTTAGATGGAGCTCGTGCTCCTTTATCACCCCTTTTACATAAAAAAGTAGCACTTCAGAGCACTTAAAATATGTGAACATTAATAGATTTACACAATTACCTTTATAGGTATTTTTGGATAGGTAAAATCATACTAGCAGCACCTCTGATAGACGAACTGAGCTGCGTAGCATGTAGTGGTTATGTCAAAATATCTATTATACCATGTCGTCCCATGAGTGTCTTAATAAGCGACACATGATAACAGATTAGGAGATGGGCAGCAGCATCTGCCCGATAACAATTGAAAATAATAAAAAACTGCCGACACGCTTACATGGCATGGCAACTATGGTAGACAACCCCCCATGAGGCAATCTACCCTAATATTCTATGGGAGGATACGTTTCAGTAGAGGACTTTTAATAAACTGTATCGGTTTAGGTGAAACATACTAAATAGGGTATTGTTGTTTTGAGGGACTAGTATTACAGCTCAATGTTTGCTCGAAGACTCGAAACCCGTAAGACGTAAGTAAGTAATTGTTCGGGTTTAAGTATTCGTTCTCCTGAAATTTATGTCTGTAGAACAACTCCACGGCACGTGAGTTAGACTCACCATATTTTCATATGAAAAAAAAACTACATAATACTATACATATAACTTTAATCACATTTAATAATTTCTAACAAAACGAAGCTTCTAACTAAATTGAAAACACATTTGAATGGAAAAAAGAAAACAATAAATAATTTTGTCTACCTTAATAAAATATCACGATCAATCCTAAACACCTAGAACTTTTATAAATCTATGAAATATAAGTTAACGAAACTTTGCGTGAACAAGTGCTTATAATAAAAAATAAATTGGACAAATATTGGAAATATTTTCTGACCTTGAGAATATAAGCTATAAAGTTACCAAAGTACTCTAGGAATACAATATAAGTATTTGGTTATATTATGAAACAGTTTGAAACACAAAATGTTAAGCGCTTATGAATTACGAATGAGATTCTTATCCTAAGCATGTAATCGCTTTGCATTTGAAACATTCAGGAAAAACCATTGCATAAAAAATGTACAGAAGTATCAAAAGATTGGTATAAACACTATGGGATATAATTTATAATACAATTTGGTAATTTGTAAATATTTCTATTATTCACAAAAATTTCTCACTACAGCTTTCATGAGAGATCATTTATGGATCTCGATTCTAATCCTTTGTAGACATATATTTTTTTTAATTTATTTCATATTTTCCTTAAATACGTCAACATTTATTTCCAACTACTAAAATTCGGAGAAGGGTAGTCACTAGTAAACATACATACATACTTTAATCATCCATTTATCGTTTATATTAATTACTTACATTACTTGCTTTACACGTTTAGTTTTATATTAAAGATTCATGTCCTTACACACAAAATAGTACAGTTATTTTAGACCCAGCTAGAACGACCTGAACATAATAACATTAACTCTTCACTTTAAATTGGTTTACTTTTACTAGAAGTATCACTATTGACGCTGCTATTGAATCTATTTACAACATCACGTACCTTTCCCTTGCTGAAAACTAGTTCTTTGTCATATGTTGGTGTGATTTGTACTCTTTCATTGCCATTGCAAAGACTTTTGCTCACTGCGCCCAAATTAGAGTTAAAATTAGCACTTTGTGACTTTCTAAATTCTTTCACAGCAATATCTATGTTATTTATGAGATCTTTCGCTACAAAAGTTGCGATTTCGTGTTTAATACGATCCCTCTCACTTAATATTTCTTCCGGTGTATTTTTGCTATAATCTTTTGATACGTTTCGTTCCGGACTTTGACTGTAAGTGAGGGAATGAGCTGCGGGGCTATCAGGACCTTGGAAAGTTATACTGGGATTATTTGAGGTGAAAGTTTGAGAACAATTTAATGGTTCGCTTGGTTTGTCTTTCGTATCGTTTGATTTTTCCCCAATCAACCAGTAAGTTGTCATTTTTCCTTTACCCTTCAAACAAAAAGAATTTTAATTTAATATTATTGCAAAATTTAATAAAATATTTTTCTTCATAATATTAAATATAAAATTTAAATAAATTTTAACTGCGTAATATATTATTACCTTCATTGTTATTTCTCCCCTACATTCAAGCTCGAAACAATCGTATAAATCGAGAACTTCTTTTGTCTTTGGGCTAACATGAACCTTAAGAGCTTCTCCATGAGATTCCATTCTTGAAGCAGTGTTTACAGTGTCTCCAAACAAGCAATATCGTGGCATTTTTAAGCCAACAACTCCCGCCACACATGGTCCTATAATATAAGTTATTTTGCATTGCTAGTTACAAAATTACTACTAAATGTGCATTATTACACACTACACATAAAAATACAAAGCTCATCGATCCAAGTATATGTCTGATGAATTGTAATTTATAATCAGTTTGAGAGATCACTAGATGTCAGTCTTTATGGTAGGGGTGAACAAAGACACACTCGACACAAATTTCAACTTTTGAGAGCGATACTGAAAAACAGCCAAAATATAAGTGCAACTTTTTGGCATTCCAATTTACTTTGCGATACTTGGTCTATATACAACACAAATTAGTATTTATATTCATGTGAAAATTACAAAGGTTAAAAAAGCAAATAATATAAAACATAAAAACATAAACACTCACGCCTGTCACCCAGAGGGGTAGGCAGAGACTATGGAATTCCATTTGGCACGATCCTGACACACCTCTCTCGCTTCCTCCACATCCATATACCTACGCATACACGCTCGTCGGTTAAAGGTACTCTTAATTTGGCCCATTTTCAATATATCGCCTATTTGGTCGATAAACTTTCGCCTAGGGCGACCCTTCCCGACTCTGCCATTCACCTCTGCAACATAAATTTGCTTTGTCACTTTTTCCTCATTCATTCTTTCTACATGACCAAACCACCGAAGCATTCCTTTCTTAATCCTAGTCACAACATCATCTTGCAAACCACACATTTCTCTTATCACACTATTTCTCACCCTGTCATTCAGATTCATTTTTTTCATTTTTTCATTTTCATTCATTCAGGTTCATTCAGCAAATAATATACATAGTCAATTATTATCATTATTTCGTTATCAAACGATAAATAGTGGTAGTAAGGTAAAATGAATAAAAATAGAGGAATAACGAGCCCTAGACTACATTATTCATAAAAACATAAGTGTTTAAGTACTACCTGTGTGCATTCCAATTCGTAGTAGAAGCCTCTCCCCAGGTCGATGCGGTACTGTCTTTACACGCACTGCTCCGAGCAATGCTAAAGACATTCGTGCAATTTCGGCTGCATGTCGATTACCGTTACGCATGGGTAGACCTGACACCACCATGTAGGCATCGCCTATGGTCTCCACCTGTATAAATTTAGTAACTAATAATAGTAACTAAAATAATATATTTTCACTTTATTGCTACAATATATAAAGTGTAAAAATGTCTTTATCAGGTCATAAAATTTTGATCTGAAAAAGAAAACAGGTTATATCAATTACGTTAACTTTTGTCTCGAAAAATTGACAAAGAAATGAAAAGTTAGTACAATGAAAAAGTGAACAAAATCAATAAATAACAAGTTTTATCATTTAATAAATGAATCATCATAAAAAAAATCACATTTTCCCTTTAATTACCTTGTATACGTCAAAGTTCTCAATAATTGAGTCGAAGCTTGTATATAAATCGTTAAGGAGATCAACAACTTCTAACGGCGTTGATTCGGCGGAAAGCTGCGTAAAACCAATTATATCGCTGAAGTAGATAGTTACTTGGTCATATGTCTCTGCCATTACTGGTTGGCCCATTATTAATTGAGATGCAACGGACCTGCGTAAGGTGAGCAAAATTTTACTATAAAATTATATTTTGTAATTTAAAATTAATTCTTTTAATTTGTTGTAAATTTCATTATAAAGTTTAAAATAATTGGGCGAAGCTTAAAAGTGAAAATATATAAAAGAGTTGACTAGTAGGAAGTCTGAAGTGCGAGCAAATTAATAAATAAACAATAAAGGACATAAAAAGTAACAAAATAACCGCATAATTACTGTTACAAATTAAGTTAAAATTTTGCAATAGTACTTAGTGGGTATGAAACCAGCACTAACCAACAGTTGATTATTTAAATGTAATACGAAAAATATGCCTTGAAGAAATTAAGATATACAATATTTATTTTCGTAGTAAAAAAACTAAAACTAAAACATAAATTATCATACAGTCTTACTCCCCGCAACATATTGGCAAGAACACTGGCTGCATTTCCTCGTTGAATGGCCTTTAAGCGAGAAAAAAAGCCCTTTCACTAGCAGCGACGATAAGTCGCAGATACAGTTCCTTATGGAACTTCACCGCACGTTTAACTCACGAACAGAACAGCAAATGGTACAAATATTGTGGACATATTTCACAGTGGGTTAACTTGCGGCAAAGTTCAGTTCAGCCCCCTCTGATGCCGCAAATAAAATTTTAAATATTTATTACATGTGTAAGCCAGGTTTCTTTTAATTGTTGAGATAAACTCCAATTTGCAGTCTCCTCTCAGTACTCCAATTTCCAATTTGCATTTGAATAATTTATAATCCATGTCTCTTTTTGCTTATTTGTACCTTTTTAAGTGAAATTTATTTAGGCTTCTGGTAAAGAATTTCCGTAATTGTCATTGTTTAAGTTATAATTTTCTTTTTAAATACTACCTCCGTCTCCATTTTATAAATATCGGTTACAATTGAATTAATATCGGCGTCTGATTAACACCAATGACTATTACAAATTCTGACGTGTTTTTAAATAAATCCCCTTCCAGTGTAGCTTTCGATTCCTCATTATCATAGTCAGTTATATGAAAGATCCGAAACTATTCTCGGATCTGTCGTATAACTCGTTGGTAACATTAACTATTCAGACCAAAACTAGATCAAAAACACGTAATGTTACTCATAAAATAAACATTTGTGCAGAACTGGTTCCACAGCGAAAGTAATTTTCAAAAATATACTAACTTTCCTTTATTCACGAAAATACTGCCATATTAAAAAAAATAAACAGTGGATTAAGGCTTTATATCCTTATTGTAATTCCAGGCATCAAACGTCAACTGAAATAGAACATTTATATTTGGCGGGCGGAAGCAACGGTTTATATATTTTGATTTTACTCGGTACTGACGCACTTTATTCGTGAATTTTAAATGCATTCCATATTTTTAATGCAACTTTCATCACTACATTTTCCTTGCGCAAAACTTACTTCGGTAAAAGTTGGTACAATAACTCTTCACACTTTCGCTTCTCTTCTAGGTAATCTGATGTACGTTCTTCTACTAATGCCTCTAAATTATTAGCATATTGTTCCACTTGCGTTAGTAACATGTCCAAACGTGTAGAGGTTTCGCAATCTCTGGCAACAAGACATTAGATTTTTAATAAGGTAGTATTTTAAATGTGAATAAATTTATTTAAAGTTTTTGTTATGGCAATAATAATCGCTTACGCGATAGTTGCACTACATGTAGCTGTGAAGATTTAAGAACAGACATCTGAAAACATTTCATGTATGTACATACTAATATGTATTATAAAGTCGCCGTTATTATTTTAAATAATATATAATAGTCATAGGATATATATTTAGGTCATAGAGTTAGTTATATTTATTTAAACCATTGTTAAATATTTTAATCATTTAATTTGTTTTTACTGCAAAAAAATGTGAAAATAAACTAAAATAATAAAACCGAAAATAAAATTAGTTTTCATTGGGTTAGTAAAAAAACATTTCATTAAGATTTCATATAAATACTTTTTACATACCTGTAATAATAAATTTTGTGTATTCATGAATGCAGGCGAAATACTTATTTACGCCAGACTCTTTGTAAGTCTAAAAATACTTTTTTTACATTTGTAAATTCTAAATACTGGAGATAAAACAAAAATGTAAATAAACGTAAATCTGAAAACAAAAAATAAATAATATAACCATAAACGAAAATGTTTTGAATAATAATAATTAAATGAAGTATATGCGTGCTAGTTTACATGTTAACTTATAGTGAAAACTACAAAGTGGTAAGGCTCATTCCTGTCTAGTAGTTGCCAAGCAAGAGTATCCACTGTAGTTCCGACTTGAAGGGTTAATAATTATAGGTCTTGTGGTAGGTAATCTATCTTACTCCAAAGGCGTAACGACGCTCGTGTAAGTAAAGTTAGTAAAGTTATTACAACCTACATACGTCCCACCACACTTATGGAGCAATTAGTTCGCCGCGATGCTCCAGTATAATTAATTTAATTATATTATATAGGTATATTTACTAAATATTTTATATTATTTTATACAGTATTATATTCTGCAAATATGCAGAATTCCTTACGATATTTCCCGTCACCGCAGCACGTGGAAAAATATAAAAAAAACATGCGTGAGTGTCGTGAAACACTCGGTTGGAACGAAGTTCCTTTTGTAGTATTTTTTTTATATGATAAGGGTAACAAACGAGCACACAGTCCACCTGATGGTAAGTGGTTGCTGCGGCCCATAGACATCTACATCTATCCTCTATTACAAATCAAAATGTAGATGCGTTGTCACCCGTAAGGACTAAGATGGAATGCCTCATTTCCAGTAAAAAGAACCTCCGGCCACCTGCACTCACCAAGCGAAACGCAGAGGTAAACCTCTACTTCACGCTGGTTTTCTGTGAGGTCGTGGTACCACCCCGGTTCGAGCCGGCCCATCCGTGCGACAGCAAAAGCTGCCGCGTGGCTCTACCACTGTTAAAAATTAGTAATTTAAAAATTTAAGTAATTTAAAAATTAGTTTTTATTATTGATAAACGCATTATGTTATTAATTAACAAATACAAATAAATGAATTACTAGCGTCTATTAATATGAATCGACACTTATAAAAAAAATATTTTTTACATAGCAAGATAAGAAAAAGTGCGGGGGAGATGAATATTATCTCGCAACCTTATAGCCGCCAAACCGTCTACACTACGTCAGAAAGGGTCGTGACGGAAAAATCTTACACTTGTTCTCGCCTAGCTCCCATCCGTCATATTCGTACCACCCGATAAGGAACTTTGTTCAAAAAATTGAGAATTTATTTCTTGCCGTTGATGATCGAACCCAATTAGCTCGCGTACTATGAAATTTACCGCCGAGCGTTTAGGCTACCACGGCTTGGCTACCATGGCTCATTCATTCATTCATATTCAATATCCGCTGCTGAACATAGGCCTCCACACAAACTGTCTAATAAAGGGCCTATTTGCCATAGATGCAACGATAGTCCACGGTTTTTACTCTTATTATTTAAAATTGAATTGCAATTGATTCCGGTTGTGGCTATTGCAGTAGTAACTTAACATTATTTAAAATTTAAACCAATATTATTAGAACAGTAAGTGATTCGTGATTAGTGGCCCAAAATGGATATGGTGGGAGAAGTATGTGCTTTAACGTAATTCTTTTTTTTAACTGAAGTTATGGACGAAATTACAGTCCATCTGATGGTTAGTGCTTACTGCAGTTCTTCACAACACATACATAAAATACTACAGATGCATTTTTATCTTTTAGAACTAAGATGGAACACCACACAGCCCGTAATTATACTGATAAAAATTATAATGTGAGGAATATTTTTTTTATGTTCGGTTAATTTTGAATTCACATGTGTAGGAGCTCTACTGTTGACAAACTGTTAGTGAACACTGCAGTGGTTGCCAATCCGCTTGCCAAGCGTGGCAAGTATGGCAAATATCCCCCCTGTGAGGCAATCTATGGGGGAGGCCTATGTTCAGCAGGTGACTTTTTTTATAGAAATAGAGTGACAAACGAGCACACAGTCCACCTGATGGTGAGTGGTTGCTGTGGCCCATAGATATCTACATCTATCCTTGTTTGCGAATCAAAATGCAGATGCATTGTCAGCCTAGAGGACTAAGATGGAATGCCTCTTTTCTAGTAAAAAAGGGTCTTCGGTTCTCTAAATTCACCATAGGAAACACAGCAGCATTAAGCTGCCATTTTACGCTGGTATTCTGTGAGAGCGTGGTCCTTCCCCGGTCGAGCCGACCCATTCGTGCCACAACTATATTATAAATATAGCTGCAGCTTGGCTCTACCACGTAATAACGTCAATAAGTAATGTAATGTATGTTAAATAGTAATGTATGCCTATGCCATAAGGAATAGTACGAAGTGCTTTGTTACTATTAAAAAAGGTCTGCGGTTTTCGTCACTCTCCACACGAAACACAACACTATTATGCTGCGGTCGAGCCGACCCGTCCGTGCCACAGCATTAATAGGCTACGACGTGCATCTATCACATATAAAATACGTTTACACGAATACTTAAGCCTAAAAAATTACTACATGCACGAGTCTTACATGAATATATAAATTAATAATCTATTCTATGAAATTCCAGAATCTTTACGGTTATAATAACACATACTTGTTAATTTTCTGTATATTTTCTTTAAGGGCAGAGAAGTCAGGTCGATCGTCTTCTGGAACTGTCCAAGGTGGTTCACCCGTCAATGATTGTCGCGGTGAAGCTGATAGCGGTGAAGTGCCTCGATTTCTCATATCTGCATTTCCTAACAGAAAAAGATACATGAATGTAATCTGTTTCGGAGTTTATATAAAAATTAATGTAAACACACAAAATAAAGATGAATCGTCATTCATAAAGTCCACTTCTAAATAAAGATCTTCCCTAAGGATTGCTTCTAAACACGGCCCAAAGCCACCTGCATTCATCAACTTCCAGCACCTGCCTACCCTCCGCTTACCCTGTGCTGTCCATGTACTACTCATCGGTGCTGCAGTAACCACTTACCATCAGGTGGACTGTATGTTTTATTACAGAATATTTTTTTTAACTAACAAACGAACATACAGGCAGTCAGTCAGTACTTTCAATAAATGTCCCATATTCTCAATTTAAAATGAATATGCAGTTGCGTTGTTAGACTATAAGTACAAGTGCCTTGTTACTAGTAAAACACGTACGCACTCATCGTACGAAACACGTCAACATTAAGCTATTTTAAGCTGGTATTCTGTAAGAGCGTGTTTCTTCTCCGGTCGAGTCGAACCATTCGAGCTACAACCACAATATACTCGTAGCTGTAGCATTGCTCTGCCACGTATAAAAAATTCGTATGTCATTTCAGTTTTATAAAAAACTAGCTGTTCACCGCGTGTAATTTAGGGTTTTAATTATGTTGCGCGGAACCCTAATTCTTTTTCTAAAATATAAGTAGCCTAAGTTATTCCTTATAAAATCAGATATCTGCCAGTGAAAGTCCCGTCAAAATCGGTCCAGCCGTTTCGGAGATTAGCCGGAACAAACAGACAGACAGACAAAAATTTAAAAAATTGTGTTTCTGTTATAAGTACCGTATATATTTTCATATTCATTTAGTAAAAAGCTGTTATTTTAATATTACAAACAGACACTTGAATTTTATTTATTTGTATAGATATATTATCCCTGTTCCTGTCCTGATAGTGCCACTTTGTTAAATCCATATGGATTGTAACTATTTATTTGTTATTTTAAATTATAATAGAATATTATTGTTAGCTATTTTAACTTATAGTAAATTTTATCAGTCTCACAGAAAATCAACATTGTAATATAAGACGTCAGTAAGTTACAAATTTAATAAGGTTACTCTGCAGTCTGTTGTATCAAATAAACAACGTGAAAAACATCAGTAAGTTAAGTAACGATTTAATAAGGTTACTCTACAGTCTGTTCTATCAAATAAACAACGTGAAAAACATTAGTAAGTTAAGATACGATTTAATAAGGTTACTCTAACAGTGGTAGAGCCACGCGGCAGCTTTTGCTGTCGCACGGATGGGCCGGCTCGAACCGGGGTGGTACCACGACCTCACAGAAAACCAACGTAAAGTATAGGTTCACCTCTGTGTTTCGCTTGGTGAGTGCAGGTGGCTGGAGGCCCTTTTTACTGTAAATGAGGCATTCCATCTTAGTCCTCACGGGTGACAACGCATCTACATTTTGATTTGTAATAGAGGATAGATGTAGATGTCTATGGGCCGCAGCAACCACTTACCATCAGGTGGACTGTGTGCTCGTTTGTCACCCTTATCCTATAAAAAAAACTCTGTACTCTGTTGTATCAAATAAACAACGTGAAAAATTAAGTCAGCTACAAAATTTCTAATACAACATACCAGATCAGCTCAAAAATATAAATCATATTGTATATTAAAATATTTCTACCTCAAATACTTACGTTTAAACTTGTCTTCCAAAATTGCCGCGCAATAGTCACATGCGAGTGTGCAATGAGGTCTCCGCATTTCTAATAATGGGCTTACAGCTCTCCTTGGGCTTGGAGAGTCCGCGCCGCCGGGTGGCACTAGTGACATTATTCTGCTGAAACGAGATTTTGTATTTTAATTTTTTATTGCCTTGAGGTTTCTTTTTGGTCATACTCCATCTGCAAAGTTCGCTTTGTTAATGGGGGAAAAAAAACTTCACCGAATTGTGATGTATGCAACAAAATTGAAGATGTTTACCATTTGTTAATGGAGTGTGTCAAGAATGAAAAAGATAGACAGGCTGTGTTGAAAGAATTTAACGCAAATGTTTTGGATGTCGATCTAGTGCAAATGGTTTTATCAAACCCCAAATCAAAGATGTCAAGAGGGTTATTCCGGCTTGCTTCTAGGACGGAATAATTAGCTTGTATATCTAGTATAAGTTTCTTTTTAGGTTAGTAATTTAACTAGTAGTCTCAATTATACATTTTTATTTTGTTATAGTTTTAGCAGTAATTAGTATAAGGTATGATGGGATTGGTATGTAATTATGACAAAAATCCCAAAAAAATTAAAGAATTTTTTTTTTATTAAGACTATATTTACCAAAGTATAAAATATGATGTCATACCGCTATATTCTTATATCCTTTTATAAGTATTATACAAAATACTTGTTTATTTGGATGTGTGTCACAACGCTCAAACCGTTTAAGGGATTTCAATGATTATTTTTAAAAATATTATCCTTTACTAGAGTTAAGAGATGAATTTTCTAATGAATATAGGCTTAATACAATAATAATTTTTTTTATTTATTTTGTATATATCCACTTACTACTATCATTACAGGATTGCCCTAGATAGATAGATAACACTTTATTGTACGCCAAAAAATAACATAAATATTAACAAAAAATGAGAAAAATAAATGTGATACAATGGGCGGTCTTATCGCTAAGAGCGATTTCTTCCAGACAACCTTTGGATGGACAGAATTACAAGAAAACAATAAAATCGTGTGTGATTTGGCGACAAAAATAACATTATTTATACTAAAGCCATAAAATAGAAATATAGAATGGTATATAAGTACATAGATAAGATAAATACATACATACTTATTAATATAATACGATAGATAAGTCATAGTTTAGTTATGTTAGGTATAATAATTATATAAACTATAACATAGAAATAACAAGGTAGCCTTTGTGAACTCGTTCAGAGAACATCCGAATAAATCAGTCCGCTCAGCCACCGCATTGAGCGTACAAAGCGCGTGGGTGAGTGGCACCTCGCGTAATAGGTTTGTTCTCGCTCGCGGCAGTTCCACCAGTCGCACTCGTCGCCGCCGTTTGGCACTTCGATCTGACACGCACAACTTTATCTCCTGCAGGATAGCTGGGTTGTTAACTACACCCCGTAAGATCTTAAACAATTATGTGGCCAGCAATACTTCCTTCCTTACTTCTAGTTTACTGTATCCTACCATTCCGATGACAAACAGAGTAGCATACAGTAACGGATAACCCGGATATCATCATCATCATTACAGCCCTTCACAAGTCCACTGCTGAACATAGGCCTCCCCCAAGGAATGCCACAAAGCACGGTCCTGAGCCACCTGCATCCATTGACTTCCTGCATGTCTTACCAGGTCGTCACTCCATCTTGTGGGGGGACGCCCTACACTTCGGCTACCGGTAAGAGGCTGCCACTCGAGAACCTTTCTTCCCCATCGGTTGTCGGTTCTTCGAGCTATATGGCCGGCCCACTGCCACTTCAGCTTACTAATCCGTTGGATATGTCGGTTACTCTGGTTCTACTGCGGATATCCTTATTCCTAAGTTTATCACGCAGAGAAACTCCGAGCATAGCCCTCTCCATAGCTCGCTGAGCGACCTTGAGCTTCCTCATACGGCCAGCAGTGAAGGACCACGTCTCAGTTCCGTAAGTCATCACTGGCAACACGCACTGGTTGTACAATTTTGTTTTAAGGTTTTGAGGTATTTCTGACGAGAAGATGTGTCGTAGCTTCCCGAACGCTGCCCAGCCGAGTTGAATCCGTCGATTGACCTCTCGGTCGAAGTTGGACTTACCTAGTCGGACTATTTGTCCCAGGTAAACATACTCGTCAACAACTTCGAGCTTAGTGCTCCCAACAACTACCGGCATAGGTGTGACATGGACATTAAACATAATCTTTGTTTTGTCCATGTTCATCTTAAGACCTATCCGTTGGGAGACACTATTGAGGTCATTGAGCATAATACTTAGCTCCTCCAGCGATTCTGCCATGAGGACTATATCGTCGGCAAATCGAAGGTGAGTGATGTACTCGCCATTGATGTTAATTCCGTATCCTTTCCAGTCCAGAAGCTTGAAAACGTCTTCCAATGCAGCGGTGAAGAGTTTCGGGGATATAACGTCACCCTGTCTTACACCTCTCTGCAATTGGATAGGTTTCGTACTCTGGTTCTGTACTCGGATAGTCATCGTAGCTCTACTGTACAAACACTTCAGCACTTCGATATACCGACAGTCAACTTGGCACCGCTGAAGGGACTGCAGCACCACCCAAATTCCGACGAAATCAAAGGCTTTCTCATAGTCCACATACGCCAGACATAGTGGCAAATTGTACTCCTCGGACTTCTGTACAATTTGCCGTAGGGTATGTATGTGGTCTATGGTGCTAAAGCCCTTTCGGAAACCGGCTTGTTCGGGAGGCTGGAAGTCGTCAAGTCTGCGCGCGAGACGATTCATAATGACTCTCGAAAACAGCACGTAGACGCGGCTCAGAAGGGAAATCGGTCGGTAGTTCTTCAAGAGAGCGTTGTCACCTTTCTTGAAGAACAAGACCACCGCACTTCTGCTCCACGCCTCCGGTGTAATGCCACCATGGAGGACGGAATTAAAGAGCTTCTGAAGGACTTCAAGTACCGGTCTTCCACCCGCTTTCAGAAGCTCCGCTGTAATTCCATCCTCGCCTGGGGCCTTGCCGTTTTTAAGGTGCTGGAGAGCCATTCTAATCTCGCTCAGACTGACGTCCGGGATATCTTCGGAATAGTGTCGAATAAGACTCGCTCTTGGATCGTTACTCACACTTGCGTGTGGCTCCAACGATGACGTGTACAGCTGCCCATAGAACCTCTCAATCTCACTCAAAATCTCAGGTGCCCCGGAAACGATGCTGCCACATTCGGTCTTCAGCTTTGACAGTTGGCTCTTTCTGGCAGACAGATCTCTGGCAAAGACTTTGGAGCCTTGGTTCCGCTCGATCGCTTCTTCAATACGAGCTGTATTGAAGTTGCGTAAGTCTCGCCGGATAACCCGGATACACTCCATATAATTTGAGATAGAAAAATCTAGCAAACTTGTTTTGAACACTTTCCAACATTGGAATTCAAATGAAAACAAGTAGAAGTCAATGTTGGAAAGTGATCAAAACTTTCCAACATTGACTTCTACTTGTCTTCATTTGAATTCCAAATCCCAGAGATACACTCCAAATTAATTTTTACCATCGCTTCATACAAGGCCCTTATTGCGTTAATGCTAGTGAACTCATTTGATTGTCTTAGTTCAAAACCAATATTGCGGTATGCTGTATTGAAGACTTCAGTAATGTGTTTTCGAAACTTTAAATCACTTGTGAAGTGAACAGCCGGATCTTTCACTTTTATGACCCTCCATGTGGTACGGTGATGGCGCGGAACACGTGCTCGGCTAAATGACAACGTTTCAGAACATTTGCCCGCGTTAAAATAAATATAAATATGTGTATTACTAAGTAGTAATTTTCTAGTAGATTTAATACCTCTGGTTATAAATTCACGAAACTTTATAACATTCAAATGATAGTGTTGCATCGAAATTAATATATGTATATTCTGTAGCGTTTTCTTTCTAAAAACAATCTTGTTTAATCTTTAAAATAGATTAAGCATTGTTTGATTGAAGCATCAATATTGTGATTTCTTATATTTACGCGAACACTACACATTGAATAAAACTACTTTTACGGATTTTTTCGCGTTTAATTAACTTATTTATCTTATTTTTATTAATTCCTGACCTTTCGGGTGTTTTACAACGCAATATACCTATAAAATATGCAAGAGTGTACAAGCTTGATTGTGAATGTGGTCTCTCATATATAGGGCAAAGAAAACGATCAATGAAAACTCGCGTAAAAGAACACATAATTGACGTGAAGCACCAACATTCCGGGAAGTCTGCACTTTGTGATCATATCCTAGACGGCCACCGCCATTACATTAGATTTGATAAACCACAAGTTCTCGCGAAAGAACATCGGTTCCTGCCAAGGATGATACGTGAGGCTATTGAAATTAAAAAAAAACCATCCTAATTTCAATAGAAAGGGAGGCTTGGAACTACCACCTGCTTGGGTTTCTGTAATTAATAAAATTAAAACTAAACCCAAGCATACCACTGCAAGACTTTAAGACACAGTTAGTTCATTCTGCATAGATCGGACCAAAATTAATAATTAAAAAGCTGAAGGTACTCCTGGTTAACTCTGACACCGGGACGTCAATCACCTCAGTCTCCCGTGACTACGGGTGCTATAAAGCACCCGAAACGTCGGGAATTAATAAAAATAAGATAAATAAGTTAAATAAACGCGAAGAAATATCCGTAAAAGTAGCATCTATATTGGTTAATCTATAAAAATTAACAGATTATATTTAATCAAATTATAGTTAAGCTATGATTGACTTTTATAAAGTTACACTTCCCACATCAAACTAAAGCATAAAGTTCACTAAACAGTGTTGTAAAGGTCAAAGAAAAGTATCTATGAAATTAAAATATTTCATCAAGTATATTACACCTTTTAAAATTTTGAGCAAATTATAAAAATAACTGACTGTTACCGTAACAACCTATCAAAGTTGAACATAGGCCTTGCCCTACAAGGAGGACATTTGCCATGGTTGCCACGCTTAGCAGGCGGGTTGGCACCGCAGTTTTTTTTAAAGTTGTAAAAAAGAAGACCCTACGGGGCAATAGGTCTTTTAGCTTGTTTCTTTGGTCGTCTTTTATCTTACCTACGGCACGATAGCGGTAGAAAATAGTATACATCACTACACGGATAAATAAACTTAGGTACCGTGAAACCTGGCAACTTTGCCATTTTTAGAAGGACTTAAAAGTTAAGGACCAATTTTCCATCAAAAAATGTACTGTCACACTGGGCGTCAGTGTTAAATTTAGCATTATATTCTTCATAGATTTGGTATTTATTTAGTGATTTAAACAAATAATAATATTAAATAGACAAAATACTTAAAAAAAGAAAATGGCAAAGTTAACCTCACTTTGTGGCAACTTTGCCATCGGTGTTTATAATCAAAATAATAGGATTTGACTTCAAGGCTGAAGGTAAGTTTACCTCATAATATAATACACAATACTCAGTTATAAATTTGCTCCCTTAATTGTGTTGTAAATAGATAATATTAATATTGGTAAATCCAATTGGGCATACCTTAAGCGCATTAAAAAAATTACGTATAACATGATTATACGGAATTATTAAAGTAGTTTAAATACATTTCGACAGCACTATCGGCTTCAACACCCTCGAAAATCATGAAAATGACACCCATGATGAAAAAATTGATACCTATTGCAGCCGCCCTCTTGGATTTACATTTCGACAGCACTATCGGCTTCAACACTCTTGAAAACCATGAAAATGACACCCGAGATAAAAAAGGAGGTACCAACTTCAGCCGCCATCTTGGATTTACATTTCGACAGCACTATCGGATTCAACACCCTCGAAAACCATGAAAATGACACCCAAGATGAAAAACTTGATATCTATTGCAGCCGCCACCTTGGATTTACATTTCGACAGCACTATCGGCATCAGCACCCCCGAAAACCATGAAAATGACACCAATGATGAAAAAATTTATATCTATTGCAGCCGCCATCTTGGATTTACATTTCGATAGCACTATCGGCTTCAACCCCCTCGAAACCCATGAAAATGACACCCATGATGAAAAAATTGATACCCATTGCAGCCGCCACCTTGGATTTACATTTCGACAACCCTATCGGCTTCAACTCTCTCGAAAACCATGAAAATGACACCCATGATGAAAAAATTGATACCTATTGCAGCCGCCATCTTGGATTTACATTTCGACAGCACTATCGGTTTCAACACCCTCGAAAACCATGAACATGACACCCAAGATGAAAAAATTTATATATTTTGCAGCCGCCATCTTGGATTTACATTTCGACAGCACTATCGGCTTCAACACCCTCGAAAACCATGAAAATGACACCCATGATGAATAAATTGGTACCTAATTCAGCTGCCATCTTGGATTTACATTTTGACAGCTTTATTAGCTTCAACACCCTCGAAAACCATGAAAATGACACCTATGATGAAAAATTTTATACCTATTGCAGCCTCCACCTTGGATTTACATTTAGACAGCACTATCGGCTTCAGCACCCTCGAAAACCATGAAAATGACACCCATGATGAAAAAATTGATACCTATTGCGCCCGCCATCTTGGATTTACATTTCGACAACCCTATCGGTTTCGACACCCTCGAAAAGCATGAAAATGTCACCCATGACAAAAAAAAATATACTACTTACTTTTAGTACGTACTACTATTATTTATTCTGTGCTTTTAAATATTGTAATAAAAAAATCTCTTATTATTTTTATAATCAAGTATTTAAGAAATTTGGTTATTCGAATATTGTGTATTTGTATTTTGTACAGCGATCTTTTTGAGCCGCTAAAAACAACCGAAACAATGTCCACTCCATATAGGAAAGTACTCTGTGGTCCACTCACGACGGCGACTGTAGTGTATTATCTATGGCGACTGAAGCCGAACTAAACTTAATACAAAGGTACTCTGTGAACTAAACTACTCTGTGGCTGTAGATCCCCATTTACAGAAACAATTTATATACGAGGTAACCAAATCAACGAAAATTTCGCCATTTTGGAGTCGAAAAAAATTAATTATAGCTAAACAAAACAAAATTACACTGCCATTTACATTCAGTGGCTTTCCACATTATAGATGAAGAGATTAAAAAATAGATTGAGTTAAACAATTGATATTTTCAAAAGTTATAGTGTTTACAAGCCACAGGGACATGATAAATCCACACCATAAGCCACTAAAACCCTTTTTTTTATTTAAAAATAGCAATTAATCGATTTAAAAAAATTATTAATAAGTTCAACAATCATTTATCTTTCTAACAATGTGCTTTTTATATCATTCATATGTATAATATGATTGCTAGATACGATTTTATTCGATAAAATGTTGGAATTTTAATTTTTAGGCGATAGTAGAACATTACCTTGCGCTTTCGCTTAAGGTATGCAAAAGTTTACTCTTGTGGCAAATTGCCCTCCGATTTTTTAATATTTCATACAAACTTGAAGATATGTATCACGGTTGTCAAAAATCTTAATTACGTTCTTAACTTAAATTTTTTATTTCAATATTTTCACAACAATTTTTAGGAGGTACACTTTTTTTTTTAATTAGATTCTCAATAATTATAAATAAATAAACATAAGAATAATTATGAATAATTTTCTTTGCTAGAGTCATCGTCACTATCAAGAATTTCAACTTTTCGCCTTTTCGTCGGCTTTATGCCTTTTATTAGACAATTTCCGCTTCTCCGATTGAGTATTATTTTTATTAAGTCTAGATGTGCTCGCCACAGCGTTTTTATATAAATATATCAAAAGCTTCTTCACCTATTGTAATACCAGTTGACGATTTTTGACAAATGTCAAAATTGAAATCCATTCTGTATAATGTTATTGGGCCATATTTTTTTTTATAGGAGAGGGCGCAAACGAGCATGCGGCTCACCAGACGGTAAGTGACTACCGCCGCCCATGAACAACTGCAACACCAGGGAGGGAATTGCAGATGTGTTGCCGGCCTTTTAAAAAGGAGTACGCTCTTTTCTTGAAGGTCCCTAAGTCGTATCGGTCCGGAAAAATCGCTGATGGTAATCGATTCCACAAGGAAGTCGTGCGAGGAAGAAAACATCTTCTAAATCGCACAGTGGTGGACCGCCAATCATCCAGATGGTGTGGTTGGTATCGGGAGTTCTGCCGCGATGTGCGTTCGTGAAATTTGGCGGCTGGGATTAATCCGAACAATTCCACAAAACACTCCCCATGGTAGATGTGAAAGAAAATGCAAATGGATGCAACATCTCTTCGCAGTGCCAATGAATCGAGTCGATCGGAAAGGGCTCGGTCGTCGACGATCCGAGCCGCTCTGCGCTGGATGCGGTCAAGTGGAAGGAGCTGGCACTGGGGAGCCCCTGCCCAGAGATGGGAACAGTATTCCATGTGAGGCTGAACCTGCGCCTTGTAAAGTTGCAGGCGGTGTGCCGGCATGAAATACTGTCCCGCTCTGCTGAGCACGCCAAGCTTTTTAGCTTTTAGGCCTTCTCTTCCAAGAGACCACGAAACTGCACGTCACTCGATATGTCGACGCCGAGGATTCCGATACTGGCTGAGGCAACTAGGGGAGTGCCTTGAAACTGAGGAGATACGACAAAGGGGTTCTTTTTAGCCGTAAACGCGCAAACTTGTGTCTTCTGAGGATTAAACTGGACTAGATTTAGTCGCCCCCAGTCCGAGACTTTGTCCAGCAAAGACTCGACTTCAGACACAAGTTTGTTCCGGTACTCGAAGACGTTTTCCCCGAAAAATATTAGCACGGCCGGTGTATAGAGCATCACCAGTGCTGTCATCGGCATAGCAATGAATGTTACCAGTTAGTAACATATCATTGATATGCAGAAGAAACAGCGTTGGTGAAAGCACACAGCCTTGTGGAACACCAGCGTTATTAGGCTTGTAGTCAGAACATGCACCGTCTACAACGACCTTGATGCTCCGATCTGCAAGGAAGCTGGTGATCCAATTGCACAATTTCTCGGGAAGCCCATAGGAACGGAGCTTCTAAAGAAGCGCTTTGTGCCAGACCCGATCGAAGGCCTTTGCAATGTCCAGACTAACAGCCAACGCCTCCCCCTTGGACTCTACTGCCTCCGCCCATCTATGGGTCAGGTAGACCAGAAGATCACCAGCTGTTCGACACCGACGAAAACCGTATTGGCGGTCACTAATCAGCTGGTGATCCTCAAGGTACCGGATGAGCTGGCAGTTAATAATGGATTCCATTATTTTGGAGAACAAGGAGGTGATCCCGATAGGCCTATAGTTGGAAGGGTCTGAGCGGTCGCCTTTTTTAGGGATCGGGTGGACAAAAGCTGTCTTCCATGAATTCGGGACTACGCCTTGGGAGTAGGAGTACCGAAAAAGACGCGTTAGGACCGGTGCCAACTCCGGAGCACACGTCCTCAGCACAATTGGGGGGATTCCGTCAGGCCCACTCGACTTCAGGATATCCAGGGAGAGAAGTGCTATGCGAACCGAGTGCTGTGAGAACAGCACATCCGGCATGGAGCACTCACACCGCGGGATGGTCGGCGGTGTTTTCCCCCCGTCATCAAGAGTCGAGTTGGACGCAAAAAGGGAGCCTAAAAGGTCGGCTTTGTCTTTTGCGTCTTGGGCCAGTGAGTCGTCCTCCCTGTGCAGAGATGGTAGTGATGGCTTACAGAAATTCCCTTGGACAGCCTTAGCGAGAGACCATAATGCACGGGTTTCCGAAGGAAGGCGAACTAGTTTCTCGCCAATTCTGCCTATGTGCTCTGACTTTGCCTTGGCAATAACTCTTATGAAGGACCTTTAGGCGCAGTTATACTTCTTTTTTAAGTATGCTGGTGTTTACATCCCGAGTCGCCGAAGCCGCAGCCCAGGCTTGATAACACTCCTGCTTACTGCGTAATGCAGTCTTACAGGAGCGACCAAACCAAGGCTGAGATCTGCCTCCGATGGGTACCACAGATGATGGAATAAATAGTTCCATTCCCTGTAGCACTACATCAGTGACAGAGTCAGCAACAGCGCTGGGATCATTCGGCGAGAAGCAAACTCGCCCCCATGGGTAGGATGCAAAGAAAGACCGCATTCCGTCCCAATCTGCCGACCTGTAATGCCAAACACGGCGGCAACCTGCAGAACGCAACCGCGAAGGGAGCGTGAGTGGCACCATACTGCGGATCAGACAGTGGTCCGAAGAGCCGAGAGGGGCATCGACGGAAACCTGATATCCGTCCGGATGAGAGGTCAGCAGAAGGTCCAACAGGGAAGGTGTATGATCCTCCACATCTGGAATCTGCGTAGGCGAAGTAACCAGTTGTATCAGACCATATGCCAAGGCAAAGTTTTAAACAGATCTCCCCGCATGATCGGTTAAACGTGAACCGAGCCATTCGGCATGGTGGGCGTTAAAATCGCCAATGATTACGATCTCTGCGGATGGGACCTGTTGTAGCAAGGAATCTGTAGCCATTTACCGCTATGGGACCTATAGATGCATCCGTAGACGCGCGGATGGTCGTCGCTGTCTACGCGTAGCCAAAGGATGGACAGGTCCAAACCTTCAAAAACTGCCGAGGCGTCGAGAACATACACATACACATACACGCAAACTCCAGGCCGAGGCACAAAGGAGTGCTCCTATTTGTACCCCGGGTAGGAGAGATACGAAATATCAGCCGGAGAGGAAACCTGCGTCTCGGTCAGGAAGAGCAAGGCCGGCTTCGCCGTCTCGAAATGGTAGTGGACGGCGTTTAGGTTAGAGTGAAGTCCCCTGATGTTACAGAAATTCACGGATAGCGTGGCAGGGGGTCGCCTTGGTATTGTTGCTCAGGTTTGCCCCGAGCAGTTATGTTTTGAGCGGAATTATGACCCCCCCCCCCCCCAGAATAACGCGAGGCAGCCTGAGCACCCCCGCTCAGGATTGGAATAACATGGTCGTGGATGCTCAGCGAGGGATTCTCCAGGGGTACTAGTACCCTCCTGGGGTAGTCTGTTGTGTAATTCCGCTACCATGTTGATGGGGGGGGGGGGGAATTAGGCCTCCGGCCATCTGCACTCACCAGACGAAGCGCAGAAGCAGAGCTTCTACTTCACGCCGGTATTCAAAATTTATGTATGTGGTATTAAAAATAATGTATTGTGACAAGTCAAAATATTTTCGTTCTTTAGTGTATTTTCAACGTCAGATAATATAATTACTACTTTGGCGACCCATTTTCCTAAAGTAATATAATTTTATTAAGATCAGGATTTTTTTTATAAACAATCTAAATTTTGATTTCGAATAATAGCAAAACTAGTTAAGTTAAGGTATAAGTAAGCGATTAAAATGACACTGTTCTTTTGGTGCAAATTATTATATACTCTTAAGTTGAAACTATGAAAAATACTTAAAAGTAATAATATTATTAATACCCGACAACGCAGTAAAATAATATAGATTTCTCTTTTCTTTTCTTTTTCTTTTAATAAAAATGAATAGATTAAATGTCAATTGATTCATTTTTATTAAAAATAAAATCGGTCCCATAGTCTGCGACGGTGAAACATCTATACAAACATATATACATAGATTGATAATTTGCATCGCCATAGTCAGGTCAAAATATAAACTAAAAGTGACAACCCAAAACATGGCAAAGTAACGTCACATCGTGAAATCACTAGTATGGTAACTTTGCCAAGTTAGTTTTATAGACAAAAATTAAAACTGCTATAATAAAAACGAAATATTACATTTCCTAACCATTAATTTTACGTTATTACAAAGATATAGGTACGTACATTCAGTATTTCAACTAAAATCCACAAAAGTTCTGGAGCACTGAAAAAGGTGTTTAAGTCTCCGGCACAATTTCTCGGTAAAATAAAATGTCAAAATTTACTCTGATATTGCCATATTGAAAATAATGCTGTTAATTAGTTATTAATTCATACAAAAATGACAAATCTCAAAAAACGTTACGTTTTCCGTTTTAATCGTAATTTTGTACCAGTAAACCACTGATGGCAAAGCATTCCATTGGTAAAGTTGCCAGACTTGACTGTAGTGAAAAAACAAAAAATAAAAAAAATATTTTATAAATATAGCTTTATAAGATATTTTGTTCTTAAGAACATAATCCCAACAAGAACTTTAGTCCGGATTAAAGAAAAATTTAGAAAATGGTTGCCCGTTTCTAAATTAAGGTCAAGTAAAGGCGGAATAAAAGGGAGAAATACTTGAGCTTTTATATATAAGAAATACATTTCCCATTTTCAATACATCGACCAAATTGGCGATTTATTGAAGATGGGCCAGATTAAGTACAAACATGAAAAAGGGATAAAGGTCTGTCAGGATCGTGCCAAATGGAAGTCTATAATTTCTGTTTACTTTTTTCTGTGGTCTTAAGAGTCCAAATACTCGTGCGTATATGTATATATTTTCGTCAACTTCTTTAATCAGTTTTGTTGCTTTAGAATAGTTAAATTTGTTTTTTTTTTTGTAATATTCTATAGTTATTGTTATTGTATTGATAACTAACGACCTACCCGGCTTCAGCTAGGAAAGATCTATGAATGTGGCGTTTTCGTTTACGTTCTACTTTTTCGGATTAATATAGCCCAGATCGCTAATGGTATTATTCTTATCTGTTTCATTACAATCGGTCCAGCCATTCCGAAGATTATCCCGGATAGACAGACAGACAATTTTATTTAAATGATTATTAATGGCATGCAAATAACCTCCTCAGCGCAATATAAGACGTCATGATATTACAGACATGCCCTTCCATTTTATTTATGTGTATAGCTGATGATATCCTGTTTGACTTAAATATCAAAGACATTTAAGAGAAAGTGCATGAGAACGCAATAGAGATGTCTTACGTATATAAATTGCTCACGACATAAATATTTGTAGGATATACTCTCTTGTTCCGTGCGGGGACTTTCGAATATAGTTAACTACCAGTAAGTTTTAAGCAGTCAAAAGCAGTTGCCAACCTGCCTACAAAGCATGCCAACTATCGCTAAATCCATCATATCAGGTAATCTAAAGGGGGCGGAGGCTACGTTCAGCAGTAGACTTTTGATAGGCTGTGATGAAAGCCATCAATTGTGTAGGCTAAAAAATTTTTATTTGATCAGAAACTTATGTAAAAAGTTTGCAATAATTAGTAGGCAAACTTTTACACAACTCTGATGATATTGTCAATTTCTATATTTAAGATTAAATATGTTTCTGAAATTTGAAAAAAATATAGTTGCTAACTAGTAAAAAAAAATATAGTTACATCGTTTCTGGTACCAAGTTCGAGAGCTTTCAGCCATTACCAATTGCGTATGTAGTATACCTTAAAGAAGGTTTATCCTTTAAAATCACGTGCGCGGACCTTTTAAACGTCACCTATGGCGCACGTAATACTTCTGCAGGGCTCTTATTTAATCAACCAAGACATTTAACCGCCGTTTTCATTCATTCATTAACCTAGCAAAAATCCACTGCCGAACATAGACCTTTTATTAAATTGCCTCACATAAGGGATTTCGCCAAGTTTGCATCGCATGGCAGTCTTATTATAATGACTAAACATTATTTATGTTGGTCATTCTTTTTTCCTTTGACGTTTATCTTATAATATCTTTATACAGTCCGTGGGTTCGCGCCGCAACCGCAAAGCATTGAATTTAAAAAAAAACATATTATAGTGTTTTTAATAAATATTTAACGCGCTCAAATTTTGTTTAACTGCGAATCAATGCAATGTGTGAAACTTCAAGTTAAGGTTAAACATAGTGTAATTTTTTCCCCTCTATGCAGTTTGCTGCTGATGATAAATTAATTAAAGTTACATGTTGTTATGATTTGACGAATGCAGGTGCTCAAGACAGTGTTTTGTGGCTTTCCTTGAAGCAGGCATATTTTTTTTATAGAAGAGGGGGCAAACGAGCATGCAAAAGTGACTATCGCCACCCATGAACAACTGCAACATCAGGGGAATCGCAGATGCGTTGCCGGCCTTTTAGAAAGATGTAAGCTCTTTTCTTGAAAGTCCCTAAGTCGTATTGGTCCGGAAAAATCGCCGGTGGTAAACAATTCCATAGAGAAGTTGTACGAAGAAGGAAAATAAAACGCACAGTCGTGGACCGTCAAGCATCCATATGGTGAAGGTAGTATCGTGAATTTTGACGCGATGTGCGTTCGTGAAATTTGGCGGCTGGAATTAATCCGAACAATTCTACGTGGTAGATTCGATTGAAAATGCAAAGCGATGCAAAATTCCTACGCAGTGCCAGTGTATCGTGCCGATCAGAAAGAACTTGGTCGACGACAATTCGAAACGCTCTGCGCTGGATGCGGTCAAGTGAAAGGAGCTGGCACTGGGGTGCCCCGACCCAAAGATGAGAAAAGTATTCCATGTGAGGCCGGACTTGCGCTTTGTAAAGTTGTGAGCGATGTGCCGGCATGAAATACTGTCTCGCTCTGCTGAGCACGCCAAGGTTTTTAGAGGCCAATTTGGCCTTCCCTTTCAAGTTACTACGAAACTGCACACTATTCGATATGTCGACGCCGAAGATTCCGATACTAGTTGAAGCAGTAAGAAGAGTGCTTTGAAACTGAGGAAATACGATAAAGGGGTTCTTTTTAGCGGTAAACGCGTAATCTTGTTTCTCCTAGGATTGAACTGGACTAGATTTAGTATCCCCAATCCAAGACTTTGTTGAGCAAAGACTCGATTTCAGACACAAGTTTGTCCCGATACTCGGCGACGTTTTTCCGCGAAACATTGGCACGTCCGATATATAAGGCATCACCAGTGCTGTCTCTACATAGCAATGAATGTTACCAGTTTGTAACATATCATTCATATGCAGGAGAAACAGCGTTGGTGATAGCACTCAGCATTGCGGAACAGCAGCGTTGATAGACTTGAAATCAGAGCATGCACCGTCTACTACGATCTTTATGCTCCGATCAGCAAGGAAACTGGTGATCCATTTGCACAATATCTCGATAAAAACCCATAGGAAGGAAGCTTCCAAAGAAACACTTTGTGCCAGACCCGATCGAAGGCCTTCGCTATGTCCAAACTAACGACCAATGCCTCCCCCTTGGACTCTACTGCCTCTGCCCACCTATGATTCAGGTAGACCGAAAGATCACCAGCTGATTGACCCCGACGAAAATCGTACTGGCTTTCACTAATTAGCTGGTGATCCTCAAGATACCTCATGAGCTGGCAGTTTAGATTTATCGTCCACAAGTCTCTCGTTAACAACGTTATAAAGATTGAGAGTGTTTCAACCAGGGTTGCGTACCTTATGCTAAGAATCACCAAACGGTATTCGCTAAAGGTCATACAGGTTTACGCACCAACCTCGGCACACCCTGATGAGGAGGTGGAGGAAATGTATGAGGATATCTCTAGAGCCAAGCATTCCTCCAATACCCACTACGCGTTGTTACTGGGAGACTTCAATGCAAAATTAGGCACAAGAAAGAACGGTGAGCTGAAAGTGGGGAAATTTGTAATAGGGCAACGGAACCCAAGGGACAGAAGCTGGACGACTTCATGGAGAAAGAGGGACTCTTTATGATGAACTCTTTCTTCCAGAAGCGGCCCCATAGGAAGTGGACCTGGTCGAGCCCCGACGATTCGACAAAAAATTAAATTGACTTCATTATGACAATCAGACAACAACTGTTCTGTGATGTCTCCGTGATCGTGAGGGTAAAAACCGGCAGCGATCACCGAATGGTGAGAGGCGCACTGAACATAAACGTTAAGTTGGAGAGATCACGTCTAATGAAGTCAACGCTCCGTCCCCCTCATGCTCTGTTCCAAAGTCCCGAAACCTTTCAGCTCGAGTTACAAAACCGTTTTCAGTGCCTAGAAGACTGCAATGAAGTGGACGATATGAATGACAAGCTCGTGGAAACTGTCCATGCGGTCGGAGGTAAGTTTTGCAAGACCCGCCGCAGGATAACACAAAAACTCTCCGGTCACACTCTTAAACTCATGGCTGTTAGACGAGATATGAAGCTGCAGTAGATTTGACAGCATACAGGCAACTGAACAGACAGATCTGCAAATGCACGCAGCGGGACTTACGCAACTACAATATAGCTTGTATTGAAGAAGCGATCGAGCGGAACCAGGGCTCAGGCAGGGTAAGTTTTGCAAGACCCGCCGCAGGATAACACAAAAACTCTCCGGTCACACTCTTAAACTCATGGCTATTAGAAGGGAGATGAAGCTACATTCTTCAACAGATTTGACAGCATACAAGCATCTGGACAGAAAGATTTCCAAATGCATACGGCAAGACTTTCGCAATTCAATACAGCTTGTATTGAAGAAGCAATCAAGCGGAACCAAGGCTACAAAGTCTTTGCCAGAGATATGTCTGCCAGAAAGAGCCAACTCTCAAAACTGAAGACTGAGTGTGGCAGCATCGTTTCCGGGATACCTGAGATTTTGAGTGAGCTATGGGCATATATCTATGGGCAGCTGTACACGTCATCGTTTGAGCCACACGCAAGTGTAAGTAACGATCCAAGAGCGAGTCTTATCCGACATTATTCCGATGATATCCTGGACTTCAGTCTGAGCGAGATTAGAATGGCTCTCCAGCACCTTAAAAACGGAAAGTCCCCGGGCGAGGATGGAATTACATCGGAGCTTTCGAAAGTGGGTGGAAAACCGGTACTGAAAGTCCTTCAAAAGCTCTTTAATTCCATGGAGGAATAAGGAGAAATACCATGGAGGTAGCACTACTCCGGAAGCGTGGAGCAGAAGTACAGTGATCTTGTTCTTCAAGAAAAGCGACAACGCTCTCTTGAAGAACTACAGACCGATTTTGCTTCTGAGCCGCGTGTACGTGCTGTTTTCGAGAGTCATAATGAATCGTCTCGCACGCAGTCTTGATGACTTCCAGCCTCCCGAACAAGCCGGTTTCCGAAAATGTACCATAGAACACATATACACCCTTCGGCAAATTGTACAGAAAGCAGAGGAGTATAATCTGCCACTTTGTCTTGCGTATGTGGACTATGAGAAAGCTTTTGATTCCGTCGAAATTTGGGCGGTGCTGCAGTCTCTTTAGCGGTGCCAAATTGACTGTCGGTATATCGAAGTGCTGAAATGCTTGTACAGTAGAGCTACGATGGATATACGAGTACAGAATCAAAGTACGAAACCTATCCAACTGCAGAGATGTGTAAGACAGGGTAACTTTATATCCCCGAAAATCTTCACTGCTGCATTGGAAGACGTTTTCATGCTGCTGGACTGGAAAGGATGCGGTATTAACATCAATAGCGAGTACATCACTCACCCTCGATTTGCCAACGGTATTGTCCTTATGGCAGAATCGCTGGAGGACCTAAGCACTATACTCAATGACCTAAATAGTGTCTCCCAACGGATAGGTCTTAAGGTGAACATGGACAAAACAAAAATCATGTTTAACGTCCATGTCTTCTTGTCATGAGCTTGGGAGCACTAAGCTCGAAATTGTTGACGAGAATGTTAACCTGAGACAAATAGTCCGACTAGGTAAGTCCAACTTCGACCGAGAGGTCAATCGACGGATTCAACTCGGCTGGGCAGCGTTTGGTAATCTACGACACATCTTCTCGTTAGATATAGCTCTTGTACAACCAGTGCGTGTTGCTAGTGATGACTAACGGATCTGAGACGTGGTCCTTCACTGCTGGCCGTATGAGGAAGCTCAAGGTCACTCAGCGAGCTATGGAGAGGGCTATGCTCTGGGTTTCTCTGCGTGATAAACTTAGAAACGAGGATATCCGCAGTAGAACCAGAGTAACAGACATAGCCAAACAGATTAGTAAGCCGAAGTGGCAGTGAGCCGGCCATATAGCTCGAAGAACCGACTACTGATGGGGAATAAAGGTTCTCGAGTGGCAACCTCGTACCGGTAGGCGAAGTGTAGGGCGACGCCCCACGAGATGGAGTGACGACCTAGTAAGACATGCAGGAAGTCGATGGATGCAGGTGGCTCAGGACCGTGCTTTGTGGCATTCCTTGGGGGAGGCCTATGTTTAGCAGTGGACTTATGAAAGGCTGTAATGATGAATGATGACTCTTCATATATGTTCAAAATATTTTATTTTTTTATTTCTCACGGATTGTTCGCGTGCTGTGAAATTTATTGCTACCGCTTAACCCCAGAATTACTACGGCATTGAACATTCTATACGATATTTCTCAAGGTAAATTATAGGCCGTTTATTATAATTTATTGTATACCTGATCGTTTTATTTTGGACCATTTATTACGTTATGTTTGCTTAGTAACTCGGTCTCTTTTAGGGGTTTCTTGGAAGAACAAATATTCACTAGATGGAGCCGTTAGAGTTAAATAACAATAATTTGTTATTGTTATTATTATTGTTAATGAAAACTCTTCATTAAATTTCTTAGAAATAATTTTCCTTCCACTTTAATATTTGTTGAAGGAAAACTCTTTAAGAGTATGCTTCGACTTTGAACAAACTCTACATTGATTATTATTTTTGTACTATAATGTGTATAAAAGATAAACATAAAATACTTTGAACACACTGCTGTGTTTCGTAAAGTGAGTGTAGAGAACCGGAGACCATTTTTACGGGAAAAGAGGCATTCCATCTTAGTCCTCATGGGTGACAACGCATCTGCACTTTGATTCTTAATTGAGGATAGATTTGGATGTCTATGGGTTGCGGCAGCCACGTGCCATCGGGTGGACTGTGTGCTCGTATGTCATCCTGTCCTTTAAAAATACAGGAAAAATTCTATGGTAAACGATTTTTCATTATATTCTTGTAAGCTTAATAAACGTAACGGAGTCGATTTTTTCGTCAGTCACATGGTTTTGATGGCAGATTATGTATGTAGAGCACTACTTATTGTCCCGTTTGTTTCCGAGGTGTGCAACAAAATTTACTACAAAAACTCAGCTACTACCACGGCTCCGTTTATGAAGCTTAAGTTCTGACGTATATCATTTTAAAATTCGTTATTAAAGCGACAAATTTTACGTAAAAAGTAGTTCATTTGAAATATGGACACCTTTTTTACAAAACTTAATGAAAGCGTTATTAAATTTTTTAATTATACATACGCTCGGATGACACCAGTGCCAGCTGTTTTTTCAAGTTTTTTTTTTAAATAAGAAGTCTAGTCTCGCACATATCTTTCCTTTCTCAGAATAAATTATAACTGTTAATTAATTTTAAAAATTTATGTTGCTTTGCAGCATGGAAAATAAAATGTTATAGATGTCTATTAAATATAACTCTAACTTTTGTTACGGAAACTAATGAAGAGCTCCTAAGTACCACTTTGCTTCTTCACTTTGCACGTTACTTTAAAAATATAACTCAAAAACTGTAAGACCTTGTAATTTCTCATGTCTACCCTAAGTTACCTAATTTAATTAATTTTATTAAATTAATTTAATATCAAATGCCTTAACAAATTTTCTTTTTAATTAATTGAGGAATGTCGTACATAGCTATTAAACAAATATAGTATATAGCTATGATCTAAGAAACTGCTATGGAATTTGGCACCCATTCAGATTTCAAAACTTTTATTGGCGAAGCAGACTTTTGTTGGATTTATTTAACAGCCAATAGGTAGTATTTTAAAGAAATACTTAATTAAGTAATTTTATACCATGATTTTTCTTTAAGGCGAGAACAACGTTAATAGGCTTTATTAAATTAAAATTTTCTTCTAGTTCAACTAGAATCTACAACAACTATCAAGCAATATAATAATATAACACTGTTTACCTCCGTGCCTCTCCTCTCCTCCTTTAATGACCCTGGATTTTTGACTACTCTTCACAAGAAAAATAATCTCAAACACAGAGGCAACTCTACAGTATTCGATGTTACACGTATGGGGTTAGATAAAACCTAAGACTCGGTAACCAGTTCAGTTGACAAAACATTTAAAAACTTCGTTCGATCTTTTCTTTTATTTACTTTATATGAAAAGTTTATGTAGTTCAATTTCCAAAAATTTATCTATTTTTTGGATGGGTTAGTTTTAATTAAAAATCATAGCAGTATTTTATTTTGGTTAACATAAAAATGATTATTTACTTTTTAAAAACGCTTGTCAGACTTTAATTTTGTCAAAAAATTTTACTTCACGTAAATTTCCTAAATTGTTTAAGTGAATATTCCCCAAATAACAGTTCGATTATTACGGTTAAACGAAGGATAAGAAAGTTACAGAAATAACGTATTGCCCTTAAATGTTATTTATTTAGACCGAAGCGATTGGGACTTTTGCCAAGTTACACCACGAAGTCTTCGAACTTTGTATTTTAAAGGTTTTTATAAAAAATATCATATAAGGACATCAACAAGTAATGTCTATATAATAATATAAAGACATTATTTATACATTTTTTCCAAGGACCAATACTTTCAATCCAATCCTTGATTTGTTCTGAAAATATTACTATGCCTCAATAGTTATTTCTAACTGACAAAAAAACCATTTAACTCATATCTTAAAACCTGCCATCGCTGCCAGTTGTTTTTAAATTAAATTATTTACTTAATTAAAAATAATTTATTTTATGTTTTCACCGAGTGTGGCGGCGCGGCGTAAGCGAAACCAGCGAAACCACTAACTTATATTATCATCGTGTGATGGTCGTAAGCGACTACAGTGGAAAAGAAACAGGTGATGGGAAGAATCGCCTGTTTAGCGTGATAACTAAGATGGGAGAAGCCTATGTTCAGCAGTGTACTTTTGATAAGCTATAACGATGATGATTTAGAATTTTTTTGTTTAAACTTATTCTAGTAAAAACTTATAAAAATAAGAAAAAGGTAAAACGCGTGCATAAGTTCTCACATCCTTTATTATTCCAAGTGCTCAATTCCTTCCGAATCTATTTTTGAAATAAATAAAATTAATATTTCAGAGATAGAGGCATTATGATTTATTATTACACCATTCTTTTTAACCGACTTCTAAAAAAAGAAGAGGTGCTCAATTCGTCAGAATATTTTTATGTATGTTAAGTGACGATTCCTAACCACACTTTCTGATTGCAGTTATTCTTTAATTTGTTTAAAAAGAGCTACCTCGGGGATAGTCCTATATAAGTTTGGCCAAGATCTGATGATGAGAATGCAAGATCATCAAACTCTTCATTTGCAAAGGCACCTGCACGACATAATATAGTTGAATAGTTCTTTACCACGTCAACCGATTTCGATGATTATATTCTTTTTAGGAATTTGAAGTTTCTTTTTATAAATAAACTAGTTGACCAGGCAGACGTTGTTCTGCCCTTTCCGACGACCATGTGTCCTTAAAAAATCATTAAATTCACAATAAAAAAATGAGGGTCACTTATCAGGATAAAAATTATCCTATCTCTCAAGTTGAACCAAACTGCACACATTGTGAAACATTTCATTGTAATCAATTCAGTAGTTTAAGAGTTCATCGCGGACAAACAACGTGACACGTAATTTTTATATATAAAGATTATTCAATGTGTAATTAACATAATTATTATGTACATTATAGGTAGAATCGGCCAATAGTTAAAACCCCTGGCTATTTATAGAAGTTGGAGATTTTTTTATGATTACGAACCGAGTCTGGTATCAAGAAGAGGATAATTTTTACTACTGACATTTTGTGTTAAATCGGGAAAAATTTTACCCATAAATAAATAATTCTTTGCTGCTTCTTAAATGTTATCATATTTTTTATTAGTTTACTTGTAATCGCTTTTTCGAAAACGGATCTAAACATTTTGAGGAAATTTACAACATATTTACGGATAATTTTACAATATTTTAATGAATACAATAAAATCGATCTAGCTCATTTCTAGGAAAATTGATTTTCTCCGTGTATCTACGCACAAACCAGCAAGTTTAGCTTACCAGTGCAATATTATGATGGGTAATTTCACCATAGAGATCATCTTCTCAAAAGCCAATGGCTACAGCATAGGTCTACTACGACACCGGAGAGTAAATTATTATAGGTTAATAAAATGTTTTAAAAATGTTTGAAAACATTATTTTTATAGAAAATCGTCGTTTTATTGATATACATTTAAAACTATTTTTTGAAATAATTAAAATATATTTATTATATACATATTTGTTTGTAAATGGTTTCTCAGAAACAGTAAAGTAAAAAGTAAAGTTGCAGCCTATTTACGTCCCACTGCTGGGCACAGGCCTCCTTTCATTTCTGAGAGGGTTTTGTCCACCAAGGGCAAAGAATTGTCCACCGCGCTGCCCTAATGCGTGTTGGCGAACTTCACATGTCTCCGAAATATTTCTTTTCTTATTTCTCAGACATGAAGTTTTCCTCACGATGTTTTCCTTCACTGCCGAGCACGTGGTAAATCGGCACTAAAAATTGCAATTAACAATTTCATTGGTGCCGGTGGGGATCGAACCCGGGCTCGAGTACTGTGAAGCTTACAGCGAGCGCTAACCATCTGAGCTACCACGGCTATAACTACTCGGATGCAAATTAGTATTCAGATTGTATTGTCCTTTATAATTTTTTTTAAATACAAGGTGTATGTAATCAAAGATTTGTTTTTCTTACGTTAAGCCTGGGAAACCGAGTTTTGGTCGCCAAGTACCTAAAGGTTAAAACACGCGATGCGACAATAAATATTGTTACGATTATTAATGGTCTAGCTTTTGTTTATAAAGCACATTACTGGAACTTTCAAGAACAAAATATAATACTTATAATAAAACACAGCTTAAGGTATTGCAATTTATAACGCAAATATATTACTTTGTTTGCTATTACGTATTCCATGAAATATTTCAAGAAAACCTTTCCAACATCATTTAGAAAAATATATTACAATATTAAGTAATATTATTAATTATATAGTTATAAATATAACTTAAATGAAAAATAATACATGAAAAACAAATATTGTACCTCATATTACAAAAACCAGTAAAGATATAAATTTGCTAATAAATCCTGTAAACGATGATGTAATAATTTTTGATACACTAATAAAGTTAACTTTTAAATTAAAAACGATAAAATTGTAAAATCCTACAACTATAACGTGAGCTAGACAAATTACCGTTATCGTTCGATGACCTAAATCTCTCGCATCCTTGTAAAACTAACTTGCATAAAACTACAAACTAATTAATGAAATTTAAACTTACGTTTATTTATTATACACAGTCCTGGTAAAAACTATTACACGTATTAGGGATAAAATTAACTCATAAAGTACTTGTATGTTATATTAGCGCACAATGTTCGTAGAATCTTAAAATCTGTCACGCGAGAACGAGCGTAGCGTCCTACAGCCGTAGCGCAACTGTAGCTCGTAGTCGCTCTACACAGCCTACGGTGACGCGAGAGGAATCCCACGTTCTGATCGATGAGGTATCACGCCTAATGTTCAAAGCTCTGCTATATTTATGACGTCATAATTTCAACTTTAGTAGAAAAATTATAAAAAAGAACTGGTAATTCGATAGTAAAAAAAATATTTGTTAAATCTTATTGTGCATGCCCTCAGCGCATTAAAAAAATTACGTGTAACGTGATTATACGGAAATTTGTAATGTAGTTTAAATATATACAAGTTTTCACTAATAACCTTATTATACTTCCAATTTTCCAATAATTTTATGTCAAATATCAATTTAAAAAAAAATATGGAAAATCCAAAAGTGCACGACTCATGTGATCATCATATCATCATTCAGGTCACTCTATAAAGCCCAAGACGTATTTAAGTATAAATATATACATCCTACTTACTTTTAGTATGTATTAATATTGTTCATTCTGTGCTTTTAAAATATTGTAATTAAAATCTCTGATTATTGTAATAATCAACTATGTATGAAATTTGGTTTTTGGAATGTTTTGTATTTGTACGGCGATCTTTTTGAGCCGCTGCAAACAACCGATACAATATCCACTCCCGACGGCGGTTGACCCCGAAGTGAGTGAGTGAGGGAGTCTATTCTGTAAAATAAATTAATTTGAAGCTGCTAAAACACCGAAAATTTTGACATTTCGCAGCCGAATAAAAATTAATTATAACTAAACAAAACAAAATTAAACTTTTCATTCCATGGGTTCCCACATAAAAGATCAAGAGATTAAAAAATAGATTGAATAAAACAATTGATATTTTCAAAAATTATCGTGTTTACCACTCCATGCGGACTTGATAAACCATAAGCCACTAAAACCACTTTTTTAACCGACGGAAAAACGGAGGTTCTCAAGTCGACGTGTATATTTTTTTATGTTAGACCACGCATAACTTTTTACATAGTGGACCGATTTTGATAATTTTTTTTATTAGATAGGATATACCCCGAAATTGGTCCCATATAAATTTGAAAACAAAACGTCTACCCTAAGGGTGGTAAAATAGGGGTGATTTATTGTTTACTCACATATTCTAATGCTGAGTTGTGTATTACTACATTACATAATAATTACATTACATTACATTACAAAAAACCTCACGATGAATGAGCTTTAGACCTGTCAGTTTCTTGTGTGTGGTCTACACTCAGTCAGGTCATCTCAGTCTCTGCATTTCTGCTAAAGCTCGTTCATCCTGAGGTTTGTGTAATACCTTATTTGGCTTTAGATTAGATAAAGCAATACCCTCAAGTTCTTGTACTCTACTCAGTGCCACATATACCTGTGCCACATATACAGTGTTTGCCCTTTGGCAAACACTTTCTTTCCGAGGTCGATTACAGCTTTATCAAGGGTCGTACCTTGTAATTTGTGAACCGTGACGGCTCAGCATAAAATTATCGGCAACATCCTGCGCTCAGAGTCCCCATAACCCTTCGTACTTTGAAAAGTTGCTACCACTTCACACAACCATAGCTATCTTTTAGTCTGCTTCTTATGCTTACAGTCGTTCCTCGCGATGATCTAAACTCTCCTGTTAACGTGTTAATCTAATTCTCTTTCTATTTGCTTCCCACCTTTTTTTTTCTCATTATTACATTCTTCTAAATATCTCTTTCTCATTCGAGCAGCATTTTTGGAGGCCTACCCATGGTGGTATATAAAGCCTGTTTTTTTTAAAAAAGTATTTATATTCTACAACAAATAATAGTAAAGGTAGGATTATATAACAGTTAATAGCTATAGGAAGGTAGGTAACTAATTTGAAAGTATTCAAAAAATAAGCATGTAGTAATTAGTAGATTATAGCCACGAAAAATTATAAAATAAAAACTTTTTAACAAAAAAGTTAAACCGCCGAAAAAACTAAAAAGCAAAAAATAATAAACCTTTTTATTTAACCTTAATAACTAAGTTCTTAAACTAATTTAAGTATACCTAAGTATATATTTTTGTAATTATTTTGAGTTTTTAATTAACCTTAATAACTAAGTTCTAAAACTAATGGAAGTATACCTAAGTAATTTCGAGTCGGCGCTAAATAATCAATGAACAAAGACCAGTAAATTACCTTAAATTTAAAGAAATAACCAAATCAAATTAACAATGCCGCGCATCACGCTTTACATAATTAATTAATTTGCTTGTTGGGCGCCGACTCAAAATTACTTAGGTATACTTACATTAGTTTTAGAACTTAGTTATTAAGGTTAATTAAAAACTCAAAATAATTACAAAAATATATACTTAGTTATACTTAAATTAGTTTAAGAACTTAGTTATTAAGGTTAAATAAAAAGGTTTATTATTTTTTGCTTTTTAGTTTTTTCGGCGGTTTAATTTTTTTGTTAAAAAGTTTTTATTATATAAAAATAGCAATTAACCGATTACAAAAATATAAATAAGTTCAACAATCATTTCTCTTTCTGACAATGTAGTTATTGTATCATTTATATGTTCAATATGATTGTTAGATACGATTGACTGCCTCATTGGTCTAGTGGGTACAGTAGTGCGACTGCTGATCAAGAGGTCCCGGGTTCGAATTCTGGGTCGCGCCAAAAATCAGTTATTGAGTTTTTCCATCAAGAAATTCTCAGTCACTGCGCGGAGTCAGGAAGTTGGCGGTGTTTCACACCCGTGCCTCGGAAAGCACGTAAAGCCGTTGGTCCTGCGCCTGATCTCTCTCCATTCGTGTCGGTTTACCGTCCCATCGGGCTATTAGAGTGAGAGAATAGAGAGTGCACCTGTGCTTGCGCATACACTTGGGCACTTTAATCCTGTCCTGCGCCGATGGCTAGTCTTCGTTGAGACAGGCCGCCGTGGCCGAAATTCAGTCTGGAGGACATTATTATTATTATTATAGATACGATTTTGTGCGACAAAACGCTGGCATCTTGATTTTTAGGCGCTAATAGAACATACCTACCTACGCGCTTTGCGCTTAAGGCACGCAATTATCATGCAATTTCATGGAAACTGTTTTATTGAAATAACTGTCGCAAATTATAGCATAGTTTTAAATTATATTGAGATCATAAATATTCCAATTATAAATTCTAAATGCAACAGTGGACAATTTTTGCGGAAATTTAAAGTAATTAAATATATCAAGATATTTATTTATTCCTTGACTTCCTGATTTGGTACATCTCTTTAAAGATTAAGATAAAGATAATTAAGATAACCATTAAGATAATCATGACGATGATTATTAACATATTCATCGTCATCATTATCTTCATCACTACAGCCTTCAAAGTCCGCTGTTTAACATAGGTCTCCGTATATTATTTTTACATATGGAAGAATCGACCGGTTCGACCATTCTATATAGCAGCTTTATGCTGCTTTGTATCTTCTTTTTTATATAAAAAGTGACCTCCACAATAGGATTTTCTCCTGTATCGCGGGGGCAATTTATACAGATTGATTTCAGAAGGACAAACATCCAGACCCAAAACAATTATTTGTAGGCCATACAAATATTTGTTCCGTGCATGATTCGGACCCGCGGCCCTTACGCTGCTGCAACTCATTGCTGAGCCACTGCGCCACGTAGCCGTCAAAATTCTATGGTAAAAACCGGAGACCCTTTTTACTGGAAACGGGGTATTCTATCTCAGTACTCGAGGGTGAAAACGCATCTGCATATTGATTCTTAACCGAGGTTTGATATAGACGCTAATGGGCTACAATATCTACATACCATCAGATGTGTGCTAGTTTGTCGCCCTAATTATATAAAAAAAGATATTTGCCATAGACCCTTGAAAGGTAAGTTCGCAACCGCAATTTCATTTTAATTTTATAGCTGTTATTAAATGAGGCTGCTTTTCATCTCCTGGTTTGTTTCCTTCTGTCCTCTCTAACGAATTATATAAGGTATAGAATATTCGGAACTATATGACTGAGTCAAAAAGTCTTTAAAAATGTATAATACTTGCTGACAAATGTAAAAGATTTGAGATATTCGTATTTGTTTACTGAAAAACCAGAAAAACAACTCAAACAAACCAAATGTCATAATATGAAAATAAGAAGATTTTTATTTCCATTAACATAACATAAACACTCACGCCTGTCACCCAAAGGGGTAGACAGAGACTACGCTTTTCCACTTGATACAATCCTGACACATCTATCTCTTCTTCTTCAAGCTTTATACCTACGGCTCGTTAGCTGAGACTCCTATTAATTTGGGCATTCTTCAGTATATCGCCAATTTGGTCGATAAGCTTCTCGTTTCTTTTATTTAGGTAAACACGCACTAAAACCCAAAAGTAATGCGCATTTTGTCTAAAGCATTCTATAACATTTCAGTCTACGCAGATTGAAATGTTCACAATATAAAAATACTAATATATAAGTAAAAAAAATAATTAATATATAAGTAAATATTTATACAAAGTGATGATCTACGAGTATGTAAAATATGGTTTGGTCTATTCACTTACTTTATTTTTTTTATGAAGATAAAGTTTAACTAGTTAAATTAAAAGTTTATTCAAGGAAATTTAAATAAATTCTATTATAACCAGGTTATAAGTTATCTTTTTGACGTAAATCATGATATTATTTTTAAGGAATTATTGTTAAAAATTTATTTTATAATAAAGCCTTAAAACTAGCTTATTATACTCTTCACTTTATATTATTATATTGCTCGTAATTACCAACTTGCGGCATTTGACTATAGAATTTTAGATAGGACATATCGTCGCTTTGGCGGTTTTTTTTTATAGGATAAGGTTGACAAACGAGCACACAGTCCACCTGATGGTAAGTGGTTGCTGCGGCCCATAAACATCTACATCTATCCTCTATTACAAATCAAAATGTAGATGCGTTGTCACCCATGAGGACTAAGGTAGAATGCCTCATTTCCAGCAAAAAGGGCCTCCGGCCACCTGCACTCACCAAGCGAAACGCAGAGGTAAACCTCTACTTCACGCTGGTTTTCTGTGAGGTCGTGGTACCACCCCGGTTCGAGCCGGCCTATCCGTGCGACAGCAAAAGCTGCCGCGTGGCTCTACCACTGTGAAGAGAGTCAAGCCACAACTTGGTTCAAATTGAGTTTAATACTCTAATATAATCAAAAGAATACGATTTATACGATGGTGAAGAGATCTATCGGCCAAATTATTTTCTCTGTCCAATAGTTTTGAAGTTAGGAACTAATTATAATTTTTTGTGTAGTATCGCATCTTAAATGCTCATTATTTCAGAACTTGTTAAGTGTGGGTTGACTCTCTTCACTACCAAAGCGACGATATACGTTCGTTTATCGGTTTGCGAGACTAATAATTATTTAGAAAGGTACAACTCTTTCAGCTGAGGTTAGCTTTGGTGAAAAAGTACACACCATTAATATCTCTCTAATGAACTAAGAAGTAAAAATTCGTAAATGAGAATTAAGTAAAATAAATTTTAATCTATTCTTTAGTTTGTAAATCCAGTTTAGTTATTACGTCACATATACGGAAAGACGATAATACGTAGTAAAGCCACGCTGTAGTTACATCATAGTTTCAAGAAGGACCACGCTCTCACAGAATACTAGCGCGTAATAGCAGTTTAATGCTGCTGCTGTATTATATACTTATAAGCGTCAGTAGCCAAATGGCAGGGCACGGACCGCGAACTCGAAAGGTCGTGGGTTCGAATCCGCCATTCGACTACTGTCGTGAACCACTTCTAACACAAGCATTTTAAGCTTACCAGAAGTGGTTAAAGGGAATATTAGTAATGTTTAATAGTATTACTAATATTTAAAAAAGAAATATAGTGACTTAAGAAAAAGCGGAAACGTATTTTACTAAAAATAAGCCATTTCATCTCCAGAGGTGACAATACATCTGCATTTTGTTTTTAATCGAGGTTAGATGTAGATGTCTATGGGCCACACGAGCGACTTACCATCGGGTGGACAGTGTGCTCGTTTGTCACTTTCTATACACAATTCTATTATTTATTTATTATTAAGTATAATGTAAATTAAAACAAAAATCATACTTTCATTATACGGCTATTGAATTTATAACATTGGCAAGTAATATTATAAGTGCCTATGTCAAATGCAAACTAATAATGAACTTTCTCAACAGTCATCACATTACTCGTTTTGCTTTCGATAAATTTTGTTATAAAATTCTTTGAATATTGTAACAAGTTTGTTAGTGAGATATTAATTGATCCATAAAATGATAAAGTCGATGAGTTCTCATAAGTTTAATAATATTTGTTAAAGTTAAACTTACAACATACATTACAAGAACTAAATTGAAATAGTTTAATATCTATTATATTTTAGACTACCATAGAGGCATATATATAGCAATGAACATTTCAGATGTGATCACGATCTCTGTAAATTACTTTAACACATTTTTAATTACAAATATGTCACAATGAAATGTAATTCAAATGTATTGTTTTATCTTTTTACAAGTTGACTTGGTAGACGTTACTCTGCCCCTTTCAGTAATTTGCGCGTTCAGTTTCATTAGGAATTCACTCCAGACATTTTTACAGCGTAAATATTTTTAATAATTCAACCATCGTGCCACCTAGCTAATCCAGATTTAGTGATTATTTTTCGGCACTAAGCCAACCTGTAATGTGAATATGGGTAATTTTGGTCCATAAATATGGAATTTGTTATTTACTTAACTCCACTATAACCTATCGGATGTTGTAGGAGCTATGTACCTACGTTTCGATATTATTAATTTTAAATTCATCGCGTGAATTTGATCTCAATTAATGAAGTCGTTCAGAAGTTACACAATTACAAACAGACCTACCTTAAATTACATAAATTTAACTAAAATTACTACAGCAAAACTTTGACATCTCACTAACTATCGAAAAAACACCACGATTATCATCACTTCACATTACACCAATGCAGTATAATGCAAAGGTGGGAGTGCTTAGATTACATGTGACTAGGCATGTGACTAAACTAGAAAAAACATAATATTACAAAAATACGGGAGTTCCGTTCCAGGGACACTTCTGATTTGGACCAAATTTTTTTTACATATTTGCCAACATAAACTATGAAAAACCCCAAAGGGATTCTTGGCGCAAATGCACCTGATGTTTTTTACGAGGGTTTGAAGTTTTAGATTTTTAAAGCAGTTCGACTAAACCTCACTTTTTTAAATATTGATCCAAAGTTACTTACTACTACTAACTATTATAATATACTGTGTTTTATTTCTGAATTGTTTAAAACTGCCCAGAAATACTTGAATACTAAGAAATACTTTCAGTTATAATAGGTGAGAAGGTTGTGACGGGAGCGAAGGCAACCTGACTTTATAGATAAGATATCTGATCTGATCGAATCTATACTAAAATTGAATCAGCACGCCCTGACTCCACGTAGTCTTGTATGCTCTACTCCTAGAGTGTTTTTGTAAAGCCGTAGGCGCGGAGGGGAAGCAGCCCCCGCCCGCCGGAACAAGTCGCAGGCACCTGTGCGAGCCGTAGCAGCTGAGGCTGGCCGGCTAGCTGAGAAGGTCAGCATGGGTGCTTGTGATTCGCTACGTAAGGGCGAAGAGGCTGCACTTCCTGCAGCGCCGAAACCGTTGTAGAAGTAACTATAGGTCAATATACCTGGGTAAAAAAAGTGAGTTTTAGTCGATTTATCATGAAAAACTGCCTTAAAATCTAAAACTTCCAACCCTCGTCAAAATTTTCAGGGACATTTGCGCCAAAAACCCCTTTGAGGTTTTTCATCATTTATGTTGGTAAACATGTAAAAATCCAATGTCCGTGTCCAAATCGGAGGTGTCCCTAAAACGGAACTATATCCAAAAATAGTAATAATATGAGACAACCGATGCCCTGTAGTCCTATGGTGGGGACCACGGCATCGTCACCATAGTATAAAGACAGGGAAGTAGGCTGACTCCGGCCCAATCCGCGATATAATTGCCTACTGTCTCAGGGTTGTCATTGTCACCAAATCATTACTTTAAAGCCCGGCCCTTGCCAAAAATAATACATCTCTGTATAACTAATTCAGTGATCATTAGTCGATAAAGTTCAACAATGGTTTTCCTAACAAATACAGAAATGTATTAAGATTCAGAGCAGTATTATTTATAAAAAAAGGGATAAAATAAACCGGCGGGGCGGTGTGTGAGCTCGTGTTTAAATTATTTACTTAGTATATTCTAGTTATTTTTTATTTTTAATAGGCATAATATAGTATTTGCACACATAAAGGACCATATTAATTTTTATTTTTAATTAATACAAGCATATATATATTGAATCACACATTTATTACAAAATTACAAATTAGCTACAGAAAAATACTTTCTTCGGTTTCGACTATTACGAAACGACTTGTTATTAAACTTTAATGTGTAATATATCCGCATCCTTATAAATAACTTTTGCAAATATAATTAATTACGATTTTATAACCGTAAGTAGGTACTTAGTTACTATTATTCCTCTGTCTGATAGACAACTAATACAACAAAAATATGTAAATGTATGTAAAAAAGCCGTAACGCGCGAACCTCGTGCGGTGTTAGCCCAGACTGGCGTAGGGAGAAACATACCGAGATTATGTTTAAGTGTGCGTGCGGCGCCCATAGATACTATGGCGCACACATACAAGCCACGCGCAGTGCGTTTGTTTGAAGATAACGTACTTCCCTGTCTTTATACTATGTCGTCACTGTCGTAAGTAAGAAGGTCGTAAGTCGACCCATTCATGCTGCAACTATGATATAACTGCAGCATGGCTCTACGACGTAATAAACAAAAAATATCAAATTATTTTTTGACAATATTTCGAAATATTCGAAAAAAAACTGTTAACTCACTTGTTCAATGATGAATAAATTAAGTTATTAACGTGTAAAAAATATATACAGTCGAACCAAAAAACCGAACAGTTCATTGTTTATTTTTAATTTGTTTTAAAAATCACTCGTTGTTTACTATGTTGGTAAGTGGCTAAGCTTGGAACATAAAATAACGTTGTTGACAAAGATGGCTCTAAATGCGGCGGCCGCTAAACAGTTTTATTGAAAGCTCGCTACATTGTACGTTCGGTACAGAGATTGAACGCTTACTTTAATGGGACATAAAATAAACTCGCATTTTGTTAATGATTGTCGCTATTGTATATTTCACATATAATAAACAATAGTTTTATTAAATTTATACTTACAGTTTATTCTTATTAAAAAAGTTATGATTTTCTCCTGTATTGTGGAGGCAGTTTACATACATAAATTTCACAAGGTCAAACATCCAGATCTGGAACATTTATTTGTAGACCATACAAATACTTCTTCCTTGCTGAACTCATTGCTAAGGCACTGCGCTACGAACCGCCAAAATAGCAATAAGGATTTACCTTACGAGTACTAGAAATAATTTCTATAATTTCATTTCAAATATCGTCGCTCGGCATTCAGTACCGCGAATGTGAAAATATTGCAAATTTTTATTTTTTGTTGTTTCGATAGTATTCAATCAAATACGCGATTTTGTATTTAAAATATGACCAAAAACCTTTCAAAATAGATTTAGAAATACTTAAAAAACTCTTTCCAAGAAATAGTAAAGCGTACATTATAAATAAATCTGTTTTTTGTCTCTCCTGTAAAGTGACTCAATTACACATTCGCGGTACTGAATGCCGAACGACGATATACTACTTGAAACGTACAAGTTTATGATCCGCAAAGTGTTGAACATACCACGTCCCATTTTATGGTTTATTTTATGGTCAAATGGATTTGCATTTAGTTGCCACACTTCGCGTGCATGTTGGAAACCCTAGTTTCATATTTTTAGTCTGCTATCATCAGGGAAATATGGGGTAGTGGATATTCTTACACCGCCACTACACCGTTATCTTGACTTAGCATCTTACGACAGTATTTTAACAGTCTGCGAGGAGCTCATGTGTAGCAGTAGACTTACCGTTCTGGAATTTTGAAGATTGTTTTCTTATGTATACTGTTATTTATATATCTTTGATTTTATTTCAAGGTAAACAGTGTATGAATCAAGTAAATAAAGTTTCAGCAAATAAAATACTTATACTTTGTAAAGGTAGGTCAAAAACATTAGGAAAAGTCTTATAACTTTTTTAAGAGTTGTTTTGAATAAGTTCTGTAATAAAGTATCGTTTTAATGAGAAAACTTTGGTTTTGTTGAAACTAACAATTTAGTAGCCGTTTTGTGGTCGGAGTGAGGCCACGTGGTTATAAAAATCACTGGGAATTTGCCAAATTGTAGAACTTGAAATAGTTGCATAACAAATATTTGTGAAATAGAAAAGAATGAACAACGATTTCCGTGGTAGAGCAAAGTTGCAACTACGAGTATGTTATAAATAGTTGCAGCACAAATTGGTTGGCTCGACCCGGGTGGGTCACGTTCTCACAGAGCACCAGCGTGAATCAGCATAATAATGCTGCTTTTTTTTTTACTTATTATAAGCCAGTACTTGACCACAATCCCACCTGGTGGTAAGTGGTGATGCAGCCTTAGATGGTAAATCGCACTGTCTTATCGTAACAAAAGCCTATTCACTCTTGCCTTGAAGACGCCTAGATTGTATTCGGATGGAAAGATAGACGCCGGCAAATTATTCCACTCCTTTGCTGTACGCATTACAAAAGACGAAGCAAACCGTTTGGTTCTAATGCGTGGAATATTGACAACAAAGGGATGAATACCCGCCGACCGTCTGGTTGTCCGATGGTGGAAAGGAGAGGGAGGAATTAAGGCGTGTAATTCCTGCGCACACTCACCGAAATGCATCCTATAGAATACCGAGAGACTGGCTACTCTGCGCCTGTGCTCAAGGCTAACAAGATTGGTTTCAACCAAATCAAGGTCACCAATGAGCCTCTTAGCACGTCTCTCCACTGAGTCCAATGCTGCCAGGTGGCATTTTGCAGCACCAGCCCATATGTGACAGCAGTACTCCATGCACGACCGGACTTGGGCTTTATATAAGGTAAGAAGCTGCCCCGGCGTGAAGTACCGCCGCACCCTCTCAAGGACACCAAGTTTCCTTGCGGCTGCTTTGGCTCTGGACTCAATGAACCGCCCAAAGTTTAGGTTCGGAGAAAATTCAATCCCTAACAACTGAAGGCGGTCAGTGTACTCCAAGGATACATTCCGGAAAGTAGGAGCCAAGGTGAGCGGGCTCCTTTTAGCGGAAAAAGACACGCTTGTGTTTTGGAGGCGTTAAATCTCACGAGATTGGCATCGCCCCATTCGGAACTGCCTGTAGTGTGAGGCTCACACGCTCAACCATAGCCTCTCTTTCTGACTGGATTTGATCCCGACTGGCCCGAGCGCTTGGTTGGTATCTCTCCACAACTGTGCTGTCGTCTGCATACCCATAGACACCGGGAATGAGCAGATCATTTATATGCAGCAGGAAGAGAGTTGCGGAGAGAACGGACCCCTGAGGCTTTGTGTCGTATGATGAGTGTAGAGAACGGGAGACCATGTTTAATGGTAACAAGACATTCCATCTAGTCCTCAGGGATGACAACGCACCTGCATTATACTTACTTACTTATCGTCACGCACACGGGGTAGCCAGAGAGAAGAGATCGCCAAGTGTCACGATCCTTACATACCTCTTTCGCTTCTTTCAGATTCATCATCTTCTTCATACATGCACGTCTAGGTATCCGAGTACTCTTGACCCTCCCCTCTTCGAGCAATTTGCTCACATGGTATTCGAAAGTTAGTCTCGGTCTACCTCGACACCTTTTAATATTAACTTTCGCGCTATATATTTTCTTCACCATAATATGCATTATAATTCTTAATTGAATAAGGATATAGATGTCTACAAATTCAACTTACTATCAGGTGAATTGTATGCTCGTTAGTTAGCCTTATTATATAAAACTATGGGTTTTATTCCTTTTTATTTTTGACGATAATATAGATGTTAACAAAACATACAAACACATCCTGCCTAATTATATTTCCTTCTCCCTGTTTTGAATTCAAACATTTTGTGATTTTTTGAACGCTAATAATTTGCATTCAAAATAAATATTTTTGCATCGACCATGAATAAAACGATACGAGTATTTTAATACATGCTGTATATATATATGACTTCGTTACAGATTTTAAACGGTTGTACACTTGAATTAAGTCTTTCCTTCTCAAGAGTTTCTTTTTTTTTTTAAGATTAAAGTTGCAAAATATCTTTTTATTTTACATATGTATTGAAATTGGTTGGTTTTCGTAACTTAACAACAGTGATATTAATTGACTACATATTTTTACGTTTTTGTCTGTTCTTTTATAGTTTGTACTATAAATTTTTGCAATGTATTAAAATTTCCTCCAGACTGGGTCACGGAAGCCAGTCTCAATTGAAACGAGCCATCTATGCAAGTTAGGAATACAACATACATACATACATATAATCATGCCTCTTTCTCGTAGGGGTAGGCAAAGACCACTTCTTTCCACTTGCTTTGATCCTTACATACTTGTTTCGCTTCATCTACTTTCATTATTCTCTTCATACATGCTCTATGGCTTAGGCTGTTCTTGACCTGGCCTTTTTTCAAGACGGCCCTGATTTGGTCTTGAAATGTCCGCCTAGGTCTACCCCTTCCAGCACTTTCATTCACACTCGCCTTATACATTTTTTTCGTCAATCGTTCCTCATTCATTCTCTCGACATGACCAAACCATCTCAACATACCTTTCTCAATTTTCGTCACTACATCTTCTTTCAGACCACAACGTTTCCTTATCTCACTATTTCTTATCCTGTCACTCAGTTTAACTCCTATCATACTTCTTAACGCTCTCATCTCAACTGCATTTATTCTGCTTTCGTGTTTCTTCTGCCATTCCCAACTTTCACTTCCGTACATGAGTGTCGGAACCAAGACCCCCTCATGCACAGCCAAACGAGCCTTGTTAGACACCTTCCGACTGCTCATGAAGGAGTGCAAAGCTCCATTCACCATGTTTCCTGCATTCACTCTTCTTTCGATATCACTCTCACACTTTTCATCTCTTGTAAACTTTGAACCCAGATACACAAACTCTTTCACCTGTTCAATTTGTTCATCTCCAATCACGATATTGCAGTCTTTCACTGCCTCAGTTCAATTTGTTCATCGACTCCAATCACGATATTGCAGTTTTTACTGCCTCATCTCTTTCAAACACCATGTCTTTCGTCTTACTTATATTGATCTTCATTCCCTTCCTAACAAAAGCTCCACTCATAGCAGTTACTATCTCCTGCAACTCCTCGGCCGAAGACGCAAGTAATGCTTGGTCATCAGCATAGAGAAAACATTTGATAAGTAACTCTTTCATTCTTAATCCGCTTTCATTCTCTTTTAAATCTGTAAAACAATTGCCCATGAACAGATTAAACAGCCATGGGACAATACACATCCCTGTCCAACACCTTTTTCGATATTAAACCATTCAGTGTATGCCTCGTTTATCCTTACACAAGCACTAGAATCCCTATAAAGAGATTGCAATGCTCGTACGAGGATACTGCTCACACCGTTCACGGACAGTGGTGACCACAATTCATTCCTCACCACTCTATCATAGGCCTTTTCTAGGTTCGCGAACGCGCAATAAACCTTCTTGTTTTTAGCCAGACACTTTTCGGCTATGCAGCGCAAGGAAAAGACCTGATCCATGCATCCCATTCCCTTTCTAAATCCCGCTTGTGCATCCCATACTTTTTCGTCTTTTTCATTTACAACCCTTTCAATCAACACTTTCGCATACAATTTACCGACGACGCTGAGAAGGCTTATACCGCGGTAATTAATGCAGTCCTGCCGTGACCCTTTTCCCTTATACAAAGGCACGATTATGGCTTTGCACCAGTCTCCTGGTACTTACCCATTTCGCCAGCACAAATTGAAAAGGCGGTACAGCTGACTAGCCACTATGCCCTGTCCAGCCCTCAGCGTCTCGATGGTAATCCTGTCATACCCTGCAGCCTTAGTTTAGTTTAGTTTAGTTTACGACGGGCTGTTTTCTGCAACTCCACGTCTATGCGCGTATTTTGCGTGTGGGCAGGAATAATGTGATTATTCGAGCCATGAGATCTCTCCGAAGAAGCCCAACAACAGTGGTAGAGCCACGCGGCAGGTTTTGCTGTCGCACGGATGGGCCGGCTCGAACCGGGGTGGTACCACGACCTCACAGAAAACCAGCGTGAAGTAGAGGTTCACCTCTGCGTTTCGCTTGGTGAGTGCAGGTGGCCGGAGGCCCTTTCTACTGGAAATGAGGCATTCCATCTTAGTCCTCACGGGTGACAACGCATCTACATTTTGAATTGTAATAGAGGATAGATGTAGATGTCTATGGGCCGCAGCAACCACTTACCATCAGGTGGACTGTGTGCTCGTTTGTCACCCTTATCCTATAAAAAAAAAAAAAAAACAGGCCCTTGATGTTGCATGCAACTTCGGGGAGTGATCCCGGCGTGCCGAGATGTTTAGCCCTGTATGTAGCGACCTCCGGACATTTCAGTAGCACGTGGGCCGCCGTTTCTTCCTCCCCCATACATGCCCTGCACAGGGGACTATCTGTAACACCTATAGTGAATAAATGTTTGTTAAAGGTGCCGTGTCCTGTGATAGCACTTGTTACTATCCTAATCTGCGGCTTGTTCAGTCTCATTAAAACTTTTGTTAAGCGACTGTTTATTTCAGGCAGGGCATCCCTAGCTTGTCTACAGTCTACTAAATTTTTCCAAAGTTGAGCGTGTTGATTAGTGAAGTGTCTACGTACCAGTGAACGAACGTTACCAAAGGGGATTGGTATAATTGGTTCCGGCCCTATAGTGGCCAGAGCCGATCCTCTTCTGGCCAGTTCGTCGGCTGCATCGTTGCCTAAGGCCCTGCAGCCTTATCTACTCTCATACTTTTCAACACTTTCACTATTTCGTCCATGCTTATCTCACTTTCATCAACATTTATATTAGTTTCTATGGTAGGTGCCGGACTTTCAAAATACTCTTTCCATCTCTTTAACACACAGTAGTCTTCTCCTTTTATAATGCAGCCATCTTGACTCCTGATTGTACTCAGCTCCGAGGTTAGAAGTTTTTCCTCTGGCTGTTTTGATGGATTTCCAAAAAAACTTAATGTTTGACTGGAAATCTTCAGTGAGCCTCCTATCGAAATCATCCTTTCTTTCTTCTTTCTTTCTAGACACAACTTCTTTCGCTGCTGTTTTTAATCTTTTATACTTCGTTCTTGCTTCCTTTATCTCGTCATCCGTTGCCTTTTGAACTTTTAGGTTGGCTTTTGTTGCTAACCAATCCAACAACGCTTTCTTCTTTTCTTGGACAACCCTTTATACATCTTTATCCATCCACACGTTATAGTTCTTTCTTCCTTTCTTTCTTTTAGCTACCCCGCATACCTCAATAATAACATTCACGACCACTTTCTTAAATATTTCCCACAAATCTTCAATCACACCTATCTCTTCTATGCCTTTAAAACTTTCTTTAACTTTCTTTCTTTTTCTTGTAGATTTTCCACTTTTTCTCTGTCCAGAACACTCGTAGGCTCGTTCCCTCGGTGTCGCCACCATTAGAAGAGGCCACGCATTCGGGCTATGACCAAGAAGTGGTCTGTGTCGAGGCCTACACCGCGGTATGCCCGAGTAGTGTCTAGCAATTTCTTCCTCAGTCTTTCATCCACAATTACAAAATCAATCATACTTCTAGACTCACCCTCATCTCTTGTATACAAATGGATCTTTTTGTAGTCAAACATTGTGTTGGCCACGCACAGATTCCATTCCAAGCATACTTCAAGCAGACTTCTCCCATTGTCATTCACTCTCTCGTCCCCAAACGTACCCAGAACTCCTTCATACCCATCCCGCTTTACTCCAACCCATCCATTAAAGTCCCCTAACATCACGATCCGTTAATTTTCTCCGCATTTATTCAAGATCTCTCTCATGCTATCCCAAAATTCCTCTCTCTCTCTTGTTGGGATTTTAATGATCCACCTCCACGCAGATACATCGGTGAATAGACCCCAAGGATAAACAAGCGAGTGAGTCCGACTTTTAACCTAATCCATAGGAGTCTTGGGCTTACACATTCATGCTCCATAACACATTCAATCATTCGATATGAAAGAATCACACCAACTCACTGACAGCCTCGGCTGGTTTGGGGGACTCCCGACCAGTATGCCGTGTAGGGGCCATGAACCGTGGTGTCACATCCTTTCCTCTTGTTTTTGTTCACGCACATAATGTCACTGCATCCTTCATCAATCATGTGACACACTTCATCTATCTTACCATCCATTCCTCCTCTTAAATTCAACGCTGCGAAGCGGCTCTCCGTGGTCCGCTTTTCGCCCCCGCCAGGAACGAGACGTGATGGGTGGCGAACCACATCGCCGCCATTTTAGTTAATGAAATCATTTTTATTATTGTCCATTGCGTTCCCACGAATTGCGAGGGAAAGGTTTGTCCCCCCCAGCAGAGCCCCACATGCCAGGGTAAGGCTAGCCTAATTCTGGGGTCGCCCGGTCCCAGGGCAGTGTGGCACGCTAACAACTATAGGCTTGCCTCTAGCCATGCATCGATCCATGCGGCAGACGTTGGATTGGCGGGGAGGGTAGGATTAGGAAAAGGGGAAGGATAGGTGGTGTGAAAAGGAAGAGTAAGATAAGTTAGGGTAGGAAATAGGAAATGTAGTATATTACCGTCCAGGAGGGCAAGGGATAGGACAGTAATAGCTAGGGAAGCCGGGGTTGCATACCCGTATACTATACCACAACTACCGGAAGGTAAATTGGGATAAGTATCCCATGGCTCAATTGTAATCTCGGATTACAATGTCCGAGTATAATACATGCAAACATAGATGCACTATATTCTATCACAACCGTGTTTTCCGAGGCACGGGGGTGGAAGCACAGCCATCTTGACTCCGGACTGTTCCGATCCCGACCCGAGATTCAAGCAGGGACCCCATGTTCACAGTCACGCTTACGACCTGAAGAGGCAGTAAAAATATAATTTATATCAAGAATTCGCAAGTAATTAGTACTAATATAATATACTAAGGTCGATAACAAGAAAATATTTTTTCTTAATTAACCTACTTAAAAAGGAGGAAATCATCACTTCCCAATTTGACAATATAGTTTTTCTTTTTAATTATTTATTTACTTATTTAAACTAAACCAACAACTATCATGACTGGATAGTATGAAACTTAATTTTGCTTGATACAGATAGTTGTATTTAAGTTACTTTATCTAAGTAACAAGTGCGGGAAGTAAAGACTGTATAAGAACCTCCGAAGGAGGCGGAGTTGTAGCCGAAATAAGTTAATTGGTTATTGGCCATTTTGACCTCCTAGGAGTGTAATGAGAACTTTTTGCTTCTATTCAACCATGACCCCCATGACATCCTCTACATGATAGACTATTCACACTGACTAGGCCAAAAGATCGAGCCACCCCCCAAATTTTTTGGTTTTTGGCCATTTTGACCCCCTAGGAGTGTAATGAGAACTTTATTCTCCTATTCAGTTATGACCCCCATGATATCCTCTACATGATAGGCCTAAAGTCCGAGCCAACCCCAACTCATTTCTAGTCTTAACTTCCAATTACTTCCAAAGATATACTTGTGATCCAAAATTTTGACCATATTCAGTAATTTATAGTAATTCACGATGCTTTATATTTTTCGATATTTCAATTACATGAGAAGTTAGTTATAAAAAAAAGACATGATTTGCTTTTTTATTCCTATAATAAATATTTTGACGCTTTATGTTGCTTTATCATTTGTCGTAAAAACCATTACTAATTCTTCAAAGATCACAACGGTCATTAAGTATGGTATTCTTCAATATACTTCCAATAACACTATCGACGGAAACGGCCCTATAAAATATCTGTCCTCTATAATAAACTTTAGAAAGCTTTTAACATTTTACGTTTAGTACGAAATATTAACGTTTAGTTTTTACTTTAATATGATCTTTCACTTAATGTTTTAGGTGATACCCATGGAGATTGCACTTGGGTGGCTTGTGTAATATGAAATTTGTGCACCGTGAAAGCATAAAGTGGTGTTAAAGTACGGTGTGTAGGTATGAAAATGGTACCTCAATCCCCATATTTGTCAAGCGAATTAGTAGTAAAACGTAGAGAATTTCAGAACGAATGATGTACTACTACGTCAAAGCTCTCTAGATGTCTCGGCGAGCATTGGCCGATGGGCGACCGCGAACGCTTGGACTATTCGATTTTGTTTTTTTTTCCTAAGATAAAAACGAATTTATAAAATGTGTTCGCAAAATCACCTTAAATAATAAGCTATTTAATTTGATTTAACTTTAACACGGTTTCATTGGGCTATCTCTCACTTTCTCTCCCCCCTTTCCTCACTATCTCTCTCTCCCGCCTCTCTCTCTCTTTATCTCTCTCCCGCCTTGCAATGGCCAAGCAAGGTATACGTTTATATAATAATTTAGTCTCATATTTATAATTAAGTTTCCAATTACAACACAATCGTAGTGTTTTGCATTTGAGACTTCACAAAACCCTGGTTCGTAAATTCAATTTTCACAAAGTGACTGGTGCATAATAATTACATTTCATTAGATTTATACATATTCAAAAAAGTTTTAAAGTCCTGCAAAATCATCTCAAAAGTTAAGCCGGCAAGAGGAGCCTCTTGTAACCCACCACACATCATGGTGTTATTCAAAAAATATAATCTTTATTGCTATCCGATGGAAAAATAAAATCATCAAAATAAAAGCATGTGCAGTAAATACAGTGATGTTGTATTATAATAAATTATGAAAACAATTATTCTATTAAAAGTTTTATTCTATTAATATATTAAAAGTATACAACTCTCCTAAAATACACATATTCTTTTAGTATTGTATTTCACTTTTTTGTTTCAGAATAAGGCAGCCGAAAGCTTCTTTCTTAAATTACAAAAGAATATCATGGCATCCTATGATTATTCATTAAAAGCTTTGAGTAGTATAAGACACGGCTTTTGAAGTTAAAATATTTTTTTATATTTAAATTTTTTAATATTGTAAGTAAAAAGTAAAGTTGTAGCCTTTACGTCCCACTGCTGGGCACAGATATCCTCTCATTTCTGAGAGGGTTTTACGGCAAGGAATTGTCCACCGCGCTGCCCTAATGCGTGTTAGTCACATGACTTCGAAATATTTTTTTCTTATTTCTCAGACATGCAGGTTTCCTCACGATGTTTTCCTTCACCGCCGAGCACGCGGTAAATCAGCACTTAAAATTGCACTTAACAATTTCATTGGTACCGGCGGGGTTCGAACCCGGGTTGCTCGATAACTATGAAGCTTACAGCGAGCGCTAACCATCTGAGCTACCACGGCTCTTTATATTTTTTATATTATGATTTTAATATTTTTAAATCAATATCTAATCCCATCGATAAATAATTTGTTATAATTTTAACTACAGCATCAGCATGGGATAATAATGGGGTGGATTCACCACCTCATTACTATTCCATGAGGCCGTATCTTTAGCGCCGCCACTACACGATGGTTATTTTAATTTAAAAAAAGAAAAAAATGTCAGTTATATCTGATTTAGGTAATATTTCGCGCCATTTATACATAACCCATAATAATCTAATCGCAATTAATTTTAACGTAACTGAATTTACATTTGTATAATTTTACTTAGCTCGCGAACCTTTAAGTATTTTCTAACATTCCGCAAAGAAACTCCAGACGTCTAGAAGTCTAGACGTGTTACAAAGTCCAATGGGAAAGCTTTTATAACCGCATTGAAACTTAAATTTCTAGCGACTGTAGTCGTAACACGTACGCATTTCTTTGTTGAGTTTTGCTATATATCCTTCATTTGACAGTTTTCTTTTTCGATATATTACAAGATGTATATCTAATGTATAAGTATTTACCCAATTTTAGAGAAACGGGTTTTCTTTAGATTAATTAAAGACAAGGTACGTATTTGGCTTTAATTTTGTTTCAGCATAAGTCTGTCATACTGTGTAGTAGTAGAATATCCACTACCTCATATCGTTCCATCGGTGATATAAGAGACGACAGAGAGAACACAACGAGGAGATGAGTGGCAGCGCCTGTGTAATAACAGCTAGAAAATAAAAAGTAGGCCCCTTGATGTGAAGCAATGTATGGAGAGGCCTGTGTTCAGCAGTGGACTTCGAGGTTGTAATGATGATGAAGATTATTACTATACAAGTAAGTGTAAAAACGAGTATATAATCCACTTGGTAATAAGTGAATGCAGTAGCCCAAAGACACATCTTTATTTATTATATACAACTAAGAAACATCATAATCAGTCCAGCCGTTTAGGAATAGTTCAGTCACATACAGACAGAATAATTGTATAATATATAATATGCATGTATTATACATATATAAACTTTCCTTTTGAACCATCTATTGATGAAAAGCGTGACTGTGTGACTAAGCGTGCAGACGGCGGGAAGCGACTGGCAGTTTTAACAATTATTCCACAGTCATTAGCCATCTATAGAATATAGAATCATAGGAACAACATACAGACACTGCCACAATATTTCATTTATTTTTAGTAAGAAATAAGTAGGTCCACTTTTGGAAGAGTTAACAGGGGATAACGATTCCATCAATTTATACAAGCTACCATTCTCTTTCTCGGTTTTCAGGGCACCTCGCAACAGCAATAGATCATTAAAAACAATTCTTCAAATATCTTTTAGTCCGGATGTCCGGATTTGATAAGTTTTAGCTGGCCGATATTTCAGCCGACCGATTAATCTCATTTTCGCGAGTAATGTAAATAAACTGCTGAACGTGTCCAAACTATATTATTATGACTTGAGGCGCCCAAAAATGTCTGAAAAATATATTCCTAGAATACGCCAATAATAGTTTATTAAAAAAGGTGTATAATCTTTTAGTGGTTTGACGGTTGTTTTGTTTTATTTGCACGTGTGTAAAACTCGGTGTTTTGTTTTTTAATAATATAAAAACCATATATTCCCATTTTGACTGCCTCGTTAGTTAAGTAGCCGTAAGTACAAGTGCTGATTGTAAGGTCCCGGGTTCGATTTCCGGGTCGGGCCTAAATCTATTTTGTCAAGATTTTTCTGTCAAGAATTCTCAGTAACAGCTCGGAGTCAGGCAGTTGGCGGTGTTTGACCCCGTGCCTAAAAAAACACCTCACGCCGTTGGTTCTAATCTCCTGTTCCGGTCGTGTCTGATTTCACCTGCGTTTGCCACACACTCATGCACTATATTTATGTCCTGGCTGTTCTCCGTTGAGACTCACAATGACCAAAATTCTGTCTAAGTGCTTTTTAATAGTTTTAAAATCCTGTTAAAGACAATATTATGTGTAATTATTAAAAGACTGCAGAAACAGGTCAAGAATTTTAGTAAAATACCCTGGTATTTAAGTGTTGGCTGTTAGAATTTAGACGTCAGTTTATAAAGCTGGTAGTATTAAATGCCTTATCGTTAATTTAATGTATTTTACAAACATCAAAGGTGCAAATCTCTCAAAAATCTTGAAAATATTTCGAACGAAAACGGAAACAAAACGACGACAAAATAAAGAACACAGAAAATTCTTAAAACATTTCCGTGCATTCTGAACTGAAATGTAATATACTTGTCTTTTATCTGTCTTGAGGATTCTATCTGCACGCAGATAACAATTTAAATCGAGCTTAATGGTAATGATACTGCTTTACTTATCTTTAGTATATGCTTTGGCTGCAGGTTTTACGTTTCTATTCGGAAATAAAAATAAAATACAAAATATAATTGTAATAGCTTGTTGATTCAGCAGATTCAGCAGAACGTTGTTCTGCCCTTTCCAACGACCCTTCCTATAAAAATCCTTAAATTCGCAATAAAAAATTTTGAGGGTCATTTAGCGGGATAAAAACTATCCTATCTCTCAAGTTGGACCAAAATACACACAGTGCGCAAAATTAGTTTAGGTGTCCATCGCGGACATACAACTTGACACGTAATTTTTATGTTTATTACATATATTTTTTTAAAGTGGTAGAGCCATGCTGCAGTTGTATTTCTGGTATAGTTGTAACACGAATGGGTCGGCTCGATCAGGGAAGGACCATGCTCTCACAGAATACCAGCGTAAAATAGCAGCTTAATGCTGCTGTGTTTTGTATGGTGAGTGTAGAGAACCGGAGACCCTTTTTAGTGGAAACGAGGCATTCCATCTTAGTCCTCACGGGTGACAACGCATCTACATTTTGATTCGTAATCAAGGATAAATGTAGATGTCTATGGGCCACAGCAATCACTTACCATCAGGTGGACTGTGTGCTCGTTTGTCGCCCTTATCCTATAAAAAAAAGCCAAGCTGTAGCAATATTATTCTTGCAACACGAGTGGGTCTGCCCGACCGGAGAATGAGCAGACTCACATAGAATACTGTTGTGTTTCATGTGGTGAGTACAGAGAAGACCCTTTTAACTAGTAGCGAGGTATTCTATCTTAGTCCTCAGGGATAATAACGCATCTAGATTTTTATTCTTAATTGACGATATAGGCCCCAGCATCCACTTTCCATCAAGTGGTCTGTGTGCTCATTTGACACCATTATTCTATAAAAAATATCATAATTTTGTAGGGATACTAACCTTGTAAAACTTGCAAGACGACGTCGATTGCCCCGTAGAGTTTTATCCGATAGGAGTCTGGCGGATAAAGTCGGTGTTGTAATAGATTGTAGATAACATATTATAATGAATCTACAATTTATTTCGTAACGCTTGAATGGTGTTTTCTAAGTTACTTTGTGTATAACTATAACGTGCATTCAAATCTAATATATTATGTATATGTATATTATAGTATCAGTACATCCATATACTATATTTATTATAGGGAAAAGAAATTAAATTATTTCTATGCTTTCTTAAAGTTATATTTTCAGGTAGCTATGATAATGGCTTATAACTTTGATCGCCGATAAAGATATACATGGTACGTATAAATTTTTAATTATATAGAGGAAAAAAAAATTTAAGAGAGTCAAGTTCCATTCATTCATAGACATAATAAATGCCTTATACTTTAAGCACCTGAAAATGATTTTAGTCATCATTTTTCTACTTGAAAAATGGTTAAAAATATAAGCCATTGAAAGTCAGCTGTTTTATTACAAAAATGTTGAGTTTTGTATAATGCACTAACTTTTATGAAATCTGTTGGCACGTTAGAAGCACATAATATGTTTATTAACGATTCTTGCGATTTGTTTATGTAGATAAATTATAAAATAAAATCGTTAGGAAGTAAGTAAATCAGATGAAAATTACAGAAAACATGTATTTGTTAAAGATATTCTTTAGCATTTACTTAGTAAATTTAAAAAAAAAGTTTAAGAAGTTTTACGTGGTAGGACCATGCTGCAACTATAATTATGGTTGTAACAGGAATGGGTCAGCTTGACCAGGATCGTAGTAGCAGCTATATGTTGTTGTGTTTCGTATAGTGTATAGAGAACCAGAGACCTTTTTTAATGGAAGCGAGTGATTTATGTGTATATGCCTAGTTGTATAAAAAAAGTCCGAAACGTAAAAGTTAAATTCAAGAATTACACCATGCAACTTGCAGTGTGTGCAGGAATGACAAGGGTTATTTCCTCCAATCCATTAAATGAAATAACCTTAAATCGATTCCTGCAATGTAGCATAATCGGACCAGCAGACGCTCGGCTGGTCTCCACCATTTTGTTGTCAACATGCCATGCATTCAAAACAAACATATTGCTTCGGCGTTCACAACACATATATATATATTTAATTTTATTATTAAAGGAATGGAATAATTTGTCAGCATCTGTCTTTCGATCAGATTATAATGTGGGTGTCTTCGAAGCAAGATTGAATAGGCTTTTGTTAAACTAATTCATCTCTCTTATCGGCAGCATCACCACTTATCATCTGGTGCGATAATAGACAAAATAAGGCACTGATTTATAGATAGTCTGAAGTAAATTATATTTTCATAATTATCATGTTTGCAACTTAAGTCGTGTGATTGTTAATATGTGATGCATACTGGGTACACTTAATATTTACAATGTATTTCTCTCCTCTTGAGATTTTTTTGGCTCTATACTTATGAAGTCAATTTTGGCACGTCTGCAAAACAAAAATATATTGTCCGCCTTCAGATAGAATAACAATAATTTTCTTCAATTATTAAAAGAGTAATAAAAAGACAACAGATAGCTTGTAAATTTTTCATGACCTTAGTTTTATTGTAAATATTAAGAAATTAACTAAATATAATTAGAAAACTCAGTAACAGAAAGTAAACACCGAATCACCGAGTAATTGTTGTTGCGGCCTGCAGCTGCCTATCCAAGAGTAGAATCTTCCAGGGCCCATGAGCGGAAGACCTTACAAGCAGATGCAGGTCGGGCCTCCTAAAGTGGCCACGTGGAATTATCCTATCACAATAAGCTATATGGAAAATGTTCTATCCTACTACCATTCAATAGGGAGAATAGTCCAACAGAGCTTACTTATCTATATCTAAGGCGACTGCTGTCTCAGGGTTCAGTCAGGCCACATGTGGTTGTAGTGTGCATTGGAAGTAAGGGTTAGTGATGTGTATATGTGTGTGACTGGTTGTGATAGACCTGATTGGACCGTTGCCGTCGGCAGCATCTCGGACTTCAGCACCGCTCCATATTGTAGTAATCTTCAAAGCGGAGCCACCTACAGTCACTTTCTTCGTTCATCACGAGGATAGTCCATTAACTTTATCGTACAATTAACTAACTTCCAGAAGCCACTAACTCTAGTTTGTTATAAAGTGTAACACACAACACGAATACAGAATGTCGATCTACACTAAATCCCGTTACTATAAGCAAAAACGTAACACACCGCACGAATACGAATGTCCGGAACAAAGGTCACTACCGTTTCGTAGGGCAACAATTAATTCTAGAACTTAACACTACCTTCTCTAGTATCACAAAGCTCAGCGTTCAACCGACAACGGAAAATGTTTCCGAACTATCAAATGCCGCACTAGTAGTTAATATTGTCGAATGCACTTATATACGGATTCTGAGTTAAATACAACTAAGTTCCGGGAGAAGCTCTCAAACAAGGAATGCGCGTTACGAATCCTAGACAGTATATTTACTCGACGCGCCTGCACTATTCCGCGTTCCCGAAAGCGTGCTGTCCCAAGCACAGCTTGCAAGCAACAGTCTTGCACTCACGTTCCGACCTCGCGTCCTCTACGCACGGAAGAAGGGCCAAGGTGACCTTCACAAGTTGGCGGCCGTAAGCGCGTGTGAATGCAAATTTCAAAGTTAATTGTTTGGCTTAAACAAGTTCATATCTTGAAGACTGCCGAGGCGTTAAAAACAGTGGATGCTCAGCAAGACATCTCCGTTACCAAAGGTGCTGGTACCATGTTAAGGGGGAATCGGGCCTTCGTTCACTTCTACTTACCAGGTCAAATACAGAAGTAAACTTCTACTTCACGCTGGTAGTCTATAAGGTCGTGTACCACCCCGGTTCGAATCGGCCCATCCGTGCGACAGCAATAGCTGCCGCGTGGCTCTACTAGTTAAGCTCCCATTTGTACGCACTTGTACATCTTATTTAAATGTTTTAAATTGTAAACATCTTAAAGTGTTTACAACAAGGAATATTGATAATAAGCATATGTACACTCCACACACTTTTAAAAAAGAAATTTGAAATCACAATTAAATTGACAGCTTATTCAGTCAATCTGTCAGTAATTATTCTTTGGCAACACTTTAAATTCTTTGGCGACAATCTCTATACTTTGTGCGACTGTTTGAACACAGACTATTAAGTGTTTGATATATTGGCCTTACAGTAATAAATAACATACATAATATTATGTTTGTACTTACTTGAGACATTGGAAGTATGAATGTTTTATTATATTTAATTTAATAAATTTGTAACACATATAGTTTTCTGCACTCCTTCTCTATGTATACTTTCTTCTTCTTCTTCAGGTGCCTTTCCGAATAGCGAAATATTTATATTATAAAAATAAAATAACTATGCAAAACTTCATAGTATCCATGTGCGTAATGTGCTATTATTAATTTATAGATTACGTAATAATAGGTCGGGGAAAAAGTTTCTCTCTATTTTATACACATATTCAAGACATTTATTTTTTCAAAGTTTAATTACATTTAATTGTAACATATTATGTGTGCTATTTTTTTGGTAACTTGTTGCCATCTTGTAAGTAATAACATAATCCCGTTGCTGTAGAAATCTTGGGATTTTTGATAAAAAAATGCGATAATTAGTTTTGACAGTCCTCTCTTGATGTTAACCTTATGAAGAGACCAAAACAGGTAAAAATCTGAGGGTAAAAGGTCGGAACTATATGGTGAATGTATTAATACTTCCAAACCAAGCTCTCTCAATTTTGCTGAGTGGCCAATGGTGTGTGTAGTCTGGCGTTATCATTTTCAAAGACCATTTCTTTTCCGTTGATCATTTCCGGTCGTTTTTTCTCATTTTCTTGCTCGATTCTCATTAGTTGTTGGCAGTATAAATCCCAATGGAAGGTTTTGCCAGGCGGTAAAAGACCATAATAAACGGTGCCCTTCCACTCCCACGATACCCAGAGCATCAACTTATTGCGTGTTAATCTTCTTAGGCTTCGCTACAGTCTGTGGAGCTTGACTACACTTTCACAATGACACTTAATACTTTTTCGCACGTTCTTGTCGTAAATGATCTACTTTTTATCACCAGTGACCACTTTTTCAATAATGGTTCGGTTTCATTACGTTTAAATAGGTAATCGTAAATGAGTACAAGATTTATTAGGTTTCTTTCAGTGAACTCGTGTGGTACCGAAATGTCGAGCTTTTTTGTATAGCCAGACTTTTTCAAATGGGTCAAACTGTTTTGTGGTCAATTTTAAATTCCTCGACTATGTCGTAACTACTAATATGCCGAACTTGTTCCACTTGTTTTAAATGGCATCGACTTTATCTGTATGAGGGCGAACAGAACGAGCTGCTTCCTTGACATCAAAATTCCCGGACTGAAAACGCTTGAGCCAACTTTGTGCTACTCTTACTGACACTGCATAGCTCCATAAACGCCTTGTTTTTCGCGGTTGGTGTCGCATTTTCCCACTATTGTTTATGTGTGTTACCTCATAACTTTTTTCTGGGTGTACCGATTTCAATGATTCTTTTTCTATTTCAATGACAATTAAAATGCCGGGAAAGTGTTTTTTACTTTTTATTTTTCTTTTCCCTAATGTCCTTTATGTATTTATATTAGACGTAAAGTAGCCAGCCTTTCGATTTTCTACAGGATGCATTTCGGACAGTGTGCGCAGGAAATACATAATTTAATTCCCCCCTCTACCTTCCACCATCGGGCAACCAGACGTTCGGCCAGTCTCCACCCTTTCGTTGTTGACTTACTACGCACTCGAACCAAATGGTTGACACGTCGTTCATCATGCGTACAGCAAAGGAGTAGAATAAGTTGCCTTTCCATCCGATTATAGTGTGGGTGTCTTCAAGGCAAGAGTGAATAGGCTTCTATTAAGTCAGTGCGCTTCACCATCATAGGCTACATCACCACTTACCATCAGGTGGGACCGTAGATAAGCGCTGGCTGAGTAGAATATAAAAAAAATATTTTACTACACAAAATTATTGTTAAGTGAAATATGAAGACTTTTTTTCATAATTTCACTTTACAATAATTTTTTTTAGATGAATTTTAATACAATCAACATGGTGTCGATCACCTGAAACATAATTGTAATTATAAAATTATAGCGAAACAGCAGCGTTCTGTTACTAATTGACGCTGGTATTCTATGCGTAACTATACACCAATAAAAGACTTTGTTTTCCTAAAGGCCGCATTATACACTCTTATGTTGCCTAAATAATTGTTCTTATAAAAAAATTAAAACATATTTTTATAATGATTGTTATGAACTTTAAAGGTTAGTGCAAACCTTTAGTATTAAATTTAGACTAACAAATAAAAAAGACGTAGCAATGCGTATATTTCAAGTAACGCAAAAACCAAACCAAAACCGTGCTCAACTTATTGCAAAAACACGCATTCCCATACACATATCCATCTAATGTCAGTTAGTTGACCACTTTAATGTTGACAAAGGTACAGTCAAATTCTAAAAACTTTTTGGAACAAATAATATATTAACAAAAAAAATAACAAATTTTAAAACCGTGGTATCCGGGAGCAACCCGGGATCAATCCCCGCCAACACCAATGAAATTGTTGCAACCAACAACACGGTTTAAAGTGCATATATATGCGTCCAGCAGTGAAATTTTCAGTCTGGTAATGAAAGAAACGAAAAAGATGTGTGCGTGAGTAAAGTAGTTAAGCATGGGTTTTTCCAGCGATTTTTCCGGACCGATATGAATTTAATAAAAGAGCCTATATATATTAAAGGGCCGGCAACGCATCTGCAATTCTCCTGGTGTTACAGTTGTTTATGGGCCGCGGAATCACTTACCGCTTGCTCGTTTGCCGCCTCTTAAAAAAATAAAATAGTTTCAGCATCACTCGAAATGTACGCAGCTCTCCGTCTTTCTTCCTTTGTTGGCTCGAGTCCTTAAAGGCCCTAAACTAAATAATATTGTTTATATATGGAAAATTAGAACTGAAAAATTGGATTGTTATTGTTTATATTTTATACATGTCGATGTATTTAACACTGGCATTTGTTTTATATTAAACGTCTAATTAATGTTTACCATTTTGGTGTTGATTACGTTTAAAATCATGATATCCTGTAACGTGTGGAACAATAGTATTCGCTTCCCCTTGCCTAATACCCTCTCATCTATGAAGATGGCCAATGTTCAGTAATGGGCTATTAAAGGGCTGCTCATGTTCTCAATTTGAAATATATATTGTGTCAAATGAATTACGCATATCTCTGAAAACAAACCAAAATAATAATAACCTGCCAAACGTGGCAACTATGACGAATACCCAACCCATGTGGCATTCTATGGGGAAGTTTATCTTTAGCAGTGGACTTTTGATATGCTATAACTAATGAATGAAAGCTTGTTGAAAAGTTTTTTAATCAATAAAGATGAAATTTCGCCTAAGAAACCTCTTTTCCTTATATCTGTCCATTATTTTTTATATAAAGTTAATCATGACGAGACAGAAATAGAAATCAATTTTCTTTTCTGCGATAATAAGTTTTCTCATAATCATATTTGTCCGAGGACTAAAATATTGGCGATAAAATTCCCTTAATGGAATTTTGTAAACAAATAATTGTAAATGTTACGTTCAATTAGGTTCTTTGACTAATACGCCCATTTTATAGACATTAAATAAAAAGAGAAATTATGATTTTTTTTGTGGATTCGAAAGTTTAAATAACTTAAATTTTATCATAAATAATACTAGCAATAACATTAACATTACTAAAAGTAATTCCATTAACCACTCCAGGTGCGCTTAAAATGCTGGTGTCACGAGGTTCATAACAATAGTAGTGGTAGTAGTAGTAGGCAAATAGCGAATTTGAACTCGACATTTAGTTCGCGGTCCACATCCTACAATTAGGCTACTGTTGCATACTATTCTATTCAATAATTGCCTCCCGTACTTGAGCTCGACCAGCTCAGCTCAATAGCAACTACTGTTCCGGT